>JAPPVO010000016.1:64402836-64731772 GCA_030407325.1 Camellia japonica | reverse complement strand
ACACAACTTCCCCCCCACACACACACATATATATATATATAGGCAAAATAATAACTACAAGACTTTTAAAACTGGATTAATAAAAGGAATACGAAGTGGGGATGGAAGAATATGAAGTGGTTATAGTAATTGCATCAATTAATACAAGGATCATTTGAAATACGGATGGATTATGGTTCAAGACTTTCATGTGGTCAAGGTTATAGAGGTAGTGACTAAGTCAGATATTTAACTTGAAACTGCGTCGGCCATCCGTGTTTCAAATTGAATATCCAAGATTCGTCACCGAATAAGGAAATTGTAACTTTTAGAAAAATTCTCGTACAAGATGGCATAATCAAGGCTCGAGGTTGTCAATCTAGCGAATGGTATAATTGAAAAATATAAAGTAAGACTAGATGGTGATGACTTAATCTTGAAAGTGAATGACATCAAACAAGGTTATAAATATGAAATGAGGGTATGACGATCGATAGAAGACTCGTATAAATAACAGTACCCCCTACTTCTATATTGTATCTAATGTTCAACACATTGCCCTATTCAAAGTTAAAACCACTTCCCTTCGTAGGTGATCGTCAAGTTGTTTGAAGTCAAAATGCGTAGGTAAGGGTTGAACCTAAGCTCTGATACCATTCTGTAACGCCCTAACTTCCAGGCTGTTAAATACATACAATAATGCAACACAAGTAGGATAGATAACCAAAACATTTTAATATACATATATAACCAGAGTTAATATCACAGATAATTTGTTTATGTTCCATTACAGGATTACCAAAACATTGCCAAACCAAGTCAAAAGGAGCAAAAAAAATAAAAAATAAAAAATTACTAGTCTAAGTCTTCAAATGAACCACAACTCCAACACTTTATCTTATTTTTCCTTCGAAATAACCTTCACCATTGTAAATTGCTTCATCATCTGGCATGACACGCCATGAGCTTGGAATGCTCAGTAAAAACACACACATCCCCATATCTTCTATCAACCAATCAACCATACACAGAATAAATCGGGTAACATGACATACAATATTACAACAAGGTTCTATGTTAGACTAGACATCTAGAATCCCCCAAAGAGATCCTTCTACCCAACCACAAGGATTGAACACCGGACTATTCAGAACTCTCCCTTTTGCTGCTTTGCAGACCTTACCACCTATGCTCACCTCCTGGTTATTTATCGGTCAGTGACATTGATGGACCTCAAAAGGGACGGCCAAACAAGTGGGCTCGCTTACACCCAAATCGTGCCTAGGGCTCGCTTACACCCTGTACATACCATACCAAATCGTGCCTAGGGCTCGCTTACACCCTGCACATACCATACCAAAGGGCTTGCTTACACCCTGAAACCATCGCATAAAGTCTGAATACATCCGTGTCAACCTAGGGGTTCGCTTAGACTGCTTGCGCAAGACTTAACTCATTTGGTTTTAGTCCCATCATAATTCATGTCATTCATATGTATAAATTTCCATAACACTAATGTGAACGTCACCCATTGCCAACCCCTTATCATTTCTCGTTTATTAGATCTTTTGCCAAGCAAGTTAGTCACATTCGATAATATAAAAGAGCATGAGACAAACGTAAGAGAGGAAATATAGCCCATGATAATCATACATAAGTATGGTAAGGCAAGAAAACAACATTAGGCATGCTTTGAAATACTTAGAGACAAATAACACAATAAAACACCATTTTCAGCACTGTTCAGTTTTGCAGGGCTAAAAAAAATGCTTTGGTAAAAATACTTCCAGGTCAAATTAGGGGCTGAAACTGCACAGAAATAATAATTAACCTGTCTAGTTTTAATTCCAATTCTCAGAATTTGCACAGGACCTCCAGAAATTCATCTACAAGCTATATTTGAAAACCTGTCCAGATTTGTCACCCTTTGGGAAAACTAGCGTTCCTCTCAATCTACCTGATGATTTTTACCCAAATAAATTCCATTGAAAAAAGGACTCAGAAACCTAAATTTTGACAGAAGAACCAACATGAGGTGATTTTTCTGGAATTTTATAAAATTGAAAGAGGTGGACTATTTTTCAGAGACTCAGGACCAGATTTTTAAACACAATGTCCAAGCCCTAAAAACACACAACGAGGGGCTAATAAAATTATCACAAGCTCTAAACACACCAAATATCATACATTAAATTCATATTTGAAAAATTAATAAATTTGATATTTCTTTTAAATTAGAGAAGTTGCAACAGTGCATAATTTGACAAATTTGTAAGGCAAAGTCACTAAATCAAACCCACACTTTCATACACATCAAAAACCCTTTTTACCATTAATATGCAACACAAGAGGGCATCTAGACAATGGGATGAGATGGGTGAAAGAATTGGAGAAGACATAGAAGGGGTGTGTTTTTACATTAACTCAAGAAAACAACTTTTCTTCCTTCTTCTTCTTCTTCTTCTTCACTTCCTTGTAGTTCACAATCTCCTCCTCTCACCCTCTCCTTGGCTACTGAAAATATGTGTAGGGAATGTGGAAAATGTTCTCAATTTATAGGCAAGGGATTTAGGTTGAAAAGACAATTTTACCCTTACTCAATTATAGTTCCTTAATGGCTAAGAAAATAATCTTAATGACTAAGGAAGGCATAAATGTCTAGATATTTTTTTATTTTGTTTTTCAACCAATTTTCCACCAAAATATTATTTATAATACCTATGTACATATTCAAATAAATAATAATATTCTATTCAAATAAATAATAAATAGTCAAATAAATAATAAATGAAAGAACAACAAAAACAAAAATAGAAATAAAAATAAAATGTATGAATTAATTCATAAACTAGGAGGTAAATAAATAAAAACCAAGTTTTAGGATACTTCCAATTACAAAGTGGTGTTCTATAATTTACTTATGATAATATACGGGAAAATTATCCTTTATTGGGTCACTTTGCAAACTTTTACGAAACTAGGGTTAAAATGCTATTAATCTAAGGCTCATGGTTATACGTGTAATTACCAAAAATTAGGATCTCTACAACCCTTCCCAGACTGGTGTCGACTCTTGAGGCCAACAACAAAAGACAAGTGTTAACACCACCAAGGCTGGTGTTGATACTAAATTTCAGTAGCTATTCCAAGAACATAGCAGCAAGATGGTGTCGACACCTCTAAGGTTGGTGTTGACCCTTGGAGTAGAACAAGGCAAGGAAAAGAAGGCAGTGTCGACACCAACAAAGATGGTGTCAACCTCCGAAGCCAAAACCAAACATGAAGAAAAGGAAACGACCATCATGAATATTATTTCCCGGATTCAGAAGTAATAAATGGGTCTGGTCTAAATCAGGATCGCTATAAAAAGTGCTATCGAGCCATACCACAAGGAGGTAAAATAGATTTTTGTCCTTTAATATATAAATAATATATTTATTTTATAATTTAAATAAAGATAAACAAGCCGAGCTTATTCGAGCTCGTTTATTTGCTTAACAAATTGAGTTGGGCCGAGCCCTAAACGAGTCGAGCCGAGCTCGTAAATAGCTTGGTTCATTTTCAACCCTAGGCAGTAGCATGGCCAGAAAATTTATTCAGTGGTAACTTTTAATCAATTATTAACGATGTCATGACATCATATTTTTAAGAGGGAATTACATGTCGATCCTAATAGGTGGACTTATTATCCAATAGGTCACATGATAATTAATGATTTTTTTATCAAACACTATTAAAAAAGTCACTAATTGTTAATTTTCAGCAACAGTTTGAAATTTTGTCACAAAAAATGTCATTGATTATAAGTTTTAGCGATAGTTTAAAAAAATCGTCATAAAAAAAGTCACTAATTTTTAACTTTCAGCGACAATTTGAAAAATTCGTCATAGAAAAATATCGCTAATTGTAAGTTTTAGCGACAATTATAAAAATCATAATAACAAAAAGTCACTAATTGCCAATTTTTAGCGACTTATGTAAAAAAGGTTCACAAAAAATTATTTTAGCGATGATTTTATTATGACTTATTTTCAATAGGACTTGATGGGAATTAAGTCTAATTATTAGGACCTATTGGTAGTTTACCCTATTTTTAATTCTAAAATACTTATCAAAATAAATTTTCGCTTATCTACTATAAATATATTGAAATATCATACTGGAGGGTGCTGTTTGGGCCATAAAGCCTACCACAAGCCCCGTTTCGATGATCCAAACCATTTATTTTGTTGGGTACTTCGTGTATTTCATCCATTAAAAAAAAAATAGATTGATCCGATAACTGTAACTTGTTTAATTTATTGCGTTTATCACTAAAAAATGTATGATTTATTTTTAAAAATACAATTATTGTCTATTTTTTTCATGAAAACCGTGATAAATTAAACAAGTTACAGTTATCGGATCAACCTAATTTTGTATATGTGGATGAAATGCAAGAAGTGTCTTACAAAATTAACGATTCGGATTATCGAAACGGAGCCCAAACAATGCCTTCTAATGGGGGGCTCTGTCGTACACTTTATACTCTTAAACTATCACCAAATTGTCTACTTTTAGTCCCTTAACTATTGATTGAGTCTAGTCAGTGCCTAAAGTATATATAAATCAAAATCTGTTTAATCCTTAAACTATCGATTGAATCTATATTTAGTCACTGAAGGATTACAAAAATAAAATATAAGCTCATAAGTATTATAAATTAGTAAAAGACTTTATCTAATTAAAATTTTATTATAGAAAAATCTTAAATTTTTATTCTATCTTTAAAAGTGGGTGTCAGATCTTACAGTGAATGTCCTTTATAAGAGTGAGGTAATCATCTATAGTATTTTCTTATTTATCTTCTACAATGGCTTTGTGCTTGCCTTTATCTAGTATTATATGTCAGATTTCGCTTATAATTTTTAATTGATTTTTTTAAAATTTTTGCTAAGTTTTTTTTTTTTTTTTTATAACTTAATTAATGTATTATTTTGTTCTATTATTATTTGTAGCGAAGTGTTATTATTTAAATTATTTAATTCACATTTTTTAATATATTTAATACTCATATAATTTTATTGTCAAAACTGAGAAAGCAGACTCTAATACTAATTTATACATACAATGAAATAAAACACTTTTTAAAAACAAAATAAAATTTTAAAATTTTTCTATTGTAAAATTGTAGTTAGGTAGGCTTTTTTATAATTTATAATACTTACGAGTTCATATTTTATTTTTGTAATCATTTCAGGAAATATATAGGTTTGAATTAAACATTTTAGGGACATAACAAATTCCATCTGTAGTTTAGGGATTAAATAGATTTTGATTTATATACTTTAGGGGTGGAATAGACTCAATTGATAGTTTAGAGACTAAGTAGACAATTTGACAATAATATAATAAACCCATAATAATATTACAAAGTAACTCAAGCTAACTAAATTACAAAACAGTACTAGATACACTAATATACTATTTCTTCAATAAAATTAAAGATAACGGGATTGCGATTTTCAATCAATTAAATAGAGAGAAGAGACAAAATGATTGTTCTTGAGAAACAAAATATATATATATATATATATATCTTTGTAAGGAATTAAGAATTTTGTGCTTTAAAAGAAGCCTTTTTTTTTTTTTTTTTTTTTATAAACTCTATTTATATTTAAAATTTATACAAAAAAAAAAATCACAAAAATGTTGTTATAAATAAAAAAAACATCTTCATGAATGTTTTATTTTAAAGTGAAAGTTCTAAATCATTTTATACATAAATTATTTATGAATTTTTTTATATCATTATTAAAAAGGATAAATTATAAATACACCCCCGAGATTTGATTAAAATATGAATTGCTCCCCGTGATTTTGGAAATTACATTCCATCCCCTGAGATTTTTAATTTCATAACAAATCGCCATTTTATTACTAAATCATAAAGTCAATTAACAATTTTAAATGATATTAGAAATATGCTTCAATTAATAATTTAGGTAATTTTATTATTGTATGGGAGAGCAATTATGAATTTCATTTTTTTAATTAATTCTGTTAAATAAAAAATACTAACAAACAGGTATTTGTAATTTTCCATACCACAGGGGCAATCTGTACTTTAAATAAACCTCAGGGGTGTATGTGTAATTTACCCTAAAAAAATGACATCATGATATTTATTATTATGTCAATAAGGCTACAATTACCATATTTTTACATGATATCTAAGGAAGAGGGGATACTGTTGCGGGGGCTGCGTAGCAGCAATTGCTGTGCAGCGAAATGGGCTCATTTTGGAACCCATTTTGATAATCCGAACCGTTTATATTTTAGAATACATTAAGTAGAACATACTTGCAAAAAATCAAGTTAATCAGATATCGTTTACCAATTCATCCACTTACATTTGTATCTAAAAAAATAAAAAATAATTGTGATTTAAAGTATTAAAATGAATACAAATGTGAGTGGATGAATGGATAAACGATATCCAATTAACTTAATTTTTTGCATGAATATTCAACTTGATGTATTCCAAAATGAACGGTTCGGATTATCGAAATGGGCCCCAAAATGAGCCCATTTCACTTTACAACAATTGCTGCTGCACAGCCCGCGCAACAGCATCCCCAATTCCGATATCTAATATGTGACATACACAATAGTTATTGTAATGGAGGTGGAGGTATGGTAAGGAGGAGGCAGCTTTGTAGAAACAAGTGATATGTAGTAAGTATGGAGGTGTAGGAGGAGGATGGTGCCCCTTGTTTTATAGCTCAGGGGGGATGTCGCATACGTGGAAAGATATAATATCAGTGGCTATAGTCAACACTGCTTTGCGTGATTTCTTCTTGCAAAATTTTAGGCTAGTTGTTGGAAATGACAGAAGACTGCAGTTTTGGACTGATAAGTGGTGTATCAACCAAAATCTGAATGAGTTTTTTCCCAGATTATTCACATTATCGATTGAAAAAGATGGGAAGTTGGCTGATTTTTTCCACAGAAGGGTGTCAGATTCAGATTGGAATCTGGTCTTCAGACGACCCCTCCTAGCATGGGAAGAGGAGGAAGTGCAAAAACTAAATGACTTTCTGCGGAATGCGCCTAGGCTTCAAGAAGGGGTGGTAGATTCTTGTTCTTGGCTAGCTCATCCGTCTGAAGAGTTCACTGTGGCATCAACTTGGAAGTGGGTGGAAGCAAGGCAAGGGATAGATTTGTCAGTCACTAGGTGTATTTGGAACAATTTAGCCCCTCCCAAAGTTCAATTCTTGAGTTGGTTAGCGTGGAGAGGAAGGATTAAATGCTCTGAATTTTTGCATCGAATTGGAGTGTTGAGTCCAAGTATCTCTGTGCTCTGTGTGTTCTGCAGATCTGAGCCGGAGACTGTTAATCATGTTTTTCTTCACTACCCTTTCATCTGGAAATTGTGGGCCAACTTAGTGAACTGGTGGAATTACAAATGGGTTAGTCCTGGAACAGTGGAGGGACTACTTCTGTCGTGGTCAGGTATAAAAATGAAGAAGAAGATGCTAGTTGTTTGGAAAACACTTCCGGTAGCAGTTTTGTGGTCAGTGTGGAGAAGCAGAAATGACTGTTTATTTAATAAGGTACAACCGGATTGGAATGCGTTGGAAGAGCTAATAAAGGTTAGAGTAGCTTTGTGGGTATCCTCATCTTTGAAGGGGTTTAATTATTCGGTGCATGATGTTATATATAACCTGAATCAACTCTGTCTCTGTGTGTAGTTATCTGATGTATTGCTAAAGCTCTGTGGTTTGATTCTGTGTTTTGTTGCTGAAATGGTAAACTGCATCTGTGCTATTTTCTGCTGGTCTATATCTATGTGCTATCCCTGGGCTGCTTTGTGTTGATGTATCTGAATCTGTATTGACCTGAAATTGGAAGGGTTCAAGTGGTAGGATGTTGTGTTGAGTCCAAGCTGTTTTGCTGATCTGTTTTGACCTGTCGAGTTGCTACAGTTATTTTGACATGAATGTAGTTGGGATGCTTTGTATTGTTGCTCTGAATCTGGGTTGGCCTTGGAAGGCTGCAGCTGTTAATTGCAGTCTTGAATCTGTTTTGGGTTGGCATTCGTAGGATGCAGCTGTTAAGGCTGAAGCTCTGTGGGATGATTCTGGTTTATTATGACTTCAGTTGGGATGCATAGTGTTGTGGTTTTGAATCTGTCAAAATGGGGTATGCCACATTATCAACACTCTGAAGGATTTCTGTATCTATGCTGTTATTAGGCCTTGCAGCGGGCTGATATCTGGGATTTTATTACTAATATGAGGCAAATTAGAAGGTGCTTGGGTGGGTATGCTGCTGCAGTGTGTTTTGTGATATACTTACTGCTGGTATAAATTTATAAGCTTGTGCTGTGTTAGCAGAGGTGTGCTCCATTGCAGTGTGTTTTCTCCATCTGTTGTAGTCACTGTGCTTCAGTCTAATTCTTCCTGGCCATGCAACAGCAGTGGCTCAAGTTCAGTGGTGTTTCAAGCTTAGTTTGCTGGTTTTTGGTGGGTCTTTTCCTGATTTCACTATGGTTCTGAACAGTTGTGGAGTTTGTTCAGCTCATGGTGGTTATTCTCAAGGCAATTTTGCTGATCTACAGGCTGTTCTGCTTCTCTTCTTTATAGTTGGGGTGTAGCTTAGTTGGCCTTTTTTTTCTCTTTTCTTAGCTGTGTTTGCGCGTTTTCTGTTTTTTCTGTTTGTTTCCTGTTTGTTTGTTGGTCCTTCACCAACTGGCGCTTGGAGCTTCAGTTAGCTCCAAGCTCCTCTTTATTGATGTTTTGTATCCTTTTGCATACTTTCATCTATAAAGATCTTCTTTGCCGATCAAAAAAAAAAAAAACAATAGTTATTGTAATGGTATCTATATAAGTTCATTCATATTCAACCATTAATAGTTATGTGTGCTAAATAAAAAATAATATAAAAATATGATAAGCATAGAATTAAATAATTTTTTTAAACATTTTTTTTTTTGTTAATAAATCTTTTTCTTTTTTCAAACAATTTTAATGGTGTTAATTTATGAAAGGCTCTCAAAAATTTTATATAATACTGCATACGTATAAAATGAAACCACTATTTCAGCTCCGCCGCCTATGATCCTAAAACCGTGTAAATTTTATTTTTTAGATGGTTAAAGCCGTGTAAAATTGACACATGCACCAGCTGTATTTACCAACCTTTCTCTTCTATATAACCCATTTTACTTCAAAAAGTTTACTCTTAGAGAATAGGGTTTTCAATATATTTTCTGTTTAAATAAATTCTTCAAAATTCTCAGTGTTTCCTTTCGAATATCAAGATGATGATCCATTCGCAAAAACAGCATCAGACAGTTTTGACAACTACTTCTGACAGCTTTGTTCACAGAAAGTAACTTTTCAACAAAAAAATAAATATAGGACTTGTGTTTTTTTGTTTAATGTGGGTGTTTACGTGCAGCTAGGCTTCTCTCCTATCCCAAATCAAACTGGAGAGGTATTGTTTGGGTCTATTAGGCCCACTTTCAGAATCCGTTAGGGTTCATTGAGTATATCATTCCTGCGAAAAATTAAGTCGATCAAATAACAAAAACTACGTGTTTGAATCAGTTTTGTATGAAAAAAATAGATGGTGAGAAAATAAACACTTCGTATAAAATTGATCTGAACACATAGTTTCAGTTATCCGATTGATCGATTTGATTTTTTGCAGGGATGATATACTTAACGAATCTTAAAATGTAAATAGTTGAGATCATCGAAGCGGGACTCAAAAATAGGCCCAATGGGCCGAACTGGATAGTCCAGTCCGACGGTGGACTCTAGATAGTGGGGTTCTTTCTTTCTTTTGTATGTTCTGTTATAGAAACATTTGCTTTCTCTATTTTCTTCATCATTATTTTTGTATGATAATCTATTTTGGAATGGAACTGAGAGGGAGATTTCCTAATTTGGCATTGGGCCGAGCTCATTTGGGCTGAATTGAGTTGGGCCAAGCTGAGTCAGGCCGAGCTAAGCTCATGCGTGCATTGCGCGTTCCGGTTGAAATCTCGGTGCGGTCTAGCCAGAGTGACCTTGGACTGATAGTTCGGTTGAACATGTGTACTCCGACGTGCTAGGCGGGTTAGAACTTCCGAGGATCGGACCAACCGGGCAGGAGAACGGCCAGGACTAAGGAGCTCAGCTAGAGTTGCGGTGAAGTTATTAAGGTAACCGGTCAATTAGAATGGTTGCTTCGGTGAGCCATGATACTGCATTAAGAGTGGCCCAATTGAGAGTTTTATGCGGCACTCCGGCACTATAGGAAGGAGGTTCCGTGGTTCATATGCTTTAATTCGATTTGACGATTTCGTTAGGTGGAGATTAGCTGTTTTAGTGCTGATACGTGGGGAAATGTGAGAGGGAAACAGGGTCACGCGTCCCGAGACGAATGGGCGCAAAAGTGCGCGTAGAAACTATATAAACGAGGCTGCGCCTCCATATATGATGATGAACAAGTGAGAGCTCAACAACCACTTTTTGTCTTCTCTCTCTCTAAAAGTGTACTAACTTGCTCGTTGGAGGGGTTTTTCGGCAACACACCGCCGTGTAGCTCACCGTCGTTGTGCTCATAGGTTAATCGGAGTGAAGTGAAACTTGGACACGAGCAGTACGGACAGCACTAGATATTTGTTCCCCGTACAGGAACCATTTCAAGAAATATGATTAAATGTATATATATGTCACATGAATGGATATTCCTCTTTGAAACATATAGAGATACAGGATATATACGATACTATAGATACAACTAGCATAAAACCTGTGCCATGCACAATAGAGTCAAAATTTTATTTATAAATTAAAAACAATAAAACCTTTAAAAATATTTAAATTTGAAAGAGAAAAAAAGATGTGATTTTAGTTGGGGTGTGAATTTAGGAAAATGTTAAGAATCCCAAATGTTTTACTAATATTTTTATCAAATGTCTCACATGGGTGTGGGACCCATACCATGTGGGTCCCATGTAGGTCCCACACCCATCTGAGATATTTGATAAAAATGTTGGTAAAACATTTGGGATCCTAGCATTACTCGTGAATCTAATATAGTGGAGTTAGTAGATTTTGATTATGATAGAGATTTAATCTGGTAATTTTTAGTAGTAAAATATACATCAAAATTAGACTTTATCTTGTTGGGTGTTCTAAATTTTGAACCTTTATGCAATAAGATTTTTTTTTATATATTTTTTTTAGTGAACATTGGGTGACATGGTAAATAGTCTAATGATTATGAATTTTTTTTTTATATTTATTACAGTTTTTATAATCAAATAGTTATGATTGAGATATAGTCAAATTTCTGACCCAATTGATCATGACCACATGTGCCAATTAATTATGAGAATTTAAGAATAAATATTTAGAGACTTTTGACATAATAACTACATTTGCTTATATACATAGTATAGATATAGATACCACGAAATCTAAAAAACGTTTAGTTTAGGGTTTCTAATATTTCTTTGTCATATAAATTCCTGATTCTCATGTTTCATTTTGTATTCCTATTCATTTTTTGTGGGTGTTTATGTGTAGGATCGGGATCTCCTCCAATCCATGATCTAGTTTGAAGAGTGTTGTACATGGATTCTATTTCAATTATTTGAACTGTTTATTTTATCGAGTCCTTTATGTATATTATCCACACACAAAAATTAAATTGATTCGATATTCGTAACTTATTCGATTTATTGCATTTGTTAGTAAAAAATGAATCGTCTTATTTTAAAAACACACTTGTCGTCAATTTTTTTAGAGACAAATATGATAAATTGAATAAGTTACAATTATTAGATTAACTTAATTTTTTTTTTTTTTTTTGTGAATGATATATGTGAAGAACCAGATAAAATGAATGATTTGAATCATCGAAACGAGACCGTGGTGAGCCCTACGGGCCCAAACAAGAACGACCCGTCCGTGATGAAATTGGGGAGAAGTCAAATCCTTATGTATATATGTTCTCATATTATTGTCTTCCTTTTTGTTTTCTGTGGGTGTTTATGTAAATATCACTACAAGAAGTTAAGAGTTTAGAGACACAATCACTTTTTAGCTATAAAATATTTTTGTTGCCAGAAATGTTACTATTGTATTTTTAGCTGTAAAATAAGTTGAGAGAGGGATAGAAAGAGAGAAATCTCTGTATTTCTATATATCTGAAACCATATAGAGGGTCTCCATTATATAGGAGTTTCTGTGTTACAAACATCATCATTTGACAAAACATAATTATGAAAAGGGACCAAAAGCTAACCGAAAGCTAAATCCTATCTTAACTGTATTCTATATACATTAATATATTAACATGAGCTGTATTCTATATACATTAATCTATTAACAGCCCCCTTCAAACTTAAAGAGGACAAACATCAACCAACTGGACTTTGGAGGCAAGTTCAACGAAGCGGCCAGGAGAATGAGCTTTGGTGAAGATATCAGCAAGTTGATCAGCAGAAGAGATCGGATGGAGATGGACAGTACCACGAGTGACGTGTTAACGAATAAAATGGCAGTCAATCTCAATGTGCTTGGTGCAATCATGAAAAACATCATTGTGAGCAATTTGAAGAGCACTTTGATTGTCACAAAATAGGGCATTAGCGCCAGAGGGGGTAACACCCATGTCAGCAAGAAGCCAACGAAGCCAGAGAAGCTCTTGAGTAGTATTAGCAAGAGCACGGTATTCGACCTCGGTACTGGAACGAACAGTAAGAGATTGTTTCTTGCTACGTCAAGAAATAAGAGAATCACCCAAGAAAAAGCAGAACTCGGTAGTAGAGCGGCGGTCAGTAGGATCCCCAGCCCAATCAGCATTGGAGAAAGCACGAAGCTGTAGAGAGGAGCGGGCGGAATAATGAAGACCATGAAACAAAGTGCCTTTGAGATAGCGAAGGATACGAACTAATGCAACATAATGAGGGGTACAAGGAGCCGACATAAACTGGCTGACAATATGAACGGCATAGGCAATATCAGGACGAGTAATAGTGAGATAGACAAGACTTCCAACCAGCTGACGATATAGGGTAGCATCAGAGAGAAGAGTGCCATCAAGAGGTGTAAGACGACTCTGAGGCTCCAGGGGAAGTGAAGGCAATCTTGTAATCTGTAAGACCAGCGTGGGTGAGAAGATTAGAGGTATACATAGGCCCCGTTTGGTGTAGCTGTTAAAACAGCTTATAAATTATAGCTTAACAGATTATAGATTGTGACTTTAATCAGAAGTTGTCAATCTGTTTGGTGTAGCTGTTGGATTATAGATTTAAATTGCTGAGTAGTGTTTGCTAAATAAGCTGTGAAATAGCTTTTTCAATTAATTTTTATTTTTTGTTATTTTACTACTTGTCTACATTTCTCATAAATAATAATAATAATAATAATCTATAGTCCATTTAGGTCTTTTTCTATTTTTAAAAAAATAAAAAATAAAAAAATCTAAGAGTATAACCATAAATTAACATGTTCACAGCAGAAACTGATAATCAGAAGCAAGGGGTGAGCAGCTTCTCAGAATCAGCTTTTTTGAGTTAAAATAAGCTGTTAGAATCAGAAACTATTTGAAATAAGTTTAACCAAACAGTCCAAAATAACTTTTTCAAAGCTAAAAGCTATAAGTTAGCTTTGAAAAGCTGAAACAAACACCCTAGCTTGAGAGAGAAAAGAACCCATGGAATCATGAAGATTTCAAGACCCAAGAAATAGCTGAGAAGACCAAGGTCTTTCATCTCGAAATGATGGCTAAGAAACTGTTTAAGGTGAAGAATACCATCGATAAGTAGACATAAAGCAGAAGCAGGGTGGTCCCTTGAGCTGTTTTCCATATAAAAAAAGCAGTATCATAAGAACTGGAGATTCATGAATAGTAGAGCTGAACTTGGAAAACCAAGCGCGCGGGGCTTGTTTAAGACCATATAAAGTACGCTGAAGTTTTCAGACTTTATGAGGTAGATAAGTAGACCTAGGGGGAGGTTGCATGTAGACCTCTTCGAGAAGAACACCATTAAGGAAAGCATTTTTAACATCCAGTTGATAAAGATCCCATTTCGGGTGGTAGCAACAGCAATCAGGATGGGAACAGAGGTGAGACGGGCAACAGGAGTAAAGGTCTCCTCATAGTCAATACCATATTCCTAGTTGAAGCCTTTGGCAACAAGGCGGGCTTTGTAGCGCTCAATAGATCCATCAGAACAAGTCTTGATTTTGTATACCCATTTGTAGCCAATGACAGTCTTGCCAGGGGGAAGATCAATAATGTCCCAAGTATGAGTTTTGTCTAAAACCTGCAATTTATCAGTTATAACATGCTGCCAAAGAGGATTAGAGCGAGCCTCACGATAGAAGGTAGGTTCATAAGTACAAAAAGTAGTAGAACCAACAATAAAGTCACGAAGACGAGTAGAAGGTTGGGTTACCCGGTGTGGTCGAGTAGAGGGAGGAGGAGCTAGAGGAAGAGACTCAACAGGAGGTGAGGATCTCGAGAGAGCAAGAGCAAGACCATCAGAGCGAGCAGTCTCGTAGGAAAGGCCAATTGGCAAGGTGGTCTCGAGAGAGGCTGGCAGGGGCGGTGGAGCAAGCTCATTAGAAAACAGATCTGTGAAAGGGTTAGTAAAAAACAGAGAGGGTGAGGGAGCGGATAAGCGGAAGAGAGAGAGAGAGGAAAACATTTTGTGTTCCCAAAAGACCACATAACGAGAGATACGGAGGCGCTGGGAGAGAGGATCCCAACAACGATACCCTTTATGTTCAATACCATACCGTCAAGAAGCAACAAAGGTGGGAACGAGTTTCAAGTTTGGTACGTTCATGAGGTTGGAGAATAACAAAACAGACAAATCCAAGGACCCTAAGATTGGTGTAAGGGGGACGGGTGCGATGCAAACGCTCATAGGGAGTGTGATTATGAATGACAAGTGTAGGGATACAATTGATAGTGTAAGCAGCAGTGAGAGCTGCTTCTCCCCAAAAATTTTCTGGACAAGAGGAAGAGAGAAGGAGAGCTCGAGTAGTGTCGAGAATATGCCGATGTTTCCGTTCAGCACGTCCATTTTGTTGAGACGTACCTAGACAGGAACGATGAGGTTGAGTACTATGACTCTGAAAAAAGGAAAGAAAATCAAAATCTTTATATTCCATGGCATTGTCGGAGCGAAAAAGCTTAATAGTTTTAGAAAATTGGGTTTTAACCATTGCAACAAAATTGTAATAAAGTTGTTTGAGCTCAGAGCGATTTTTCATAAGAAACAACCATGTAAAACGGGAAAAATCATCTATAAAAACAACAAAATAGTGTGCGCCTCCCATAGTAGGAGTAGGAGTAGGAGAGGGGCCCCAAATATCAGAATGGATGAGATCAAATGGTGCAAGAGAAACAGAGTCACTTTTATTAAACGATAAAGCAGGTTGTTTGGCAAGTTGACATGACAAACAATCTAAAGTATCAAAACTGACAGGACCTAAATGACCACTAGAAATTAAAGACTTTAACCGACCAACAAAAAGATGGCCTAAACGATAGTGCCAAAGCTGAAAGGGAGATAAAAGAGGAGTAGTGGTAAGAGTTGCGATCTGAGAAGAATTCGGAACATGAAGATGGATGAGTTCATAGAGACGTCCATGCTTACGACCTATCCCAAGAGTCCGCCCCGTCTGAGGGTCCTGCACCAAACAACTAGTATGGGAAAAAATAACAGTTAGACCATGCTCACATAATTGACTAATGGAGATAAGATTTAAAGTAAGAGCAGGCATAAGATATACATGGGATAAAGATAAGTGAAAGGTGGAAACAGAACCGACATGACTTACAGACAGAAGAGACCCATCAGCAGTATGGATAGAAGGAACATGAGGATTAGAAGAGAGAGTAGTAAAAATAGTAGGGTCAAAGGTCATGTGATTACAACAAGTGGAGCCAAAGTACCAGGAAGTGTTACCTAAGGTGACAGACAAAGCAGTGGATGGAGGAGTACTGGAAGTGGAGAGATTGTTGGAACATGGCTTCAACATTTTTTGAGAGAAGACTAGAGTGAAAGGGTCTATAGGGATAGGGGAAGGTAAATCCTCTGAGGCAGCAGTAGCAGTGCGATGAACAGGCATCGGTTTAAACTAAGTCCCAGAACGATGAGAGTTGTGGCATGAAAAATTCCCGGTGGAAGGACCATTGTGAGAAGAGGAACCAGGAGAGGCTCAGGCTGGATTGCGGAAGCAATCTAGCTGAAGATGACCAGGGCCAGTCTTGTTGCAAAACTGACAAAGGCGAACTAGACAATTAACCAGAAGATGAGTCGATGAAAGACCGCGGTTTTGACAATAGTTGCAGGTAGTTGACCTCTGTGGTGAAGGTGGTGAAGGAGAACTCCGAATCTGGGGAGTAGTAAGAACAGAGTCCACAAGGTACGGATGGAGAGTACCAAACCTGGTTTCCTCTGAAAGTAGTTTAGAAATTGCTTGCTCAATAGTGGGTAAAAGAGTGCGATGAATGAGAGATGCGCGTACTGGCTCAAAATGGGGAATGAGAGCCATTAGAAACTGATCCAAGCGTTGTTGGTCACGGTAAGTAGTAAACAAGGCAGCATCCTCAGTATGGGGCCATGGAGGTTCAGAAAGAGCGAGCTGATCCCAAACAGAATATATTTAGGAGAGGAAATCATTAGTAGTCTGAGTTATGTCTTGGCGCATACGGTGAAGATGACTCAGAAGCTGATATTGGTGAGCAAGGCCAGCAGTCTGATAGCGTTCTTTTAAAAAATCCCAGATAGCTTTTGCTGGAGTGGAAACAGAGTCAAGTTGGAACTGACCAAACTGAAGGCTGATAGATGTAGTAGAAGTATTGCGAAGCCAAGTAATGATCTGATAGTTTTTACTGTCCCAATCCTCCAGGCGATCGACATATTTGTCAGGGGTTTCCACGGTCTCTTGGATGGGTTTGCACACATCCCTAGTGATGATGCGCCAAAGTTTCTTGCCTTTGAGGAAGCTAGACACGGCTTGTGCCCATAAGACATAATTAGTCCCGTCAAGAACAACGGAAATAGGGTGGTTAGAGAAGTCCGGGAGATCCAGGAAGGAAAAACAACACGACCCAGGTAGAAGTGGAAAAAATCGAGGGTACCAGTGAATTCAGAAGGTCAAAATTAGTGGGGAACTGGTCTGAATTGGCCAGAAAAGTCCAAAAATAGGGCTGAACTGGCCTGGGGAAGTTGCTGAGCCGGTTGGAGCTGAACCGGCTGGAACCGAAGGCAAAGGCAGCTGCAGCAAGCGGCGTGAGCGAGTGGCTAGAGCGGCGTGAGCGAGTGGTGTGAGCGAGTGGCGCAGGTTGTAAGAGACGGCTCAAGCGGCTGCGGGGCGTGTAGCGCGTGAGACGATGAGGACGAGACGGCTCGAGCGGCTGAGGAATGCATGTGGCGCATAAGACGTCGAAAGCAGAAATGGGTGACGCGCCGGTGACAAATGTGGCACGTGAGGGCGCGTTAGAGCAGATCTGAGGACGCTGTTGGTGGCGTTGGAATCGTGAGAAGATTCCGAGCACTTTGGTAGGCAATGCGAAAATTTTTGAAAACAAAAAGAATTTGATCAGTGATGACACAGAGATAACTACCAGAAAATGTGAATTTTTCTAATTAAGGAGCTATATATTTGAGGCTCTGATACCATGTAAAATAAGTTGAGAGAGGGATAGAAAGAGAGAAATCTCTGTATTTCTATATATCTGAAACCATATAGAGGGTCTCCATTATATAGGAGCTTCTGTGTTACAAACATCATCATTTGACAAAACATAATTATGAAAAGGGACCGAAAGCTAACCGAAAGCTAAATCCTATCTTAGCTGTATTCTATATACATTAATATATTAACATGAGTTGTATTCTATATACATTAATAAATTAACATTAGCAATGAAATTGAATATTTAGTGATGTTACAATCCTTTTGGAACTTAAATTTTTTGTCTCAAAAAATAAACCTCTTTGGGATCAAATTATTTTGTCCCTTCATTTATTAACAACATTTTAAAAATTTTGTCACTAATGTTTTTTTAAACTTTTCAGATGAATTTTAGCAACGATAAAAATTGATTCCAAATATTTTTTGCAACAAAATTTTTAATTTTAGGAACAAAAAATTTTGGTCCTTGAAACTTTTATTTATTGTAGTATTATGTTGTCTTATGAAAAAAGCATTTTTAATGGGTTGACGAACATCTTTAATTATTATATTTGAAAATCATAATTATTTCTTTTGTATGTTCGATTTTATACAGAAAATTTTGGTTTCTCTATATAATTCAGATTTTGATACATTCTTGATTTCATTTTACAAGATTGTAAAAACATTAGAAAAATTAAAAATCAATGAGTTTGTCACAAATCTTCAATAGATAAGAAGATGTCTTGGTCCAGGAAGGTGAATTGGACTGGTGTCTTGAGTCTGATGCAGGTTGGGCTGCTGAGGATGGGGTGTTGCTTTTGATGCTCTCTTGATTGCTTGTTTGAGTTGGAATCTCTTCAACTTTGTTTGCCATGTTCTCTTGTCCTCTGTTTTTCTACTTTGGGGTGCACATGATTAGCCAACATAGTTGGGATGCATATCTTTGGCAACGATGCAGGTCTTCCAAAGTTCTTCTTTTGTATTCTTTGTATCTCTTCTTGTTTTAATGAAATTTCTTTTTTTGCTGATCAGAAAAATATACAGATGTTGGTGATAATTACAAATAAAACACTAGAAAATACAAATAAAAAAATTACAATAATTATTGAAAGGGCTGAGGCGCGGGAAATTCGCTCTCTTTAAAGAGATTCAAGCCCTCTGCGGTTAGGCAAAGCCTCACACCGATATAGCAGAAAAAACCCTGATTTGTCCCCCCCAGGATATAACAGCCCAACTAAGTCGTATGGTTAACCAATACTGCACAATTGGTTGAACCCAAGGCTTTACACATACACCTTTTTTTATTTCCTTGATAATCTCACAAACAAGAAACTTGAGCTACAATAAGAGAGGTGAAAGGCTTAATTTATAGGAGAGGAAACTTACTAGGCAAGTGCCTTGGAGAAGAGGAAACTTAGTGGACAAGATTCTTGGAAGAGAATAAGACTTGACTTGGAGACTTGACTTGGAGAATTCTTGGAGGAAAAGTATATGAAGTTGCTTGGAGGATTCTTGGTCACCAAGAAAAGGATTAACTTGGAGGAACAGAAAACAAATCAAACCAATAACACATTATAATATTAAAATATCTGCTAACATTCCTCCACCTATTTTAATATTATAGGTAACAAAAACTGAGATTATTAGGCAAATAAGGATATTATGCATCATGGTAGGTGTGCTTTGCATTGAACCTCCATTAGTGAAACAATAATATATACTCTAGAGCCAATAGTATGCTCAGCATTGAATTATGACTACTTAAGGGAAATAAATAATTATTGCACACACATAATATTCCAGGTGTTCACGTAAGCTTTAAGAGCCAGCACATTACGACCTTGTGCGATCCCAGGATTCATGAGTGTGTTTGAGAATTAGCCCAAATCTCATAGGTAGCGGCCCCATTACCACACTCACATAGGTGAATTCTGTCAAGGGTGCTCCTGTAACTATGACACCCCACTCAATAAGAGCTACAGAAATTCATTAAGAGTTTTTTTAATAACTCAACCTCTACAATGTTACAGGATAAATGCACTTATATCATAGGGATGGGTAAAAAGTAATTTAGTGCATTTCTTACTGCCATCATATGATCGTTTTTCTCATTGAACCCAGTTACAGGATCTCTGGTCCCTGGGTTGAGTATCCTCATACATGGCTCCTGCTATATTCAATGGGCTTCAACCTCATCCCCCTCGATGTATTCCAGACTCTATCTCTTGCTAAGGCCTTAGTTAATAGATCTGCAAGATTATCACCAGATTTAATATAATCTACACTTATGATGCCATTATTCATATAAGATCTCACAGTACTGTGTTTTCTTCTGATAGGTCTGGATTTACCATTATAATAACGGTTATTAACTCAACCAATTGCTACGGTGCTATCACAATGAATCAATATAGGTGGAATAGATTTTTCCCAACAAGAGTTTTCATTTAACAAATCTCTCAACCAATTTGCTTCTTCACTAGCTGTAGCTAAAGCAATAAGCTCAGCCTCCATTGTTGAATTAGCAATAATGGTTTGTTTTTTTGATTCCCAACTTATAGCACCACCTCCCAATGTAACTAAGTAACCAGTGGTTGATAATGAATCACCTGACAAGGTATTCCAATCGGCATCACTGTAACTGTTATGACCCGAACCCGCCCCCGTGGGTTAAGGACATAACCGGCCAGTAATCATGAGATTACCTACGGCCTCAAACCAAACCAAATGTATTTTAACAGAGTTAATGGGGGCCAAACGGAAGCAATTTAAAACTTTGTCCATAGAGCTGTGCTTACATGGCACATCATAACAAACCATACATATGTACATTAATAACTCACAACCGAAGTACAGTACCATAAAGTTTTGTACAGACAGGATCATCCAAAACTAAGTCAACCAAAACAAAGCTATATACAGACATACACCAAAGTCCTCGCCAACATGACAAAATAACATAGAATGGCAGAAGGGCGAAGACGTGTCTCGTGCGTGAGACGCGAGGGCTGACTCTTCAAAACCTTAGTTGTTCCACACATACTTCACTGGGGCTGGGTTGGGACTTCTCTTGGCTCACCTACAAACACATGAATGAGCGTGAGCGATAGCCTAGTGAATAATATCAAATAAGGAAAATACATTGGAACAATATACATCAGACGGCCTTAGGCCCAATTCATATTTCTATCTAGCATATAAATAGATATAGATCATACTGGCCTCTGGTCCATTCGTTCTATCATGTCAGACTGGCCTTTGGCCCATTCACACTTTCGTGTCAAACTGGTCTTCGGCTTATTCAAACTTTCATGTCAAACTGGCCTTCGGCCCATTCAAACTTTCAATCATGTCAGACTGGCCTTCGGCCCATTCATTCATTCTTATCAAGCTGGCCTTTGGTCCATTTATACTTTCGTATCAAACTGGCCTTTGGCCCATTTATACTTTCGTATCAAACTGGCCTGTGGCCCAATCATTTATGTCAATCGGCCTTCGGCCCGATCATTTATGTCAATCGGCCTTCGGCCCAATCATTCATGTCAATCGGCCTTCGGCCCAATCATTCATGTCAAACTTTCATATCAAGCTGTCCACCATTCAAATTAATGAACTTTACAAAACTTACATAGAAGTAAGCAATTGGACAACAACATATTTCAGATATTACTCATAGTGATCGGCTTGTGGATCTGCCCTGGAGCTTAACCCTACATATCATATAACACATATGGGTCACAAATAATTCAATCCGTTCTTTAATTCACATATTCCTCTTTAGGCTTCATTCTTATCTCTTTAATTCAATTACAATACTCAATGTATGCCTAAGAGTGCTTAGAAGTGAAAGGGAACGGAAAACAGAACACAGAATGCATTTTCAAAATTTCAGAAAATAGGGTGCCCCCTCGAGCGGACCCCTAAGGCCTGCAAAAGTACTGGTTATGTCGAATTTACGCTCGAGCGTGAATTCTAGCGCTCGAGTGGAAGGCCTCTCTGCATGGCTCCTTGCTTGAGCGTGAACTTCCCCGCTCGAGCGGGAGTCATGTCTGCAAAATATGCTGGGAGCACGAATTTCACGCTCGAGCGGCGGTTTCCCCGCTCGAGCGGACATCAAATTTCTGGGTTTTCCAGCTAAGTTCTTGAGCTCAAATCCAGCATTCAAACCAATCCAACTTACATTTTATGGCTCAAACTTCAAATATATTTATGCTATCATGATACAAACACCCATTTACATCAATATGGAGCTCAATTTCATAAATCAAACACATGCATGTCCCAATTGACACCAAACTCATTTCCAACATGCAAATTCATGCATTCAAGGCTCCTATTCTTATAATTTGTACATGCATGTGATGTATCGCCCTTATTCTCAACCTAGATGATGCAAATGGTGTTCTTTCTCATGAAACTCAACAAAAACATGCTTGCATGTATGATTTAACACTCATATTTCCATATTTAACTTAATACATGCTTGATTATGCAAAATCATGGTGATCCTATACATGTATGTGCATTTCAACTTCAAATTCATCAATTAGAGCATAACTCTTGTTCTTGATCACCAATTAATCTTTAATTCACAAAATCACAAGTTCAGACTCATGAATTCATAATCAATCACTTACCTAGAAGCTCAATCTTCCTAATCTATGGTTAATTCTTGAGTTAGGCTTCAAATTTCCAAGCCTTCAAGATCAATCTTCAATCTCCTACACTCTCTCTCTCTAACCGACCCTCTCTTCTCTCTCCAAGGCACAAAATCTGATTTTGAGTTCAAGTCCCTCAATTAAATGCATAGTGACGCTTTACATAAGTTTCCACTAGCACCAATCTAATAATAATTAATAATTGGGCACTAATTCATCAATTTAATCAATTTAATCTGATCCGAATCAATTTTCAATTAAATTTCACCTTAGGCTCTAAAAATTATGCCAATCACGATGGCGTAATCAATTTCGGGTTCTGTGACCGATAAGGCCTTCAATTTAATTTCCAAAGCAGATAATCAAACAGATATTCCTACGGTGAACAGATAGAAATTCAAAACCACATATTTTCACATAATGGCGCACAAAATCATAACAGACACATAATCAAATTCATAATAAGAACCAATTAGCATAATACGGAACGGGGTTATTATAGTAACCTTCAAGTACTGCAGAATACTTATTATAAAACTAGCCATATTTTATGATACCAGATAAATATTTCATAATTCGCTCAATGGCTAGCCAGTGATCACTACCAAGCTTGCTAGTTGCTAAGTACTCCAACTGCATAGGCAATGTCAGGTCTAGTACAGTCAGTCGCATAATGCAAGCTACCAATCATACTAGCATATTCCTTTTGATTAATTACATCCTCATCATTTTCAATAGGAAATAAACGCACATGAGGATCAAAAGGAGTAAGAACATGCTTGCACTTATAAAAATTATATTTTCTCAAAATTTTCTCAACATAATGCGACTGATCAAGAAATATACCATCACAAGTTTTGGCAATTTTCATTCCCAAAATATAATTAGCCTCACCAAGATCTTTCATATCAAAATGGCTACTAAGCATATTTTTAGTTTCCACGATGATATGCAAATTAGAGCCAAATATAAATAAATCATCCACATAGAGGCTAATAATGACATGTGAATTTCCTTCAGATTTTAGTAGATGCATTTATCACATTCATTCGTTTTATAGCCATTCTCAATCATGTAGGAATCAAATTTCTCATGCCACTGTTTAGGAGCCTGTTTTAAGCCATATAGGGATTTAACTAGCTTGCACACTTTGGTTTCTTGACCGGGTTCCACAAAACCCTCAGGTTGATCCATATAGATTTCTTCACCCAGGTCTCCATTTAGAAAGGTTGTTTTAATATCCATTTGATGAATTTTTAGATCATGAATTGCAGCCACTGCAATTAATAATCTAATGGATGTAACTCTAGTAACAGGAGAAAATGTATCAAAAAAGTCAAGATCTACTTGTTGTTTAAAACCTTTTGCAACAAGCCTTACTTTATATTTATCAATAGTTCCATCCGGTTTAAGTTTTTTTTCTCAAAACCCATTCACAGCCAATAGTTTTACAACCTGGTGGTAAATCTACTAATACCCAAGTTTTATTGGATAATAATGATTCCATCTCATCATTTACAGCCTCGTTCCAAAAAACAGAGTCAGGAGATGCCAAAGCTTCTTGTAAAGTTAATGGAGTTTCCTCCACATTAAAAACATGATAATCAGGGCCAAAATCTTTTTCTAATCTGGCTCTTTTACTCCTTCTAGGTTCAAAAACTACAGTATCTTGGTTTTGTAAAAGATGAGTAGAGGAACCAATTTCAGATAAAATATTTTCTTGATAATTTTGACTCCCACCATTTTTAGATTTAAAAGGAAATTTTTCTTCATGAAAAATTGCACCACCTGATTCAAAAATTATTTTGTTTTCAATATCAAAAAATCTATAGGTTGTACTATTTGTTACATATCCAAGAAAAGCACAAGTGGCAGCTTTCACACCTAATTTAGGTATTTTAGGGTTCACAAGTCTAACAAAAGCTAGACAACCCCAAACCCTCAAATATCTCAAATTTGGCTTATGACCTTTCCACAACTCAAAAGGTGTAACTTTTTATTTTATTTTATGTGGCACTCTATTCATAACATAACATGCAGTTAAAATTGCTTCTCCCCACAAATTTGAAGGAGCACCTGCTTCAATTACCATAACATTTGTTAAATCCGTTAAAGTTCTATTTTTCCTTTCTACTACACTATTAGATGCAGGTGAATATGGTGGAGTAGTTTCATGGATTATTCCCAAAGACTGAGCAAACGAGTTGAATCCAAAAGATTTATACTCCCGACCTCTATCACTTCTATATCTTTTAATCTTTTTACTGAATTGATTTTCAACTTCAAGAAGGAATTCTTTAAATTTTTCAAAAGCATCACTTTTATTTTTCAATAAGTATACATAAGTGTATTTTGAAAAATCATCAATAAAAGTGATAAAATATCTATTTCCACCACGTGTTAAAATTCTTTCAAATTCACATAAATCAGTGTGAATTAATTCTAATAATTTAGTATTTCTCACCACACTTTTATGAGGCCTTTTAGTTATTTTTGCTTGACTACAAACTTTACATTTCTCAAACTTATTTGTTAGTCTGGGAATTAATCCTAAACTACTCATGACTCTCACATATTGGCTATTAATATGACACAGACGAGCATGTGAAAAATTCATAGAAGACAACATGTAAACAGAAACATGTGCTTTCTTATTCTCAACATTTAATTTAAACATTCCATCACAGGCATACCCTTTCCTCACAAATATGCCTTTTTTTAGTGATTACATATTGGTTAGATTCAATAGTCTACTTGAAACTAGCTTTGTTGAGCAAATAACTCGACATCAAATTTTTCCTCATGGACGGTGTATACAACACATCTTTTAAAACAAGCACACGTCTAGAGGTAAAATTCAACTCAATATCCCCACACCCGAGCACCTTGGTTAAGCATAACAGTCCTCTCCTCATTAAAAGAAGTGAAATCTTTGAACTAATCTTTATCATAGCAGAATGCCTATTGGTACCAGAGTCTGCCCACCACCCTTCCACAGATTGAACCATAAAAATATTTGTGATCATAGTCACAAATGGTTCCTCGGTAACATTAGCCTGTGGTTGAGATTGTTGTTTCCAAAATTTGCAAGTTCGAGCAATATACCCACTTTTGCCACTCACAAAACATGTCACGTTTGTCAGATCTTGTGAAAGGGGTTCTTGGTTCCATTTCTTTTGCCTTGGGTAATTTTTATTTTGTGGCCTTCCAGTATTTTTCTAGATTTTCTTAACTAGCTTCATGTGACTATTTTTATGAAATCGACCTTTAGGTAAAGTATTTCCAGAAGTTAAATTTACCTTTGCAATGGAATGGTCTTGTGTCATAAGCGCATCTTGTCCTCGTGCTTCCTCCTCTACCTGAATCTGTGTGATTAGAGTCTCCAAGGACATCTCTTTTTGCTTGTGACGCATTGACTTCTGGAACTCCCTCTAGGATGATGGTAGTTTGTCAACAATACCTGTTACAACAAGATTGTCTCCAATTTTGATGCCTTCGGATCTAACTTCAGCCACTAGCATATGAAAATCTTGAACTTGCTCCACTACTGATTTTCTATCTATCATTTGATTGCGGAAAAAACGACTTGCAGCATATTTTTTAGCGTCTGCCTCTTAAGTGTCATATTTATTCTGCAAGACTTTCCAAATTTTCTTGGCAGTGGTGTAAGTAGTATCATAATAATCATAAAATTGATCTGAAAGATAATTCAAAAGATAATATTGACATTTATACTCATTTGTGTTGTATTTCTTGATTTTTTTCAAGATGAGCAGCATACTCCTCGTCGGTCATCTCTTCAGTGGGGACTTTGTTCGGATTTTTCTCGGTCAGGATATAGGCCACCTTGAGGAGACTGAGGTAGAAAAGCACCTTGCATTTTCATCTCTTGAAATGGGCTCCCTTGAACCGAAAGGGCTTGTTGAGATCGCTGGTATTCTCGTTGGGCTTCTCCAGTACTGGCTCCATTAATTTTTTCTATTTGAATCTCCTTAAAATTGTTGGTGATAATTACAAATAAAACACCAGAAAATACAAATAAAAAAAATTACAATAATTATTGAAAGGGCTGAGGCGCGGGAAAGTCGCTCTCTTTAAGGAGATTCAAGCCCTCTGCGGTTAGGCAAAGCCTCACACCAGTACAGCAGAAAAAACCTTAACTTGTCCCCTCCAGGATACAACAGCTCGACTAAGTCTATGGTTAACCAATACTGCACAATTGGTTAAACCCAAAGCTTTACACATACACCCTTTTTTATTTTCCTGACAATCTCACAAATAAGAAACTTGAGCTACAATAAGAGAGGTGAAAGGCTCAATTTATAGGAGAGGAAACTTGGTGGGCAAGTACCTTGGAGAAGAGGAAACTTAGTGGACAAGATTCTTGGAGGAGAAGAAGACTTGACTTGGAGAATTCTTGGAGGAAAAGTATAGGAAGTTGCTTGGAGGATTCTTGGTCACCAAGAAAAGGATTAACTTGGAGGAAAAGAAAACAAATCAAACCAATAACACATTATAATATTAATATATCTGCTAACAATAGATAACAATTTGACTAGTCTAAAAACCTTCTTGAACCATTCTAGAATTTAAATTAAAGATTTGTTGTACGCATTAATTTTTGAAGCCTGAAAATATAACTGACGATATTACCAAAAAAAGAAAATTTAATTGACGATTTTATTTTATTTCATTGTTATTTGGGGCAGTGTTTTCTATAGTGAAAGAAGGCTAAAAATTGAAGCAGGATCACTATACCTGCCCCAAGGACGACGAGTTGACGCCACGAGGGGATGATGCTCACTTCATCTATACTAAGAAGCAAACAATTGGCTTGGTAGATGGTGTTGGTGGTTGGACTTAGAGGGGTGTGGACGCAGGCGAATATGCTCGGCAGCTCATGACTAACTCTCTTATTGCACTTCACAACCAACCTAAGGGAGCTGTGAACCCCAAAATGGTTTTGTTTGAAGCTTACTCAAACACTAAGGCTCAAGGATCATCCACAGCTTGCATTATTACTCTCGATGGACATGTATGCAACTCATCTTTTACTTTTACTTTGGCTTAATTGTAATTAGTATCTTAAATTTGCACTGTTATTAATTTAATTTTTGTTTTGTTTTTGAATTCTTCCACTTTCAATTGTCACTTGTACTAGAACTTGAAGTGTCATTTTTAAGGCCACTACCACTATTGCCTTCATTTATATACATGCATTGCGTTTGTGCATAACTTTTTAGTATATATATAAAATTTATTATATTGCTTGTTTGTGCAGATCCTGCGTGCAATTAATATTAGAGACAGTGGATTTACGCTCATTCGACATGGCAAAGTCATATATCATTCACCAATTCAACAACGGAGTTTCAACTGTCCATATCAATTGGGAAATACCAAGGACCATCCAAGTGTTGGACAATCTTCACTGTATTTAAATAGTTTAAATTCTATTGTGTACTAAACAACAATAAGAATATAAAGAAATAAAAGAAATGAGAGAATTTGTTTGATTACAAAAATCAAACTAGAAATAAATAAATAAATAAATAAAAACAGATTTTATTTTGTTACAAAAATAAAATTAAAATCTGATTTAAATAAACAAATGACACAGAAAATAAATTAAACAACTTACTTGATTAATTGTTCGAATAATAATTCTGATCAAGTCTAGTGTTTGACACGCTGTCTTTAAGACAATTCGTCCTCTCCACGGTGCTTTCAGAATTTGGACGTCTATCTCCCAAGATAAAATGATCTACTACAAACAATAGCAGCACTACAAATTGTTTGCCTAACGAACACACTAAGTGTTTATACTCTCTCACAGAAGAAAATAATACAGCAATATGAAAAGAATATTTGCAGAATTATGAAGAACGAAATTAGAGTTCCAAAATCCAAATGAGGGCTGTCCTATTTATAGATGGATTGGTGGCTGCAGATTTTGAATTAAACAAGTGCAAACTTATTTGAACAGGTATGAAACCTGTTTGGTTTTGAATTTAAACAGATTTGAATCTGTTCAAACAGATAACAAAAACGGGAAGGGCCCTGTTTGGGTGTATAGTAAAAAACCGGACCAATTTATTTCCGAATTAATTTGAATTCTGGATTTTATTTTACCAAAAAATAAAATAAAATTCAAATGTTTTTGGCCCAAAAAGATTAGTATTGGGCTGAACAAGCCCAACCCAACCACGCACCCGCGGCGAAGCCTAGCCTGCCTGACCGGACGGACGGCGGCCCGCGCGGTGATTTTTTGGGTCCAATGGGTCTAGCTCATTTTGCCCATAACCTTCCTCTCTAAAACACTTGGGTACCCCTTGGGGCACACCCCAAGTTCTAAACCCATGCCTTATAAACCCATTCAAAACTTCCCACCAAATCAATGTGGGACAAGCCACTTTCAACTCTAAGGAATTTCCACCAAAACTCCATTTCCATGGAGTACTTTGGCTTCAATTTCCCATTCACTCGGTAATGGTTTTGAGCAACCAAATATACCACGTGAAACACAACGCGGCATAGAACGCGTTACCACTTTGACCCGCGAAAATTGACGCTCGGGTCCCACCTAAATATTAGACCAAAGTTAGAAAAAAATCTGTTTTAAACCCAGATTTTCCAAACCATTTCCAACACCAAGTTTAGCAATGGTTCATAAATTGATCTATATATATATCTTAATTGAATTCCAAGCTTGTTCGTAAATTAATAAATCTTAAATCAGTGTTTTTCCCCTTTCTCTTTTATCATCTCTTATTATGCTAAATTTCATAAATTTACACTTTAAACAGGAGTTGGAAGTGGAAGTTGAAGAAGACGACATTGTGGTAGTTGGAACAGATGGCTTGCTTGACAACTTGCATGAAAGTGAGATTGAAGAGATCATAAACCATGGTGTCTAAAAAGGCCCACGACAATTGGCTTGCTTGCTTGCCAACCTTGCATTGTACAATTCGTTTGACCAGTACGTTGATACGCCTTTTGCCCAGGAAACTAGGAAGGCAGGGTATTCATGCGTAGGAGGCAAAGTTGATGATATCACTATCATTGTTGCCTTTGTCATATACTCATAGCCACACCACTATACACCTGCAAAACCTAATATGTATATACATATGAAAAGAAGAAGAAGAAGAAGAAGAAGAGTTACTTTAGCCAGAATGACATTCACAGTGGAAGATACGATTTTGTATTGGAGGCGGCCATGGATGATGGGCGGTGTAATGCATAAAGTAGTAGGTTCAATTCAACCCACTGAACTTTGATTTTTTTTTTTAAAAAAAAATTTATCAACAACGAAATATTTGTTTAAAAATATATAATTATGCACTTATCATATTTTTATACTATTTTTTGTTTAGTACGCATAACGATTAATAGTTGAATATGAATATATATGAGACTTATAAGGATACTATTACAATAATCATTATGTATGTCAACATTAGATTGTAAATAAAACATAATGTAAGAATATGGTGAATGTAGTCTTATTGACATAATAAATATCATGATACCATTTTTTTTTAATAATAGTATAAAAAAAAAAAATCATAACTTTAAAATAATGGCCAAAATCCTCTTTACCTCCCTATAATTTGGGCTAGTTGCAATTTATCCCATATCGTTTGGAAATAGCCACTTACCCCACTTGTGGTTTGGGACTAAACCACTACTGTTACTTATTCCATTTGATTTGACAAATTCTCACATGCTGGTGAGGAAATTAATGTTTCCCTCCAAAACTAACTATGTAAAAAGACATAAATGACCTACATAATGAAAATTGTTAATATGCTAATTAATATAAAATAAAATAAAAATATAATTATAGATTAATCTAAAATATAAAATGTAATTAAGAATTGTTTTAAAAAATAAAAAATAATTAATAATTAATCAAAAATTAATTAAATTAAAATATAAAATGAACAATAATTAAAGAATGGTTTAAAATATAATTAGATTAAAAGGTTATAAATTACAAGCAATAATTAATATCGACCATTCATTTCTAATATATACACAAGTGCGTGTCTATATATTTATATTCATATACATATACATATATATATGTTGTCTTGTTCATATATATATAAATATATAATATGTGTATGTATAGGTATGTGAATAATTTATAATTTAATATGTGATTAAATTAGTAAGTAGGTTAAAATTTTAAAAAGTTAAGTTAAAAAATTAAGAGAAAAAAAATTAAAGTTTGTTAACTGAAAGTATTTAATTTAGATTTTTTTTAGCTTTATTTTTTACAAACATGATGAGATGTAGAAAAAGAATAGAAATGATTCAATCATCTTTTTTATTAACGGAGTTAGTGTTGCAATTTAGTCTAAAACCACATAAGGATTATATGGCTACTTTCAAAAGATAGTGAGATAAAGTGCAATTGGGCCAAACTACAGGGAGGTAAAATGAATTTTACCCATATTTTGATATAAATTTCACCAACACTCAAATGTACACCCCCACACCCCCTAGAAACTATTATCTCCCAAAACCCTAACAAAAAAAAAAAAAAATCCCAAAACTCATTCTTTCTCTTACTACAGTGGAAAAAAAATATTTCTAAAGTGAATCGATTAGTGTAAGGAATGTGTCTCTGCGGTCTTCACTTTTTTCTTCGCATTACGTGCGTATGTCTTCCTTCAATTCCATCCATTTCTTTGATCAACCCTAAAAATAATGGATATAAACATTATCTATGTGTATGTATAGTTTGAAGGGAGCAAATTCACATTTTGCTCAGTCTCAATCTCGTTCCTTCCCCATCTCCTAAAGTTTATTTCTTGTCTTTTTCATTGAGAATGTTCGAACTTGTGTTCCTAAACAAAAAAAGCTATGTTCGGATCTGTGTTCCCGAACAAAAAACCAATGTTCGGACTTGTATTCCCAAACTTTATAAAACGAAAACTCCTGCAAATGTAAAAATTTTAACCCTTCAAAGTGTATCAAATTTCCATGTTCAGACCAGTGTTCCCGAACAAATAAGCAATGTTCGGGCCTCTGTTCCCTAACAAACAAGCAATGTTCAAGCTTGTGTTCCTGTAACGCCGTGAAATAAGTAACCATAAACCATCCACAGTATTAATCAGCGACAACAATACTAACATAATTACCTTCCATTGAACCCAACATGATTTACAAAAGAGAAACATATACGGTACACATTCAATATGCCTAGCCATGAATCTATAGCATATGTTACAAACATAAGAAAAGAAATGGAAGTTAAAAAGACAAGAAAAGCCCTAAAGGCTTACAACTTTCCAAGATAATTCTTGGTTACAACAAAAGTGGACTTTAGGTCTAATACATTTAAAACCCTTGTCGATACAAAAATGAATACAACAAAAAGAAGCTTTTGCTCCAAATCCTTCCAAGCTACTACCTTGGCGGAGGCATGTCATCAACACTTGAAATGTTTTTCCCACATAGGGTGAGCCGAAGCCCAATAAAAATAATCCAACACAGTGCATAAATCTTAACAAAGCTATAAGAAGAATGCATATGCCATGTTCTTGCCAAGACATATTTATATCCCTTTTCAAAATCATGCAATGCCAAGTTAATACCTTGATTCACAATTCATTTCCATTTCAATAGAAAATAGGGTGGTGATTCATACATTGAGAATTTCAAAACAATACAACCTTTCCCGGAAATTTTGTCTGGAGGAAACCGTAAACCAGGACCCATGTAAATGTAGGTTATACAAGCACTACTACTACCATTTCATAGAAATTTCGTTTGCGGGATTAGCACCCATGTATACACGCGATTTTCGGGACTTTCACCCAAGACACTCAAGCCAACTTAATTCAACAACACAATTCATGTTTTCCGAATTCACCATTTTTCTCAAAACGATAACATTTTCAATGCATTAGTGTGAAATAATGTTCAATGCAAATGATTAAGAAAATAATTTCAATTTTCCTAATTCACATGCAAACAATCATAGTTATCTTCCACCAATAGCTCAAAACATATATTTCTAAGTAGATAGTTTATATTCCATAAAAGTAAACTTTCCAAATCTCAAGAGTTGAGTGATAATACATATCCAACTCTACCATCCTCATCAGTACCAATTCAATTTCACTATTCCAACATCAATTTCATTTATTTATACAAAATAAATGTTTGAGACATTTAGGAAAAAATTCTTACTCTTTTCAAAATCAAACCCAAGTATTCAAAATCAACAATTTCCACCCCACTCTCATTATTTTCAACATCAAGACCATTCCCAAGAGATTATTTGAAAAATCCCTCTTTTGACTTTTCTATTAAAAACCCTAGATTTGTTCAAAATCTTCCAAATCCGCAATATAGTTTAAAAACAACAAATAAATAAGTTAAAACTCATAAAAAGTATAAAAGTATCCCTGTCTCAAGCTAGAGCACAAGTGAGAAAGTGAGGGAAACCCAAAGGCGCCAAAAACCAACTTTGCTCTGGTTAGAACGAAGCCCTCGCCAAGCTCTATCTTTTTAACAAAGACACACGGGTGAAAAGATCGACAGATCTAGGTGTATTTGAGGGAAATAGGTGAGTTTTAGAGAGAGTGAGAGAAAATAGGGTTTGGAAATGCTTAGAGAGAGAATGATATGAAAAAGTGATGTAAAAAGTGATTTTTACGGACTGATATACGCATAGTCCGCTCTAGCGTAAGAAGCGACGCTCGAGCGTCCAAACACAAAAAATGATTACCGCTCGAGCGCAAGAAGTGACGCTCAAGCGTAGAATACACACTTCCAGTCGTTTTGCAGACAGAAGACCATCGCTCAAGTACAAGAATGGCCGCTCGAGCGTAGAAAACATCGCTCGAGCATAGAATACACTCTCCTAGTAGTTTTGTAGGCCTGTAAAAGTACTGAGAGTTCACAAATCCCGCTCGAGCGCAAGAAGTGACATTCGAGCGGAGGAGTAAAATTCTGGGCAACAATAGTTTAGAAACTAAGCTACCAACCTGTTCCAAACGCAACCAATACAACCCAATAGCCAAACTTAAGGGGACAAAGAAGAATAAGACGAGAACCACAATACAGAACCATGAAACCCGAGTCCAGAATATCAAATGGGTCAGGTCTAAGACTAGAATCGCTATAATCTCCCCTACTTTTAGGAATTTCGTTCCCAAAATTACAATTTAAACTTTAAAACCACTCTTACACCAATTTCAACAATGATAATTAATCGATTCTAGTACCATGACCCATCCACCGGTCATTCATTCTCATTAATATGATAAACAAGTTCTCAATACTGAACATACAATTCACAGTTTCAAAACATACGCAATGTTTACAGTAAATCAACATATCAAAATTTTCATTACATGCTCAAACATTAACAAATAGGTCCTGATACTTCTCATGGACTTCTAACTCACGTTCCCAAGTTGCTTCCTCAACTCCGTGATATCATCACAATACCTTAACTAAGGGAATTGTCTTGCCTCACAAGACTTGGTCTCGAGTATCCAAGACTTTCACTGGTCTCTCCTCGTATAAGGCATCCTCATCTACCTCTAAGTCGGTCCAATCCAGTACGTGCGATGGATTCGGCTCATACTTTTGAAGCATACAAATATGAAACATATTATAAACCCTAGAAAGCTGTGGCAGCAAGGTCAAGCGATAGGCTACATCTCCTATCCGCTCAAGGATCTCAAAAGACCTAATAAACCTAGGAGATAACTTCTCACTCTTCCCAAATCTCATCAAACCGCCTAGGAGATATCTTCAAGAAGACATGATCTTCTACCTCAAAAGACAAAGGTCTCCTCCTACAGTCGGTATAACTTTTCTGGTGACTCTAGGCCGTAACCAACCTCCTACGAATAAGAACAACTTTCTCCGTCGTTTCCTGGACTAACTCTGGACCCAATATTGGTGCATCATCCACCTCGGCCCAACACACAGGGGATCTACACGGCCAGCCATATAAGGCCTCAAACGGTGTCATACCAATACTCGATTGGAAGCTATTGTTATAGGCAAACTCCACTAAGGGTAAGTGTTTCTCCCACAACCCCTTAAAGTCAAGAACATAACCCCGAACCATATCCTCAAGGATCTAAATAGTACGCTCGGACTGCCCGTCAGTCTGAGGATGATACGCAGTGCTAAGAGTCAATCTCGTGCCCAAGGCATTCTATAGGCTCTGTCACAGCCGAGTATTGAAACGCGGATCTCTATCCAAAACAATCGTTACAGGGACCCCGTGCAACCTCACTATGTCTCTAATATAAAGATCAGCAAGATAATCTACCGAGTCACTCATGCGCATAGGTGTAAAGTGCGTCGACTTGGTCAAGCGGTCAACTACCACCCAAATTGCATCACTACCCCGTTAAGTCCTTGGGAGGCCTATAACAAAATCCATCGTTACATGCTCCCATTTTTATTCGGCTATAGGCAAAGGTTGCAACAAACTCGCTAGCCTCTGATGTTTGGCCTTCACTTGTTGACAAGTGAGGCACCTCGATACAAACACGGCCAGATTCATCTTCATTTCCCTCCACCAAAACTGGCGACTAAGGTCATGATACATCTTTGTGCCTCCCAGATGCACCGTAAGGCGTGAATGGTGAAACTCTCGGAGTACTCTCTCTCGATAAGACTCTGGCACGAAAAGACGGTCATGGTATCTAACACTCAAATTAAGATACACATTCAAGCCTTTCTCTACCTTTCCACTAGAGATCTTTTTCCAGAGGGTTTCTACCTCAAGATCACTCTTCTGCGCTTCTATCACTCGGTTCACAAGTGTAGGTTGTGCGACTACCGAAAACAAGGCCGCAGACTCAACGGACTCACCAAGGTGCAAGTCAAATTCACTAATAGCACTCAACATCTCCCATTCTCGGATAACAACACTAGCCACACTACCAATGGATTTCCTACTCAAAGCATTGGCCACAACATTGGCCTTCCTTAGGTGATAATGTAGTTCAAAATCATAATCTTTTATAAACTTTGTCCACCTCATTTGCCTCAGATTCAAGTCTTTTTGTGTAAACAGATATTTCAAACTGTGATAAAAAAACACCTCAAACTTCTCACCATATAAGTAATGCCTCCAAATCTTCAAGGCAAAGATCACAGCTATTAATTCTACGTCATGAGTAGGGTAGTTCATTTCGTGTGTTTTCAACTGCCGTGAGCCATAAGCCATTACCTTCCCTTCCTACATCAAAACATAACCCAAACCGTCCTGTGAAGTATCACAATACACCGAATAGCCCAAACCCCTCTTTGGAATAATCAATACTGGAGCGGTGGTAAGTCTAACCTTAAGTTCTTGAAACGACTTCTCACAAGTCTCACTCTATACAAATTTGATTCCCTTCCTCATCAGTCTAGTTAACGGTGAGGCTAATCTAGAGAAATCTTTCACAAACCTACGGTAATACTCGGTTAATCCCAAGAAATTACGAATCTCAAAAGCATTCTTAGGTTGCTCCCAATCTTATACTGCTTCAATCTTGGATGAATCTACAGTCACCCATTCCTCGGATACCACATGGCCTAAGAACTTTATTTCTCTCAACCAAAATTCACAATTCCCAAACTTAGCATACAGCTTGTGGGCTCTGAGCAACTCAAGCATAACCCACAGGTATTTCTCGTGCTCCTCCTCAAAGGGTGAGTAAATCAAGATGTCATCTACAAAGATGACTACAAAGACAACAACAAAGCAGTCTAGAAACTTACAAAAAATCCGATTAATCAAATCCATAAACACGGCTGGTGCATTGGTTAGCCCAAAAGGCATTACTAGGAACTCGTAATGGCCATACTGCATGCGAAATACCGTTTTCTGGATATCTTCATCTTTTACCTTCAACTAGTGATAACCCGATCTCAAGTCTATCTTAGAGAAACAACAAGACCACTTCAATTGGTCAAACAAATCATCTATGCGAGGCATTGGGTACTTGTTCTTAAAAATTACCCAGTTCAACTTCCGATAATCCATACAAAGTCGCAACGCACCATCTTTCTTTTTGGCAAAGAGAGTCGGTGCTCCCCAAGGCGAAGTACTAGGGCGAATAAAACCCTTATCTAGCAATTCTTGGAGTTGAATCTTCAACTTACTCAACTCGGCAGATGCAAATCTATAAGATGCCATTGAGATCGGTGCTGTGCCAGGCACCAAATCAATAGAGAACTCAATCTCACGGTGTGGTGGCAAACTAGTAAGATCCTCAGGAAAAACATTCGGGTATTCATAGACTACTCTCGACAACTCAACTTGAACTACATCACATTCATTACCCAAGAAGTTTGCAAGTAGACAACTAAGTTCACTCCGACCACGCGGATCATATACTGGTGATAAAACTCTATCGGCCCTATCTCCCATGAAATAAAAGCAATCACCGCTCAAGGTACATATAGTAACCTTTTGATGGTAACAATCTATGACAGCCTGATATGATGACAACCAGTCCATACCCAATTTAGCATCAAAACTAGACATGCCAATCAACACAAATGCAAAAGGAAGTTGACGACCAACAACCTCTATGTCACAACCTCGACACCCCTGCTCCAAAACAATCTCACTACCAATAGGTAACTCTACACTGAGAGGAGATGTTAACAGAGCCAACTCTAACCCTAAAGTCGATACAAATGCAGACGAGATAAAATGAATGGGATGCACCCGCATCAATCAAAATATTAGCAATGGAATTGCATAACAAGAAATTACCTCTCATTACTGAAGGTGCTAGCACTAGGTTTGGCGCGGTAACAGCATACACACGCCCTGTAGGTCTCTGCACAACTTGCTCATCCCTCGGAGCATAAGTCTGATGTACTGACTAAGTTGAAGAGGCTTCCTGATTGGCCTTCGAGGCCTGTGTTGATTGTGCAGGCTGGTGGCTTTGTGTCTATCTCGAACTAGACGCACCAAGTGTGCTACCTAACTAAGGGTAAAACCTCTTCATGTGCTCTGATTGCCCACATTGGTAACAAGTAGGTAGTTGCTTTCTCCCCTGACTCTGGCCCTGAGAACGAGCCGTAGGTGGCATAGACTGTTGCCCTCCTCCTCTCTACAGGCAAGCTGGCAACTTATGACCCAACTGGTCACACTTGTAACAAGAGAAACCTCCCTGATTACCTATCATTGAGCCTGAACTCGGTACTGAGAAGGTGGATCTAGCCTGTGCTACCTGGGACTGTTGTGGGGTGGAACCCCTTTGTCTCTTACTGTCCCGACTCTCCCCCTGAACTGCCTGATTCCTCCTGGAGCCTCTAATCTGCTCCTCCTTTGCTTGGACCATGGTCTTAAGATGAGTCACCGTCTCTACAAGGCGTTCGTAGTCCCTAATCATCGACCCAGCTACTTTGAAAAGAAGCCCGGTCCTTAGTCTCTTCTCGAACTTGATATAACGACGTTCCTCTGTCGTCACGAGTTCCGGTGCAAATCTAGAGAGGCCTGTGAAAGCTATCTCAAACTCTGCTACTAGCAAACTGAGCTGCTTGAGCCTCAGAAACTGATCTCTCAACTTCTCCCTAGCAGTGAGAGGTAAGAACTTGTCCGGAAGGCATTGAAAAAAGCCTCCCAAGTCACTCTAATGTGCCCACGCGCATATTTCCACCATTGACCCGCATCTCCCTTTAGCTGGAAGGATTCCATGGTCACTCTCAAACCGTCATCTTCAATGCCAAGCATCTCAAACGTCTTCACCATCTGCTCGAGCCATTCATCCGCTTTTAGAAGCTCTTTCGAATCACCTAAAAACTCGTTCAGATTAGATCGGAAGAACTCCCTCTTTAAGAATGACGGCCCTGCTTCAGCTACTTGGGCCTGGACTTGATTCTCAGCCCGGAGAATATCCAGAAATTCTCGCAAAGCTCCGGCCATTTCACAGGCCAAAGCTCTCATGGCCTGTTGACCAACTGGTTCAGCCACATTGGCCTGACCAACCCCTTCCTCTTGCGCCGAAATTTTGTCCGGTAAAGGCACCTCATACCTTCTAAGCCTACCATGCCTACCACCACCACGTCCATGTCCTAACATCCTAATGAAGGTAACAAAAGAGATTACCACATTTACAAATGTACCGAAGCTAACTCACTCGCGTCCTAATGTGATGGACAATGATAATTTACTCTACAACATAGTCACATAAACACATATGAATTTCCTTCCTAGATAATGATCGCCTCGCGGCATTGCTAGAGTTCCAATTAGAAACAACAATAATCAAGTGCTCTTCTAATAGGACTTCTAGAAACCCATAGACTCAATCAATATCTTAGGAACTAAATTACATACCCATGTAGCCACATAAGCATGTTATCACATAAGCATACAACACATATAAATATCTCTGTCAAGCGAAACAAAATTATTGTGGTCATCACCACTTCCCACATACCCAAAGTATTCAAACCCAGTACGCTTTGATACCAAGTTATAATGCCCCGAAATAAGTACCATAAACCATCCACAGTATTAATCAATGACAACAATACTAACATAATTACCTTCTATTGAACCCAACATAATTTACAAATGAAAAACATATGCGGTATACATTCAATATGCCTAGCCATGAATCTATAGCATATGTTACAAATATAGGAAAAGAAATGGAAGTTAAACAGACAAGAAACGCCCTAAAGGCTTACAACTTTGCAAAATAATTCTTGGTTACAACAAAAATGGACTTTAGGTCCAATACATTTAAAACCATTGGCTATACAAAAATGAATACAACAAAAAGAAGCTTTTGCTCCAAATCTTTCCAAGCTACTACCTTGGCGAAGGCATGTCATGAACACCTGAAATGTTTTTCCCACATAGGGTGAGCCAAAGCCCAATAAAAATAATCCAACACAGTGTATGAATCTTAACAAAGTTATAAGGAGAATGCATATGCCATGTTCTTGCCAAAACATATTTATATCCCTTTTCAAAATCATGCAATGCCAAATTAATACCTTGATTCACAATTCATTTCCATTTCAATATAAAATAAGGTGGTGATTCATACTTTGAGAATTTCAAAACAATACAACCTTTCCTGGAAATTTCGTCTAAAGGAAACCGTAAATCAAGACCCATGTAAACGTAGGCTATACAAGCACTACTATTGCCATTTCACAGAAATTTTGTCCGCAGGATCGGCACCCATGTATACGCATGGTTTTCGGGACTTTCACCCAGGACACTCAGGTCAACTTAGTTCAACAACACAATTCATGTTTTTCAAATTCACTATTTTTCTCAAAACGATAACATTTTCAATGCATAAGTGTGAAATAATGTTCAATGCAAATGAATAAGAAAATAGTTTCAATTTTCCTAATTCACATGCAAATTCTACAACAATCATAGCTATCCTCCACCGATAATCCAAAACAGAAATTTCTAAATAGATAATTTATATTCCATAAAAATAAACTTTCCAAATCTCAAGAGGTGAGTGATAATACATATCCAACTCTACCATCCTCATCAATACCAATTCAATTTCATTGTTCTAACATCAATTTCATTTATTTATACAAAATAAATGTTTGAGACATTTAGGGAAAAATTCTTACTCTTTTCAAAATCAAACCCAAGTATTCAAAATCAACCATTTCCACCCAACTCCTCATTATTTTCAACATCAAGACCATTCCCAAGAGATTATTCGAAAAACCCCTCTTTTAATTTTTCTATTCAAAACCCTAGATTTGTTTCAAACCTTCCAAATCCGCAATATAGTTTAAAAACAAAAAATAACTAAGTTAAAACTCATAAAAAGTGTGAAAAGTATCCTTACCTCAAGCTTGAGCACGAGTGAGAGAGTGAGGGAAACCCAAAGGCGCCAAAAACCAACTTTGCTCTAGTTAGAACGAAGCCCTCGCCAAGCTCTATCTTTTTAACAAAGACACACGGGTGAAAAGATCGACGGATCTAGCTATATTTGAGGGAAATAGGCGAGTTTTAGAGAGAGAGTGAGACAAAATAGGGTTTAGAAGAGTGATATGAAAAAGTGATGTAAAAAGTAATTTTTACAAACTAATATATGCACAGTCCGCTCGAGCGCAAGAAGTGATGCTCGAGCGTCCAGAAACAAAAATGATTACCACTCGAGTGCAAGAAGTGATGCTTGAGTTTAGAATACATACTTCCAGTAGTTTTACAAATAGAAAACCATCACTCGAGTGCACGAATGGCCGCTCGAGCACACGACCGCTCGAGAGTAGGAAACATTGCACGAGCATAGAATACACTCTTCCAGTAGTTTTGCAGGCTTACAAAAATACTGAGAGTTCACAAATCCCGCTCGAGCGCAAGTGACGCTCGAGTGGAGGAGTAAAATTCTAGGCAATAAAGTTTGGAAACTAAGCTACCAACCTGTTCCAAATGCAACAAATACAACTCAATAGCCAAACTCAAGGGGAAAAAGATGAATAAGACAAGAACAACAAAACAGAACCATGAAACCCGAGTCCAGAATATCAAATGGGTCAGGTCTAAGACCAGAATCGCTATAGTTCCCTAATTTTGGTTATATGTTCTAGAGTTCAGTACCCAAAAAAATACGAACAGTTTTCATAACTTTTGCCTTGTTTTTCAAGAAATTTACCCTTACAAGGCCAACCTTCTCCGAGTTGAAAACACCATCAAAGCTATAAACCTCCTCTAAACTTACATTGTTGTACTTGTCTCGTCTCATGAAGTTGTGGTTGCTGGAGAAACTTTCACTCATTGCCATTGCTAGATAAGTGTGTGTAATCGAATGGTTACCATCGTTGTCACCGGAATATTGTCGCCAGAAGGTTCTCAAGGTTTTGAGGGTGGGATTTGGGAAAGATGGATGGATGGGTGCTCTCATAAATCTTGTCTCACGATTTAGTGGTTGTGTGGGCTTAATTGTGAGATGGGGTGTCCCAAAATAATTGATATCATCTTTAGTAATTTCATTTAAGGTTATTATATTGTAATAAAAGAAAATCAAGAAATGAGAGGTCCAAAATAATAAATGCGGTGCTAATAACAATATTATTTTTTTAATATATCAATAAGTCTTAAAATTCCTATTTTACCTTCATTATAAAATTAGTCATAAAATTATCTTATTTTCCTCACTTTTATCTTCCTTCACCATTCTTTGATAGATCTCTTTGTCTCTGACTCTGTTTGTCTGTCTGTCTGTCTGTCTCTCTCTCTCTCTCTCTCTCTCTCTCTCTCTCAACATTCTTCAAAAGTTTCACACCACCATCATCCACCGCCATCATCGCCATCTTACCGCCATAATTCACCCACCACTTCCCTTGTGGCCAATCTACACTCTATCGCTGCGGATCTACCTCCATTATTGCCAAGCTATACTCCACCACTTCTCTTCTTGCACTGTCATGCATTGGCCTTTGAGTTCTTCTTCCTCCGCGAGTGAAATTGCCTCAGTTTCTGCTCCACTTCGACTAGCTTGAGAAAAAAGGTTTCTATTGTGAGATTTGCAATGGAAAGCATCGATATTGATGATTTTTGAATAATATCGAGAAAGACAGTAGGCTCAAACCTGAGATATGTTGTTTGGTGGTAGAGGTGGGTAGTTGTTGGTCTTGGTCATGAATTTGTTCATCATGTACCTGTGATACCATTAGTAAGTGTGAGCCTCTCTTTGTTTCTCGCTCTACACAATAGAATGTTTGTTGTGAGATATGGGTATTTGTGTTTGTGTATATATGTATGTATTGATTTGTTTAAGTATATATATATATATATGTTAGACAATCTTCGCTGTATTCAAAGAATGGATTAAAGAAAGGACAGAGACTATTTGATTACAAAAATCAAAATAGTATATATATATATATAAATAAATTAAGAAAAACATATTCGTATTTTGTTACAAAAACAAAGCCAGAATTTGAAAAAGAAAAAATAATAAAAACAAAATAGAAGAGTAATCAAATTACTTACAGTATTATTTTGTCAAATATTTAGATCAAGTCCAGTGTTGAACACTGTCTCCTTAAGACAGATTTGTCCTCTCTAGGGTGCTAACAGATTATGGACTTCTATCTCGCAGGATGAAATGATCTACAACGAATAGTAGCAGCACTACAAACTGTTTACACAACAAACACACGTTGTGTTTATACTCTTTCTCACAGGAAAATAAAATGCAGCAAAATATAAAGAGCAATAGCAGAATTAGAATGGAAAAATTGAGTGCACAATCCAAATGAATGATTGACTATTTATAAGTGCACTGGTGGCTTTTCAAATTTGAATCCAATAGGTAACAAACCTGTTTGAACAAGTATGGTACCTATTTGGTACTGTTTGAACAGGTAAAGAACCTGTTTGGTTTGAATTTAAACAGATACTGAATCTGTTCTGGTTGAATTTAAACAGATATAAACCTGTTCGGGTGGAGGAAAAAAAACTGGACACCATTTCGAAATTTAAATTCCAAAAATGTAAGAATTTAGTTTTAGAAAAATAAAGTTCAAAAAGTTTTTGGCCCAAAAAGATAAGCATTGGACCGGACAAGCCCAACCCAACCTCACACCATGCACCTGCGCTCAAGCCCAGCCCAGCTCGCCTGCCCGATCGACAGAACGGGTGGTTGTGGTGGCGCGCGTGTGTGTTTGTTTTCGGGTCCAATGAGTCTAGCCCACTTTGCCCATAACCTCACCCTTCCACAAAACTTGGGCACCCCTTGGGGTCCTCCCTAAGTTCCAAACCCAAGGCTTATAAATCCACACAAAGTTTGTCTACCAAAGCAATACGGGACAAACCTTAATTCCAACCTTCATGGAAATTTCACTAAAAATACCATTTCCATGGAGCTCACTTTGGCTTAAATTTCCCGTTCACCCGATAATGGTTTTGAGTAACCAAATATACTACGTGAATCATAACGCGGTATAGAACTTGTTACCACCAATACTCGCTATAACCGGTACTTGGACCTAGTTAAATTATAGGTCAAGATTAACGAAAAATTCTGGTTGCGTTTGGTAGAGTTTTGTAAATATGATTTGAGAGTATGAGTTGTATTTTGAGTTAATTGTAGAATTATGATTTGAGTGTAGAAAATTTGTTTGGTTATGGTTTTTGAATAGAGTGTTGAATTGAGTGTGGAATTGAGTTTTGAAAGTTTGATTTGACATGTGAAAAAAGAAAATTTGTTTGGTTATGAGTTTTGGAAAGAATTTTCAAAACTTAATTCAAATTGTTATAACTCATAATAAAACACACTACTTTCACACTATTGAAAATTCTGATCAACACTCATAACCAAACTTGTTTTAAAATTCAATTAAAAAAATTTATTATTAACAGAAAATAACATTAATCAATTTTTTAATTGAAAATACTACAAAGAAATAATTTTTTTTCAAAATAGATATTCAAAAAATTTAAATCATAAATATTTAAATAATTTAAATAATCTAAAACTTTAATAAGTAAAAAATTAAAATAAATATTCAAAAAATTTAAATCGTAAAAATTTAAATAATTTAAATATTCAAAAAATTTAAATAATTTAAAATGTTAATATTTTAAATTTAAAAATAATTTTACACTCAAATCGTAACCAAACACATAAAACAAAACTCAATTAAGAAATTATTTTTAAAACTCATAACCAAACACATAACTGGAAACTCCATATTACTTTCACAACTCTACACTCAAATCGTAACCAAATACATAACAAAAAAATTAAAATATTTAAAAATATTTTTATAAAATAGAGTTTGAATTTATTTTTATAAAATATTTTAAAAATTTAAAAAATTAAAATCGTAATATTTTGAAATTAAAATATTTAAAAATATTCAAAAAATTAAAAAAATCATAACATATTTAAATATTAAAATATTTAAAATCTTAACAAAATTAAAATATTAAAATATTAAATATTAAAATTTTGATTTGAATTGAGTTTTGAAAAGAGTTTTGAATTCTGTGTTTGGTTATAAGTTTTGAAAGTAATTATTATATTTTAAATTCAGTTTTGAGAAATTGGTGTAGAATTATGATTTAAAAGTTCAAAACAAACAATACACTCAAATCAATCGGTGGAACTATAATTTGAGAGGCTTACCAAACGGAGCCTATTTTTGAACAAAATTTCCTCAACCATTCTAACAATCCCCCACATGAATGGAATTTGAAGACAACGAAAATGCAACAATATGCAGAATTTGTCGAGAGAGTATAAATAAAAAATATCTTGTATCAGGATAGGTAGCTTTCGGCCGTGAACCGTCCCTAGTGATAACCTATCGGATTTACTAGCGAACCAATGGAAGCGATGCCTTAAATTGTTCAGCCGTTTGTGTAAGCTAAGACAATATATTTCACACAAAATATTTTCTGACACATCGTGATTTTCACGGTTGTGTTCATTTTGGCCTTAAATGCTCCTGGTTGTTCGTGAGTGCTTCTAGAGAATTTAGCCTCTTCATTCTCATAGAACCGACCTCAACTCGACACTCATATAGGTGATTCTTATTGTGAGTATCTGTTATACTCATCTTGACTTTTTATTCCTAAGTCAAGATATAAGTAATTATTAAAAGCAAAGCTTATCCTTAAACCCTTGTATACAACACATGTTGTAGATATCACTCTCATCATAGGAATATGTAGGGAATTTTAATCCCTTGGTGATTTCTGGTAAGTCACACATAACTTAGTTGTCCCTTTGAACTTAGTTCTTGGGATCTCTAGTCATTTAAATAGGGTTCCGTTATGATGACTCTTATGTAATAGGCTTTAATCCCATCCCCTTAGATGAACTATACACTTGCTCTTTTGTCAAACGTTTCATTAACAGATCTGCAATATTCTCTTTAGATTTTATATAATCTATTGAGATTCTTCCATTTGAGAGCAATTGTCTTACGGTATTATGTCAACGACGAATATGTCATGACTTACCATTATACATATGACTCTATGCCTTGCCTATTGCAGATTGACTATCACAATGAATGTAAATAGCTGGCACAGGTTTTGGCCACATTGGAATGTCTTCTAAGAAGTGGTGAAGCCATTTTGCTTCTTCTCCTGCTTTGTCTAAAGCGATGAAATCAGATTCCATTGTGGATCGTGCGATGTATGTTTGTTTCGTGGATTTCCAAGAAACAGCAATGCCTCCCAGAGTAAAGACATATCCACTAGTGGATTTTGAATTTTTACTATTCGATATCCAATTTGCATCACAATAGCCTTCAAGTATTGTTAGATATCGAGTAAAGTTTAAGCCATGATCATAGGTAAATCTTAGATATCTAAGAACCCGAATGATCGCTTTCCAATGGTCTTCTCCAGGATTACTAGTGTACCTACTCAATTTATTGACAGCATAAGCTATATCAGGATGTGTGCAATTCATTAGGCACATTAGGCTTCCAATGATTTGGGAGCATTTTAACTGAGACACCGCATCACCTTTATTTTTCGATAAATAAAGACTGATGTCTATGGGTGTTCTTGCTACATTCACATCATCCTTGATATATTTACCAAGAATTTTCTCAATATAATAAGATTGTGATAATGCATATCCATCAGATGTTTTAGTAATTTTTATTCCTAATATAACATCTGCGACCCCCATATCTTTCATATCAAATCTTTTGTTCAGCATTTGTTTGATTGATTTGATCATGTTTTGACTGGTTCCAATGATAAGCATGTCATCCACATAAAGACAAATGATGACATAACCTTTGTCAGTGTTTTTAACATAGACGTATTTGTCACATTCGTTTATCTTAAAACCATTAGTTAGCATAGCATGATCAAATTTCTCATGCCATTGCTTAGGAGCTTGTTTTAATCCATAAAGAGATTTTACAAGCCGACAAACTTTCTTTTCTTGCCCTAGCACTACAACCCCTTTGGGTTGTTCCATATAGATCTCTTCATTTAAATCACCATTTAAAAAAGCTGTTTTAACATCCATTTGATATATCTCTAAATTATACAACGCTGCTATAGCAATAAGCATGTGGATGTATGTTATTCTTGTTACAAGGGAATATGCGTCAATATAATCTAGACCTTCCTTTTGCCTATAACCTTTTACCACAAGTCTTGCTGTATACTTGTCTATTGAACCATCTGCTTTCATTTTTCTCTTGAATATCCATTTATACCCAAGAGGTTTAGAACCTTGTGGAAGATCCACCAATTTCCAAGTATAATTTTGCATAATGGATTCAATTTCATATTTAATAACCTCTTTCCACAAAGGTATTTCAAGACCTGACATTGCTTCCTTATAGCTTTAAGGCTCATTTTCTAACAAGTATGTCAAAAAATCTGGACCAAAGGATTTTGATATTCTCGCTCTCTTACTTCGTCTTGGTTCATCATCAGTTAAATCCTGTTGATCGAGACCATTACTAGTATCTTGCTTTGGATTGTGATTAGTCTCTTAACTTTGTGTACAATCATAAGTTCTTTTCTGTGAACTTACTTCCTATCCTTTTTTTGTAAGGAAAAATATGTTCAAAAAACACAGCATTCCTTGATTCTATAATAGGTATTTTTGATTTAGAAGTCAGAAACCGATATGCACTACTATTATGCGCATAACTGTAGCTCGACTTTTCCGCGCCCCCTTTTGGAAGGCGAAATAAGCCCTACAGTTCAGACTGCCGTGGTTCTGAATCTAATCTCACAAGTGCAATGTGAAATTGATAAACATCAAAGAGTCCAAATCTGACAAATCTTTTGAAAAATCGATTTTGAATCAAATTGCCAAAAATGGACTGCTTTGCCAGATACAGAGTCGCCACCTAAATATTTTTATTTGGGGAAATTTAAGAAACCCATGACTCGTGCCAAAGGCCACGTGTCCATCATCACCAAGATTGTCTCAGCTCGGGAACTTAGGTACGAGAGGGGAAGGTCATGAATACATTTGAGCACCCCTGCTCGCCTAATCAAAGATTGGCCTCTACTAATCATGATATGAATCTTATTTACATTATATGCTTTCGTTCCTGTTTATTAGGCTAGCATTACTATGTGATGCACACACACACAAGTATAGACTAACTTGCAAAATTTGGAACACTTCGAATCATGTTTGTTTTGAAAATTGTTTCGAATATGTACCACTTGAAAAAGTGATCGCATATGAACCTTTACTCAAATTATTTCAATTCAAGCAACAAGCCTTCATCCACAGGCATTCAAACAGTTTAGCATTTAAGCAATTAGCCTCATGGAAAGCATGCTAGACATGGCAACAGCGGCAATAATCACACATGCAATTATGCTAAAGTGAGTAAAGGCTCACCTAGTACTCCAAGCCAAAAAAAAAAGTAAATTAGAAAAAATGTATGATTCCTAACTATGCAACATGACTAATGCAACACATACGATATGCAATCTAAATAGGCTCGGCTACTTAATATGGCATATGAATCAATTAAATAGCATGCGGTCTAAGCACGTATTCAAAGAAGTATTTAAACTAACAATGCAGTTAGAATGATGCGCCGAGCCTTAGTGCATGCAATACAAATGGATGCAAACATGGAGAATGCTAATTGAAACGTGATGTCTATAAACTAACCATCATAAGCTAGTAATTAAAAGGAAGAAAGACGTTCGGTTAGAAGACATACACATTATTACATTGCACTCTCACGAATGAGAATCCGAATAAATTAAGCTAATTAACTAACTAATTAAAGCTAAGCTAATTATTACAAAACAAATGAAATAAATAGCTAATCTACTTAACTAATTATTACAACAAATGAATCAACTAACTATTCTACTTAACTAACTAATTACAAAACGAAGTTGAATAACTAGTTGAACTAACTAATTAAATACAACACTTTACAACATTAACTAGCTACAACTAATTAATTACAACAAATATTTAACCTAAATATTTAAATTTTAAACAAGCTCGGAATGCAAGGAATGATCATGCACGTGCTCGGTTTCCACCCGAAAAGCCACTATTTTGCTTCTAGAGAGCCTTTGTTACACAATAGAACACATACATTGCTGCCCACTTCCAGAATAACTCTGCTCTGCTTGAAGAACACACTGCCAAATTTTGCATCAGTGGCCGACCGGCCAGTGATGAGGGTTGCCGGCCACCTGCCGGCCATCAAAGGTGGTCTGCCAGCCATCTGTCGGCCACTGTTGCACAGATTCATCTTGCTGCAACAGAGGACAAACAGAGCATATATAGGGTATTTTAAGGGTGTGTTTGCACAACTCACCCCTCCTTTTCATGAACAAATCTAAGGAGTAGTGAACTTAAGCCACAAACCACCAACTCAAGCATTTCATTGCATGATGGCTTGTGAATCAAAGTGTGCAATTTCAATGAATGCAACAAAAAGAGACTCTAAAGACCACCTCCCTATCATGGATAATCAAGGGAAGTGGTGACCTTAGAGCCTTGAATCATTTCATCACTAATGAGTATGAAATGTTTCAAGCTTCCATGTGTTCAATTAACGTCTGATTGAACATAACCAATTATTATCTTGCACCATTTTTAGTCCTAATTTTAGTTACTCATTTTAGTTTACCAACCATTCTTTAATTCAATTAAGTCCAAAAAGTGAGTTTAAGTCCTCTAATGAAGTGAAGTACCAAACCAAGAGTTAACTTAAGACATGAAAGAGATGTCATGCTGTTGATAATGAACCCCCTAAGGGATTAAACCATTAAGCATGACAACCTCAATCTCATGCTTAAAAGAACAAGAGGCTTGAAACAACTCTCAAAGCAAAACAAAAGCCAAGAAATGAGGGAGGTTGCAGAGATTATTAATGCTGAAAATAAGTGAGAAAAACATAAATAAATGTTATCAACTCAAACAAGATGGTGTCTAAGGCCTAGAACACCAAACTCATTAGGATTGTTACACTATAAGCATGCAAAACAAAGCTTAAATGCAACAAATAGCTAAGAACAGTCCTAAAATAGGTCTAAAGCAGTCCTAAAACATGCTGGAATTGAGCTAACAATAGCTAGAAAAATAGGCTAAAACATAAAGCATGCTAGGCTAGTAAACAAAACACAAGGAGGGGAGGCTACCCCCTCTATTTTTGGAATTCAAAACATGTTTTTAGCCACTGAAATAACTTCGAAAATTAGTATTAAAATGCTCTTAAAAAAAAAAAAGAGACAACAAGGTGGGAAACACAAGGGTAAAGGCCTTGAAAGTAAGGTGTAAAGAAGGGTGAACCAACCCCCAACCCTTATTGGCCTTAAAACACAAGTTTCATCCAAAAAATACAGAGTTTATACAGCCCAAAAACAGTACAACAATGTGCTCGAATGAATACAAAAGTAGCTAAAATAATAAGCTAAACCATGGAGCAATTTAAACTAGTAAACAAGCCAAAGGAAGGGTGGCCAACCCCTCTATTTTTGGGACTTCAAAACCACTTTTTTTACCTCTGAAAACCTCTAAAAATCAGTGGTAAAAGCTCAAAAAAAGTTGATGAAAGAATGGGAAACACAAGTGTAAAGGCTTAGGAAACAAGGTGTAAAGAAGGGTGGTTAACCTCTCTACCTTTAATAGCCTTAAACCACAAGCTTTAGCCCATAAAAATAGGTTTTAAAGAGCTTAAAAACAGCAAGAAAAGATAGAAGAAAAGGTATACCTCTTGGAGAAAAATGAACCCTTAAGTCACAAACCACCAATTTCACTCTCAAGTGCTTCAAGAGCTCAAATTCAAGCTCAAATCATCTCAGCAAAAAGTTCTCTAGGTTTGGTTTAGAGTGTTTGGGCATAAGCTATATAAGTTGCAAGAGAGAGAGAGAGAGAGAGAGGATTTTTCCAAAATTATTTCTTCACTCCTAATGTTTTCTAACCTTGAAATATGAGAGGGAGGTCCTTTATATATAGAAATATATAAGCTTTGGTTGAAAATATCTAGAAAATAATAGTTGGAACTTTGTGGAAATAGCTGGAGAAAATATCTGGGTTTTACACTGGTGGCCAGCACATGGCCGGCCGGCCAGAAGTGTGCATTGCCAGCCATCAATGGTGTCCGGCTGGCCATCTGCCAGCCACATGCCGGCCACCAAAAATCTGCTTCCAGGCCCAATTTCAAATGGGCATATCTCCTTCATTCGGACTCGATTTTAGGTCATTCTAGAGTCTAAATTGAATCCCCGGAAGTCTACTTTCCAATGGTGGCATCCTCACATATAAATTCTAAGTGTGCAAAGAGATATGCCTATTTTAGTGAAGGTTGTTCAGTTTTGTCTTAATCGGATTGATGCCTAACTTCAAACAGTCATATCTCCCTCATCCAGACTCGGCTTTAGAAGATTCTTGAGTGTAAAATGAAGCCCCAGAAGTCCACTTTCCCATGGTGGTGGCCTCACAACTAAAGTCTAAGTATACAAAAGGATAGGCCTGATTTAGTGAGGCTGCCCAGTTTTCTCTCAACGGTTTCAAGCTCAACTTTTTCCCTAACTAGTTTTCTTCCCTCCCCTCCAATTTTCTTCAACTCCAAACCTCTAAATAAAATGTTTTAAAGATTTTTCAAAGAGTTCACCTCTCTTCCATTTATTTCCACTTTGTCCTTACTCGGTTTACCTAAAAGTGCAGCATTTAACGAAATGCGAGCCTCGAAACATCGTAGAAACATTTTCAAAATATTTTGAAAGAGAGGGTTTTAAGGTCTAAAATAGTTTTGGTCAAAATAGCTTTGGTCCAAAATGGGGTGTGAGGTTAGGATTTAGAGCTCTTCTTGCTGAAGAAATCGAATATTTGCACAACACAACTTTCATCATCTAGTGATCAATCAGTGGCACTCAAGTCTTAAGGGCGGTCAAAAATGGGGTGTCTACAATAACCAATAAACACACAATCCACTATTTTTGGTCCTATCTTAGTCTTTTTCGGAACAGGAACTTCTACCTTTGCCAAACACCCCCACACTTTTAAGTATTTGTAGGAAGGTGGTCGACCTTTCCATAACTCATATGGAGTGCTGTTAGAGTTTTCTTGTGGGTTATTCTGTTAAGAACATAATTAGCAGACAATATTGCTTCCCACCACAAGTTCTGCGGTAAGTCTGAACTTTGTAACATGGCATTCATCATTTCTTTAAGGGTTCTATTCTTCCTTTCAGCAATTCTATTTTGCTGTGGAGAATAGGGTGCTGTAGTTTGGTGAATAATGTCATGTTGTGTACAATATTCATTCAAAGGTGTATCATATTCACCACCTCTATCATTTCTAACTATTTTAATGTTTTTACCAAGTTGATTTTCAACTTCAATTTTGTATAGTTTAAACATTTCCAAGGCTTCATCTTTACTTCTAAGTAAATATATATAACAATATCTTGTACAATCACCGATAAATGTTATGAAATACTGTTTGCTTCCTCTAGTTTGAACAAATTTAAAATCACACACATCAGTATGAATTAATTCTACAGGGTCGGTTTTTCTTTTAACCAATTTAAATGGAGCTTTAGTTAGTTTTTCTTCTACACATATCTCACATTTGTGATTAGGATCAATTTCAAACTTTGGTATATAATCCAAACCAATTAGTCTACGCAAAGCATCAAAATTCACATGTCCTAATCTATCATGCCATAAATTTGACTCAAGAATATAAGCAAAAGATGTGTTATTCTTATTAATAGCAGATTTTGGTACAACAGTCATTACATTTAACTTGAAAAGACCATCGCTCATGTATCCTTTATTCACATACATACCACTCTTTGTTAATACAAACTTATTAGATTCAAATACAAGTCTAAAACCATTTTTGCTTAACAAAGAAACTAAATTCTTCCAGATGTCTGGTACATGTAGCATGTTGTTGAGGGTAAGTTCTTTCCTCGATGTCATCTTCAAAACAACTTTCCCTTGTCCAGCCATAGCAGAAGCAAATGAATTTCCCATGAATAGTTGTTCACCATTTGCAGCCTCATTATAAGTGGTGAACATCTTTTTGTCCGCGCAAATGTGTTGAGTTGCTCCAGTGTCAACCCACAATTCCTTAGGATTTCTAACCAAATTAGCCTCAGACATCATAGCAGAGAGATTGATGTCATTTACCCCGTCAGAGATGTAATCTAGCTTTGTCACATTGGCTTGATTGGTAGTCTTCTTGCTTGTACTTCCGCGATCCTTCTTAGGGCAGCGGCAATCAAAAGCATGATGTCCAGTCTTGCCACAATTATAGCATTTTCCTTTGAACTTTTTATTGCCATTGTTGCCTCCTTATTTAGGACCATTCCCAGCAAACTTCCTCTTCTTATTATGTGGTTTGGGCACTTGTTCCACTACATTAGCCTTGGACTCAATGGGGTTTTTACCATTCCTCTTTTCAACCTTATGGTATCTTCCTCAATTCTTAGTCTTACAATTACTTCATCCATGGTCATCTCTTTGCGTTTATATTTTAAATAATTTTTGAAATCTTTCCAAGCCGATGGTAATTTTTCCATTAAAGCAGTGACTTGGAAAGACTCGCTAAGAGACATACCTTCGGCATGAATATCATGCAAAATTAATTGAAAACTTTGAATTTGAGAAATTACCATTTGGGAGTCTACCATAACAAAATCCAGAAATTTACTAACAATAAATTTCTTTGTGCCGACATCCTCTATCTTGTATTTTTTCTCCAAAGAATCCCACAATTCTTTTGCCATTTTCAAAGGGCTGTAAACATTATATAGCATGTGTGTCTAAGCCATTGAGGATGTAATTTCTGCAAAAAAAATTAGAATGCTTCCACGCATCCACCACGGCAACAACTTGCCGATCATTTCATCCTCTTTAAGCATTAGAGCCTTTTCAAGGAGAAACTGAGCAAGATTAAGAGTTGTAAGATAGAACATCATTTTCTGCTGCCATCTCTTAAACTCGGTGCCATTAAATTTTTTCGATTTTTCTCCATGATGTATTGGAACTTGAACATGGTTTTGGATAGGGACCAGAGTCGTTGTAACAATCGAAAGATTACAAAAAATAAAAAAAACCAAAACCAAAACACAACACAACACAAATTAATTTTCTAGTTACTAAAACTAGAAAATAAGTTATAATACAAAATAATTTTACTTTTTTAGTTAGTAAAACCAGATAAATAAAATATAACACAATAATTTTATTAATACAATGAAGACAAAAAAATGGTTTGTCTTGAGATTGTTAGACAATCTTCACTGTATTCGAAGAATGGATTAAAGAAAGGAGAGAGACTGTTTAATTACAAAAATCAAAACAGTATATATATATATAATAAAGAAAAATAGATTCGTATTTTGTTACAAAAACAAAACTAGAATTTGAAAAAGAAAAAATAATAAAAACAAAACAGAAAAGTAATCGAATTACTTACAGTATTATTTTGTCAGATATTTAGATCAAGTCCAGTGTTAAATACTGTCTCCTTAAAGCAGGTTCGTCCTCTCTCGGGTGCTAATAGATTACGGACATCTATCTCCCAGAATGAAATGATCTACAACAAACAGTAGCAGCACTACAAACTATTTGCACAACGAACACACTTTGTGTTTATACTCTTTCTCACAGGAAAACTAAATGCAACAAAATGCAGAATTAGAACGGAAAAATTCAAATGAGGGACTGACTATTTATAAGTGCACTGGTGGCTTTTCAGATTTGAATCCAATAAGCATTGGGCCAAACAAGCCCAACCCAACCTCACACTACACACCCACGCCCAGCCCAGCCTACTCGGACGGATGGCGGCGGTGCGCGCGTGTGTTTGTTTTTTAGTCCAATGGGTCTAGCTTACTTTGCCCATAACCTCACCCTTCCATAAAACTTAGGTACCCCTTTATATATATAAATAAAGAAAAATAGATTCGTATTTTGTTACAAAAACAAAACTAGAATCTGAAAAAGAAAAAATAATACAAACAAAACAGAAAAGTAATCGAATTACTTATAGTATTATTTTGTCAGATATTTAGATCAAGTCCAGTGTTAAATACTGTCTCCTTAAAGCAGGTTCGTCCTCTCTCGGGTGCTAATAAATTATGGACGTCTATCTCCCAGAATGAAATGATCTACAACAAACAGTAGCAGCACTACAAACTATTTGCACAACGAACACACTTTATGTTTATACTCTTTCTCACAGGAAAATTAAATGCAACAAAATGCAGAATTAGAACGGAAAAATTCAAATGAGGGACTGACTATTTATAAGTGCACTGGTGGCTTTTCAGATTTGAATCCAATAAGCATTGGGCCAAACAAGCCCAACCCAACCTCACACTACACACCCACGCCCAGCCCAGCCTACTCGGACGGATGGCGGCGGTGCGCGCGTGTTGTTTGTTTTTTAGTCCAATGGGTCTAGCCTACTTTGCCCATAACCTCACCCTTCCATAAAACTTAGGTACCCCTTGGGGCCCTCCCCAAGTTCCAAACCCAAGGCTTATAAATCCACACAAAATTTGTCTACCAAAGCAATGTGGGACAAACTTTAATTCCAACATTTATGGAAATTTCACTAAAAACACCATTTCCATGGAGCTCACTTTGGCTTTAATTTCCTATTCACCCGATAATGGTTTTGAGTAGCTAAATATACTACGTGAATCACAACGCGGCATAGAATGCGCTACCACCAATACCCGCTATAACCGGTACTTGGGACCTAGTTAAATTATACTCCAAAGTTAATGAAAAATTTTGAACAGAATTTCCTCAACCTTTCTAACAATTAATATATATATTTGTTTCACAGGGAAACGGTGAGTGAATTTTATTTGAATCAAAAATGTCTTTTTTCTTCCTTGTTTAAGAATAAATTTATTTCAACATAACATTTTAAAAATGATTTTCATATCTTTAAAATGATTTTATTTTATTTATCAGTCACGGTGATATATTAATTAGTGATAAATTAGACGATTCTTTTTCTTTTCTTTTCTTTTTTGTGTATGTAGGAAGGAAGGGTTCTTGTAAGTGAAGTGTAGGTGTGAGTGAGTGGATCAAATTTGCTATTTGTAACTTTTTTACAAATAAATATGATAATTTTATTACTGAATATATATAATTTTATTTAATTTATCAATAAACATACACAATTACAACTTGCAATGAATTAAAAATAATATTATTAAACTAGATAAATATTTTTGACTTTTTTTTAAAGTAATAAAAAAAATGAGAATAGAGAGAGAGAGAGAGAGAGAGAGAGTGTGTGTGTGTGTGTGTGTGTGTGGATGTGAGGGAGAGTCGATGATTGAAACATACATTATTTGGATTTTCAGCGCTAGGAATGTAGAGCTTATTCTAGTGTTGACTAGCAACTTTTTCTTCTTGTGGCATGGTGCCAGATTCCAACTAACAATTGATGGGGGTATACTCTTTTTGGTTGAGTTTTTGGAAATCAGAGGAATTTGATTAATGATTCTCTCTGCTGGAGATGCTCGCCGGAGGCCAATCGCTGGAGTTTGGAGGTGGAGGTCGAAGGCCAGAGTTGTTGGACATTGGAGGTGGTCACTGAAAGTTGTGGTCATAACACTGGTCGTATGGTTGAGATGCTAACTGAGGTAATGAAGGTATTTTAGAGATATTGATAAGTAAAAAAAATATACCAGACTTATAGGTAAATAAGTTAGGTCAATAGGACCGGCTTGTAAGTGTCCTTTATTTTCGTAGTAGATATTACAGGCTCATTTGGAAATTAACTATTTTAGTTTTTTTTTTTATGAAAATATGTGCAAAAAAGTAAAAAGAATGTTGTGACAATTTATAGTGACTTTTTAGCTATTTTAGCCTAATGACAAACAAGGGCACGCATTTTTGTGATAATATTATATGTATTTGTGGTAATGTTAGATATGTTTTATTCAACCATTTTCTAACTAAAAAATTTATAACTTTACCCCAAAATGCATAACTTCATTTATGAACCATAAATTATCTTAAATCTATCCAAAAAAATATGTAATATTTACCACAAAAATACATAATGTTAGGTTTTTGCAATTGGCAATCCCATTGGACAAAACTCTATTTAATTGTATTTTTGTTCGCTTTATTGTGTCTGTGAGTTATGAGAGTTTAGATTTGAATCCAACCTGAGTTGTGTCGGTGTATAAGAGTTTGTGTTGACAATCCGCATCTTGCTTTGAGCATTTCTTGTTTGCCACTTCGCTAACTAAGCTAAGAAAGAAGTCAAAGCTGATTAACTGCTCGAGCAGTCTTTTGTGCACTCGAGCGATGAAGTGATTCATCACGTATCTCTGCTTGTATTCTGAACTTTTGAGAAATATATTTTACCAATTGAGCGGTAGATGTTGCACTCGAACGGTTGGCCTATATGTGAGCACTGCCTTTACTCACACTGCTCGAGCAGTAAAGGGGTCCCTCAAGCGGTCTTCGTGACTTTATTTAGTATAAAGTGCACTGTTTGCTCGTTTTAGGGTTGAACCTGTCCAGATTCTCAGAAATGAGGAAAATACAAAGTGTTCTGTATTGACGGGTGTTTTTATATGAGTTTCCTTGATGTATAGAATGTGATCAATTGATTAACGAACTCCATATTGACAAACATCAAGGGTTATTTTTATTATTTTATTCTTAAAAAAAGGGAGGTGTTCATCGGTGGATTCTAAGGAATTTGGGCCTGAAACTTTAGCGGATTTCGGAGTGGCTCATCATTGTGGATTCAACATCGGCGTTGTGGATTCAATGTTGGGCAAAGCAATTCCGAGGTGAAGACGATGGTGGAAGAGACACATTGAGTTTGGTTCAATTCGAGCGTACATTTGCTAGGTAATTGAGAGTTCTTGTGTGTAATTTATTTGTCTTCTTAGTGGGTTGTTTTGTATCTTTGACCTGTGATTTTTTTTTTTTTTATCATAATTAGAGGTACTCTAATTGTGATTTTTTCCATATTAAATCGTTATGTCAATTTGTTGTTGATTGTTTTATTAGGATTGTTATTCATTGTTTAAAATTGAATCATAATCACAAATCAATATCTCAGTGGTTTTTAAATTTTTCATATAACAATGGTGCATATGGTACACACCTTTTGAGAAGTGTGCACCATAGCATTATCCTAATTTTGGTGGTCCAAATGTGCACTTTTTAAGCTCGTTTGATAAGAAATGTTCACATAAAAAATTAAGATGATTAAATATTGATAGTTTTATATTTGAATTATATTTATTTTTAAAAAAATGATAATAATTATAATTTCAAAAAATAGCTATCCATTTTTTGTAATATAAATATGATTCAAACATATAATGACCAATATTCAATTATCTTAATTCTTTGGATGAATATTATACTCAACGAATACTAAAAAGTAAACGGTTCAGATCACTAAGGTTGCCCCTAAAATGGTTTCACCAATTCCAAACACTCTCTCAAATTGAGATGACCAACTTGAGAAAATTTATATCCAAATTGAAAATGGGCCAAAAAAAATTAATAATAATAATATAATAATAATAATAATAATAATAATAATAAGAGACAATAACATAAAAAATGGTATTAATTATAAAATAATTGTAAAGTGATAGAAATACAGTTTTTATCTGCACAATTTAACATATATTACTTGTACTTTCATCATTTATTTATTTATTTTTGTAATGCCCACAAATAAACCCAACATGTATAATGCATCAAGCCACTTTCATTAAATTAAATATAACCATTCTCCAAACCTTTACATCATAAATTTCCAAGGTTTTATACAAAAGTTCCACATGCGGATATACGTTCAATGATAAACAGAACACCTGAATCTATAGCATGTGAAGCATCTAGTCTCAAAACAAATAAATGCCTTAAGGGCTTACATCTTCCAAGGCAATAGGCCGATTACACAAAATGGTCTCTCGAACCCACACACGTTTAGCCCTTGGCTTACAAAAATTCACAACAAAAATGAGAGCAATCTACTCTTCACCAAAACATATTCGTGCCCTCAGTTTGGCGGGATCACCGCATCTTTACCTACACCAAAGTCCCATAGGGGTGAGCATAAAGCCCAGTAGAGAAACCTTAACAAAGTATATACATTTATGCAAGGTATCCAGTATTAAATGCAAATGCAAATGCCATGCAATGCCATTTAAAAAAAAAAAATAATCGCTTGCCATGCTTTTCTTGAAAATCACCATGTTTTCAATAACATTTTGCAATCTCATCAATTTCCAAGTTTCAAATTTTAAATCATAAGGGGCGGTAAATACGCCTCAAGTAATCCTCAGGTTGGTGTCTGCAAGTAGGTTCAACTAGCACTACCAATAACCCCACTTTACCGGTTGCTAACCGGAAGGGAAATGGTGCCTCCTCCGCACGTGTTTTCGGTCTTTCACCCCGGACACTCAAGCCAACTTATCAATTTCATCTACACCTCTTAATCGGACTTACCAACGTATTTACCCTATAAACATTTCCATTAGTCCTCATTTCAATACATATGTATAACCCTTTCAAAATGTGAATGTTTCCAATCTCAATTCCAAGATGCGAATTATTTATTGAATGAGTATGCAATGCAACCATTTTTCCATGCCTCATAGTGTTTCTCTAATTTTCAAGTTATTCCAACAACATTACCAAACAATTCTATTCCTCATTTTCTCTTCTCAAAGTTATTCATAAAATGATCCAAAATTGCTATCATGGATCTTTATACAACAATAAAACGATGATTCATATACTTTCACATTCTAAATATTCCAAAGCTCCAGCAAATGCTTGAACACCAATTTCCTTTCACCACAATACTCATATATCATGGAACCCAACATTGTGCAATTTGTAATCACATATATATATATATATATATGCATTTAACCAATGAAAAATTAAGTGAGGTTTCCAACCTTTATACATCTAGAGTTATCATGTGAGAACAAAATTAAAAAATTCTCACTCACCGTTTTATTTAAAATTATTTCAAGAAAATCCCTTGATTTACCCACCATTCTCAAAACCCCCAATTTCTAGGTTTTTCACAAAAGAACCCTGACATTGTTCATCTCTTTTATAAAATCTCATCATATACTTCAATCTCAACCCATGTTTGCCCAAAATTTCAAGAAAAGTCTTTAAAGGAACACAAGATAGAGTTTGTTCTACAAAATCATCAATTTCTTGAGCCACCAAACCCATTTTCAAAATCACAAGAGGAGCTCACATAATCAACTCGAAACTTACATAAATGTATATATAACTCAAAGGAAAACCCTACCTCAAAGTTTGATGAAGAAAAGAGAGATGAAACCCTAGCTTTGATGGTGTTGAAAGAAGATCTCTACCATATACAATGTGGTTCTCAAGAGGCTCTACAATGTTGATGAAGAGACCATGGACCAATCTTCAATGGATGGTGAAGGATCAAAGGTTTAATCTTGTTTTTTTGAGGTAGAGATATAGAGAGAAGGGAGAGATATATATTTTGAGAGAGACAGAGATGTAATTAAAATGATATACAAACAGCTCCAAAGAAGAGAAAAAGTAGAGCCTCGGATCTGGGATTTTCCCGCACGTGCGGCAAGTGTTTCTCGCACGTGCGGCCATCACCGCACCTCTTCACACATGTGCATTTATTTCAGTATGTACTGCCCAGCCTCCCCTGTTCCCCGCATGTGCGACCCCACCATCCCGCACGTGCGGCCTAGGACCCTGCACATGCAGTCCTGGCCTAGCAGCCCAGAAATTTTTGGTTCAACCCCCGGCACTCCGGACCCAATCGTGCACCCTCCAGAACAGGTGAAATTCGACACCGAACAAAACAAGGACAAGAACGCTATTTAAAGAACTATTTCCGGATGTTTCAAATCCAACAAAAGTAAAAGGAGAACGGAGTGAAGAAGGAAAGAAAAGAGAAGTAAAAGACCCGGTCATCACAATTTTTGTGTTATTACCATTTTTGCAATTATCCCAAAAATTAACAAAAATATGAAATTTTTTTATAAATTACATTAGATATGAAAATAATATTAAATAAATAAATTGTAAAATGATGAATTTTCAAATTTTATTTTTCTTTGTACCTATTTTTCTCTCTCTCTCTCTCTCTCTCTTTCTTTCTTTGCAACCTCTAATCTTAACCACCAATGGCCACCGTTGTTAAATCCTTCCCAAATCCATGTTGTTAACTCATCCTAATTCCCCCATTGCGAATGTAATTGCGAACTCTAGTTCAACCACTGCCGCAAAATCCTATCCTAATAACATCCCACCAACACTTATTATGAACACCATCAAAGCTCTTCCATCCTTATATCTTTATTTTATTTCATTTTTTTATTTTTTATTTTGTTGGTGTAGTTAATGAAGATAATGATCATGAATACGTACATGGAGGAGGAATGTGAGTGTGGTAAAGAAGGCTAGGGTAAGTGGAGGATGAATAGAAGTTAAGCGAATGAATGGAGGTAGGAATGTAGTGGAGGAAACTTGTAAGGGCTTGTTAAATGTGGCATAGCAAGGTGAGGAATGAGGGTGGCAAAGTAAAGTGGAGAATGGGCTAGAGATGGTGTAGGGGGTCTAGTAGTGGAGGGAGAAATTACAAGAAATAACACTTTTGTCAGCTAAATAATATTTAATCGCGAAAAGTTCATATTTGCCGATAAAAAAAAATAGTAGCCAAAAGTATTTATTTTTCACGACTAACGTGTTTTAGTCACAGAAGTGTAGTGTTTTGTGACTAATTTCAAGTCTTGGTCATGAAAAATTGAAGTGAGAGGATGAAAAATTAAGTAGGAGCTGTAAAACTTTTACCGACTAATGTAATTTGGTCGCAGATGGCAAAAACAATGTCATTTCGGTTGTTATTCTACAAATTGTATATATTTGGCGATCAACATTTGTTCCAAGAGAAAATAAACTCTTTAAATCTTGAAAATCAAGGTGAAAATAATCTCCGCTCTCACTCCCTTTGCGCGACACTTATAACACCATTGCCATCAATGCCACCTTTATCGCTTCTCCATTGTCAGCGCCACCATCTGCCGTCCTTGCTTCTCCATCGTAAAGTGAAAAAATAAATTAATTAAAATTCATAGATTTTGCAATTGTCTTAACACTTTCCATTGTTAGTGTACATTTTTTTATTAAAAAATCGCCATATTTTTTGTATTTTTTGCCCCAATTACTTTTTTATGTATTTTTTCAAAAAAGTAGAGAAATTAACATATAAATAATTATATTTTAATGAGAAAGTTCTTAAAATTTAAAGTGGCATTTATATTACAAAATGAAGAAATTTATAGATTTGGGACAAAATTACGTCTCTCTACTCACTCACTCTTGTTCTTTTGTCTATTTTATCTCATTCTCTCAAATGTTTCTGTCTCTCTCTCTCTCTCTCTCTCTCTCTCTCTCTCTTAAATGGCTGCGGCTTCCGTGTACCAATTTGTTGTCCCGGCTTGCTGTCTCGTGTGTCTCTGCTTGCCACATAGCCTAATATTCAAACAAAACTTAACTCTGATGACTTGACAGAAATTCTTTTATATATTATATAATTAAAATACAATAAAAATCTAAAGAACCCTAGTAGGCCTATTCTTTCTACCTACTCTCTTTACTGTACCTAGGGGTGTGCGCGATGCAGTTCAGATGGTTTGAGAGTAAAATTACAAACTGAATGGTTGGTTGGCGGATTGACAAATTACAGTTTTTGGTGGATTGAAGAATATTCTAACTAATTATCATACATTTGCATAATATATAACACTAATTTGTATAATATTTTTTAGATATATAACACAGACTAATTTTACATAATATGTTTCATCCATATAACTACTAATTTGTAATAAATTTCATATCTTAAATCTCTCTCACACTCATTTTTACATTAATATTTCATTGGAGGTTAAAAAATATATATGTATTAATTATAGTGGAGCGGAGCAGTTCAGTTGGTGGATTATAAATTTTAAAGTTTAAACCGCGGTTAGCGGTTAGAGCGGTGCGGATAGATACGGATCGGTGTTGTTTTAACGGATTTGGCGGTATTTTACACAACCTTAACTGCACCTTTTAGATTTCTAAAAAGAACACTGCACATACTCGACAATATAGAGAGAGAAAATAGTCAGAGAAACACAGAAAACATTGTTGATTCAGCATTGCACTCGCAAGTTGTAGAGGTGAACTCGTGCTGAGAGGCTCTATATTGGGTTTGTGATGCAAGCCGTGAACGATTCCGCAAGCATGGATTTCTTTATGCTTCTTCCTCAAGTTCGGCTCAATTCCTAAACTTCTTGTCAAGTTCCGCAAGCATGGAATTCAAAGTATATATCATGTTTTGAGCCACAGGACATGTTTGATACAATTAGTTTCTTGAAATTTCTTATGTGAGCTATTTTGTTTGCAAATTTAGATTTTCATCTATTCCAAATCCTGTGTCTCAAAAAATAAGCAATTGATTTCCTATATTATGTTGTTTGATTTTTTATTTTTTACATTTTTTTTATTTGTTTTGATAAGAAAAAAAAAAACCCAACCTCACCTTTTATGATTAAAATACCTAGATACTAGAGTTCTTTAGATTTTTATTTTATTTTAATTATAAAATATATAAAAGAGTTTATGTGAAGTGAACAGAGGTAAGTTTTGTTTGAATATTATGCCACATGGCAAGCGGAGACGCACAGGACAGGAAGTCGGGACAACAAATTGGTACAGGGGATCCGCTGCCCTCTTAAATGTGTCTTCTTCTTCCTTTCTCTTTCTCTTTAACCTTTTCACCCCTTTTATATCAACTCTTTCTACTTTAACATGATATGAAATTCTATTTACAATATTAGTTTATACTTGGCACAATTTATTTATTCTTAGACAACTAATACTTCTAACTTTTAAATATTTTTTTTAAATATTATTCATATTGTTTTTAAAACACTAGTGCCTTATTTTTGTCAAATTTGCCCAAATTAATTTTAAAATTATTTGCTCAAATTTTTGTTATCAATAAAATTAATGGATGTAAATATTTTCTAATTAGTATTTATTCAAATTATTTAGTGCACAATTTTGGTGTTTTTAGCGTGCACCAATTAGTGTTTTTTCAGAATAATTTGTTTGTGTTGTTTCTAATTAGTGGTATTTGGTGTGTTCCAGTTAGTATTTTTAAAATTATAACATATTGTGTATTAATTTGTAGGATTTAGGGTTCAATTTGTACACTTTCTTAAGAATAGTTGTGTATTAATTTGTAGGATTTAGGGTTCAGTTTGTACACTTTCTTAAGAATAGTTTGAATAAATTATTAAACATTTGGATATATTAGTTATTTTGTTTTAAAAAAATTTATGTTTAGGGATATTGTTCCATTAAAATAAATGGAAGCTGCTATTTCTACTCTATTTTACTCCATATATACTTTTTTTTTTTTTTTGGATCATTATTATACATAGTTATTATTCTCACTCTATTGTATTTAAAATGTACTTTTCTCTATATATAATAAAACAAAAATACTAGAGGTCTTAAAAATTTTATCAAAGATTTTACTAAATGTCACACATGGTGTGGGACCCACATGGGACCCACGTGTGGATCCCACAGACATTTGGTAAAACTTCTAATAGAATATTTAAAATACTAGAGATCCTAAAAATTCTATCAAAGATTTTAATAAATGTCACACATGGTGTGGGACCCACATGGGACCCACGTGTGGATCCCACAGACATTTGGTAAAACTTCTAATAGAATATTTGGGATATCTAACATTACTCATAATAAAGAAATAAAAAGAAGTGTATTTAGTGTAAAGTGGAGTGAGAATAACAGCTTTCAAATAAATTTGTAATGCAAATGAAGGGAAGAGAGAGAAAAAGTTGTTAAAGTAGATAGAGAAGATAATAATAAAAATCAAAATAAAAACGTTAAAGAGAGAGAAAGAGAGGAAAGAGACAATTCACAATGAAAAGGACAAAAACTTTGAAAAAGAAATAAAACAAATCAAGGGAGTAAAGAGAGGGACAATTTTGTCCAGAAATTAAAATTCCATAATTTTATTTCCATTGTTATTGTAATTTTTTTATAAAAATTCTATTAAAATGTAATTATTTATTCCAAAGTCACTTGTATGCATGTAATTTCTCTTATAAAATTATTATGCATGATAATTGTGGGGATTTATTTTTAAATAAAGTCATTCAGTATATTTGGTTTGAATTTTTTCAATTAATTTTTTTGAAAACTGAGTTTTTTGGTTTTCGTATTTTTTTTTGTTTTTAGTTAATATTTTTAAAATTTTAAACATTTTTTTTACTTTTTTAGATGCACCTTACTTAGATGTATCTAAAAAGTATAAAAATTGTGAAACAATATTTTAAAAAATTAATAAATACATAAAAATACAAATAATGTACTAAATTCTCATATTTTTGGTATTTAGTGAATTTTTAAAAGGTTTTTTTCACAATTTTTTTTACTTTTTAGGTATATTTATGTTATGTAAGTCTAAAAAATAAAAAATTTGTTTAAAATATTAAAAAAATTCATTAAAAACAAAAAAACACAAAAAATAAGAAAGTAGAATTTTTTGAAAAAGTGTTTTTGAAAAACTCTAACCAAGCAAATTCATTTGGATTCAAGATTTTGAATCTAAATTTTTTAAAGTGATTTTTACCATGATTGAGATTTTTTTTTAAGTGATTATTAATATTATTGTACCCTCAACTTTTGTAAAATTAAATCTCAATCATTCAAAAAATCTGTCTATGAAAAATTACTGTAAAATTATACCCTCAACTTTTGTAAAATTAAATCTCGATCATTCAAAAAAATTGTCTATGAAAAATTACTCTAAAAAATCCAAATTGCAAGATTTCAACTATGTGGCATGACCTTGAGGTGTCATTGGTCAAACTCGGATCAGAGTATGACTCAAACCCAATTAGGGAGAATAGTTCGAGATAAGAAATACTTACTATGCAAACATATCTCTAAATCGTACGCAAAATCTAGGAGGCTCATATAAAGAGCGCACCCTCATGAGTTGAGGTATGCGTATTCTAATAATGAGTTATGACTTAGTGTTTGTATTATTGAGTAATTTAGTTTCTAAAGAGAAAAAGTTAATGATTTTAGCACCAGAGTGCTCTCATAATTAACAACACAATTGAGGTAAGTAATAATCTTGATTTTGCATAAGTAGATCTCAATGAATTCATCTCAATATGCCAGTTTCATTTCTAGTTATTATAGAGGAGGTAATTTTCTCAAGTTTAATTGTATTATGTGGTATAATTTAGTGGTATTTGTCATGTGTTAGTCCTCATTAATCACGATTGATATTCTCATAATATTATGGAAGACATTAATCTAAATGTGAGATGAAAATTATATATACACGACATTAGTTAGAACAAGGCCTATACACTCTCGTAAAAATAAAAAATAAACAAAAAATTTGTTGCGAATATTTTTTTTTTGGGTGCAAATTAATCAACAATTGCTTTGCTAATAAAAAATTGACTAATTAATTAGTTAGACTTCATCAAAGCGGTATACTTTTGTTTGTTGTTTTCATATCTCCTTAAGTAGAGCAAGTTTTTTTTTTCTTTTTTTTTTTCCTACTATTATTTTGAAAATGATTATTTAAATACACTCAAAAATAAAATATTTCTAAAACATTTAAAAGGCAGTTAATCTTGTTGTGAACCAAGCTATTATTGCGAAAATAGGGGATCAATAAGGTTAGGAGTTGGACTTTTGTACGTTTTTTTACATACATATTGCATTGTTTCTTGATTTGCCAAAGATAATGGTTAGTTTCCAATAATTTGTCAATTTTTTGCATTAGTTATACCACTGTTGGTAAAAACCATTTGTTTTTGTTTTAATAAAAACAAAAATAATTTTAAAAAAATTGCCAATAAATCCTATTTTGCTATAAAAAATAGTCCTATTAAATTTCAATGTGGACAAGTCCTATATGTTTTGTTCCAATTTTACCTTTCCTATTAAAATATATTTTAATTGTAAGATCATTTTGTTGTGCATCCGAAGGAATAGGGACTCATATGTCAGCTTCTCTACACAAATAAAACAAAATATCAACATTAATTTATCAATGATTTATGACTTGTTAGAGCATCTTCAATGATAATTGTTATTAATAACATTGTCAAAATTATAATTTAGCATGTTACAATAGTAAATTGTCAAATTGTAATAATGCTCTAATGGTGCAAAGCTATTTTGGCATAATCCCAATCACTTTTCCCTCCTATTTTTTAGGTGGTGTTTGGATATAAATTTTTGAGTTTTTTTTTTTTTGGGTGGTCTTTTATGATTTTTTTAAAAATTTTATCAAAAAAATTTATATATTTATAGTCTACACAATTAGACAAAATAAAAAAAAAAATTAAATTAAAAATTTGGAAAAAAAATTCTAATTCACCCATTGCCACTACAAAATTGGAAAAAAATCTAATGCATCTCATTTCTTTTAAATGTTTTAACCGTTGATCAATATTGATTTGAGCATCCAATGGCTCAGATTCTCTCACACCAGCCATCTGTCACTTCTAAAAAATCTAAAAACTCTCGAAATATTCATTCGTGATTATGTTTCAATTTTAAATAGTGAATATCAATCCCAATCAAACAATCAACAATAAATCGGTGTAACAATTTAACGTGAAAAAAGTCACAATTAGAACACCTCCAATTGTGATAAAAAAATTACGGGCCAAAGCCACAAAAATTCACTAAAAAGACAAAAAAGGAATTACACGCGAGTACCCTCAATTACCTAGCTAATCTACGTCTGAATTGAATCAAACCCGATGTGCTTCTTCTACTACTGTCTTCACCTTGGAATTGTTTTGCCTAATGTTGAATTCACAAAACCAATGTCGAATCCACGACAATGAGCTACTTTAGAATCCACCAAAGTTTCAGACCCAAGTTCTTCAAAATCCACCAAAAAACACTTCTCTCTTTTGTGAATGAAATAATAAAAACAAATCCCTTGATGATGTCAATATGAAGCTCGTAAATCTATCGATCACTCTCAAATTATCAAGGAAACCAATATATAAATACCTTTCAATATAGAAAACCTTGGTAGCTCTTCTCTCTAAGAATTTGGATCGGTTAAACCCTAAAAACAACAAATGGCACACTTTATATTAAATAAAGTCGCGAAGACCACTCAAGCGCACACTTTATCGCTCAAGCGATGTGACTAAAAGTCGATGCAAACATATAGGCCAATTGCTCGAGTGCAACATCCACCGCTTAAGCAGTGCAACATATTTCCCAAAAGTTCAGTTTGCATATATAGATACTAGATGATTTATTTCACTACTCGAGCACACAAAAGACTGCTCGAGTGGTCAAATCACTTTGATATAATCAGCGAAGTGGCAAACAAGGAATGCTCAAGATATGGAATGTCAGCACAAACTCCTCTATATAGACACAATTCAGGTTGGATTCGCATCTAAACACTCACAGCCACACTGAAACAAAAGAGCGAATTAAATTATAATTAAAAGGAGTTTTGTCAAACAGGATTGCCAATTATAAAAACCTAACAACTTCCTTTCATTTCATCTAATGGTTGAGATTAAAGCCCCTTCTCTCTCTCTCTCTCTCTTTCTCTCTCTCTCTCTCTCTCCATCTTTATCCCTACAAATTATGATTAGTTACAAAGACCAACAAAATATACAAATGAGACAATGTCATATGGCATGGTAGTTGACATCCCCAACTGCCAAAGGATTCAAAATGTTGCCAACAACATCTCTGTGTGCATAACTGTCTAATTGTCACGAACTGCCTCCCTATAATTTTGCTTTGCCTTGTCTTTGTTCTCACAAGTGTAACTGCCAATAATTGCCTTGTTGTCTGATCAGTCCAGCCAGCCATGAAATGGAATGCCTTAGCCACCAAACCAAGTCCAACTTATTGTATTGAACCCCTAAGTATGCCACACTTGTTAGGTCTTGCCTTGCATCTGTTTTGTGGCCCATTGACCAAGGATTTAGTGTCGTGCCACACAATACCATCATGCTCCTACCTTGCTATCCTGGCCTACCACCATTATGCCATGGTCTTGGTTGGACATAGACGCAAGGTGCTACCAATGCCAACCACGTAGCTTTTCAAGTAAAAAGTGCTAACAGGAAGGGATTCATGCTCCCATGGGATTGCCAATCCCATGACATTTTGTTGCACACATAGCATGGGTTAGGTGAGTCTTATGGATCGGTAATCCAATCCTCCCAACCAAACCCACAATCAAATATTATCAATCAAAGGCTCTATTTGTTTTTAGAGATGAAAGATGGGATTGAATTAATAGTGAAGCGGGGCCCACAAATATCATGTTTGTTTTGGAAAATTATCATGGGACTAACAGTCTTATTGATTAAGAGTCTTATGAAATTATGAAACCCCTCCAAGGAGAGAGGACTATCAATCCCATAGGGGACTTGGGTTTGTTCTTTCAATCCAATAGAATTAGAGGATTGAAGGTGAAATGATGATCTTGTCTCTCATTTTACAAAACCAATGAAGTCACATTTTGCATAATGAGAGTTTGTACGTAATTTCATAAATTTAATCCTAACCAATTAATGCCATCACATTAGTGCACAAACAAACACAATTTAATCTTACATGTCCAACTTAATACTGACTCACTGGTAATCCCCTTAACCAATCCTACCATCTTAATAACCTCATTTAACCTAGTCCGACAAACAAATAGGGCCAAATTTGGTTGGAGAAATAGTCATGGAACTAAAGCCCCTATTTGTTTTTTTTTTCTTTTTCCCCATAACCCATAGGTTTGGATTACCAATCCCACAAACCCCATAAGAATTATGTTTGTTTGGAGAGTTCCATGGCATAACAAGTATCCTCTAGTGAGGGGACTAGCAATCCCATAAAGAGGTGGTGAGGCCTCGCTTGTTTGGCTGATTAAGTTGGATGAGATTATGAGTATGATGAAATTGAGTAAGGAAATTATTAATGTAATGATATTAGGTTGAATATGTAAGATAAAGTATATTTGTTTATGTACTATTGTGGTGGTATTAGTTAGTTGGAATTAAATCTATAGAATTACCTAAATACCATTACCACATAGAATATAAACTTCTTGTTTTGTGAAAATGGAGAGTAAAGTGGTATTTTAACCACCAATCCTTGTGAGGGAATTAGCAATCCCAACCCTCCCATAGAAATGCTAATCTTACTATTGCAGGAGATTCATACTCCCATGAGATCACCAATTCCATACAATTTTGTTACAAACAAACACGAATTAAGTAGGTCCTACGATTGTCAGTCTAATTCCCTCCTGAAACCCCGATCAAATATAGCCTCAAATCCATTCCCCGTAATGATTGATTTGCTTATCATTTTACAAAATCAATATAATCACTTTTTACGTAATGAGAATTTTTATGTAATTTTACATATTTAATCCCAACCAATTAATATTTTAATATTATTACACAAATAAATATAATTTATCTTTTATTTTCAATTTAATATCATCACACTAATAGTAATAATCCCCTCATTCAATTAAATCGTACTAATAGTTACATCCAACCTAATCCAGCAAACAAACAAGGTCTAAGAGTTTCATGAGATTAGTGATTAAAAGACTATTTTGTCTCTCACTTTACAAAACAATAAAGTCACCGTTTATATAATAAGAATTTTTACGTAATTTCATAAATTTAATCCTAACCAGTTAATACCATCATATTAGTACACAAATAAATATAATTTATTTTATATTTTCAATCAAATACTACCACATTGGTGCACAAACAAACATGATTTATTTTACGTTTCCAATCTAATACTACCATACTAGTAATCCTTTCATTCAATCTCATTGTATTAATAATATCCAACCTAGTCCAATAAACAAACAGACCTGAAAATATTTGGTGATAAGGACAAGTACATATGTATGAGACAAAATATAATTTTAAAAATTAGTGAAAACTCGTGCTGTGCATGGGATATGAAAAAATCAATATATTTTTATATAAAATAATATAAATAGCCAGATTTTTGTATGTAAATTATGAAAAAAAAAATAATATTGAAGCTTACGATTTAAGTTTTACAATTTTATCACAATTTATGTATCAATTTTTAATTTGTCACAATTTCAATTATGTAACTTTCAACCTCTTGCTAGAGTTATATACTCGGGTGAGTTCAACCTAAGTAACTCGAGTCAAGCTTGAAATTTTTTAAAGATTAGGCAATATAATTTTTAATTCAGTGAGAACTTATTTAAAATTTAATTTGGGTAGAGATACCAAATAACTTGAGCAATCGAAACAAAATTGTATGTATAAATACATAAAATTATTTGCTAATTTATTTTTTTAATAATAAATAAGATTAATTAAAATTTTAATATTAATGAACAAAAGTAAAAGTAATACGCTTAAGTTTTTTCAACAATTTTTTTTTTTTTTATGTTTAAAAAATACACCTTTTAGAAAGGGATTATCGAATAAGTTGATATTAAAAAAATTACATTTTATAATGGCATAAAATAATTAAAATATAATAAAATTAAATTTCTGACAAAATAAAAGTATCTAGATGAAAAAATAAGGTAAGAAGAAAATTTAGAATGCCATTCTTATTTGTTCTGAAAATAATTATAGATGACTAATAAATTATCACCTACAATCCTCTTTTTTTTAATAAAAAAAGATATATCATGAACCATCAATTTTAGTAGAAAAATAACATTTATTTCTATTTGTTTTAGCAAAAGTCACTTTTTAGCAATTTAAGTTAAAAATTTTCATTTTTTATTTTAGTTTGTTTAATTGATAATTGAGATTAAAAAATGGTAAATTATAAATATATCCCCTGAGGTTTGCTTAAAATACAAATTGCCCCTGTAGTTTGAAAAATTACAAATACCTCACTGTCAGAATTTTTTATTTAACAGAATTAATTAAAAAAGTGAAATTTCTAACTATTCACCTATACAATAATAAAATTATTTGAATTATTAATTAAAATAAAATTTTAACATTATTAAAAAATGTTAATTAACTTGATGATTTATTAATAAAATGACTTATTTGTTATGAAATTAGAAACCTTATGGGGCATAATGTAATTTTTAAAACTACAGAGGGTAATTTGTAATTTAATTAAATCTCAGGGGGTGTATTTGTAGTTTATTCTTAAAAAAATTATCAGGATCTACCATATTTCACAAGTGTTAAAAAAGTCTAAACAAACAGTAAAGAAAATGTTTGAGACTCACAAAAAAACGAGCCCAGATCCTCGGCCGCTCTCTCTAGCGGCCCTTCCGACGGCGTCCCAAAACGACGTCGTTTTGGGGCCAAATTTCAATTAAAAAAAAAAGACAAAGCAGGAGCAAAGGAGAAGAAGAAAGAAGGGAGGATCAAGAAGGGGAAAGAGAAGGGGTAGAAGGAGAGGAGAGGAGGAGGCTGAAGCTCTTCCTCACGCTGAACTCCGCCGCCTTCCCCACCTCCTCCATCCTCTCTATCACTCTGCTCGTCGTCGCAAACCTCATCTTCTCCTCCTTCTTCCTCTCCTCCAACAACGGCGACAAATCGAACCCCTCCGATAATGAAATTATACGAAACGCATTCAGTGTCTCCTTCTTTCTACTCCTCCGATTCAATCCCTCTCTGATTCATTCATTCGCTTCACGTTTTTGGGAATTTTTTTGTTGAATTTGAACCAAGATATGTCCATGAATCTGAAGCTGAGATTCGTGTGATGGGATTTGGGTGGAGAAGTTTGTTCACGATCATCTGGGTTTCCGGCAAAAACCATGGTGGGTATTTGAAATGGGCTCTTAAATCTCTTTATACATTGAGATTATGTTATTAGATTGAAATGGCAAATACCCAGAAATCTTCAGGTTTGTTCCATTCTCTCTCTCTCTCTTCTTTGAAATTTCTGTTCACTGTGTTTGGATGTGAAGAAAACCAAGACAAATGAAATGGAAAATTTGTAGTTAATGTTTTTTATTTTGGTTTTTGAATTCTATTCACTCTTCTTCCTCCTCCTCCTCCTCCTTCTCCTCTCTTTCTCTGCCTTTCTTCTTTTCCTTTCTTTCTTCTTCTCCTTTGTTCCTGCTGTCTTTTTTTTTTTTTTAATTGAAATTTGGCCCCAAAACGACGTCGTTTTGGGACGCCGCAGGAAGGGCCGCTGGAGAGGGCGGTTGAGAATCCAGACTCCAAAAAAACACCCACAATTGTACTCATAATGATGTGGTATTATATTTACTCTTGATTTCCTATACACTCAATGACATGGGGCCCAACTCTCTTGCCATATTATTATGGGCGAAAGTGTGAGTTTGCTGGAACAATAAATTATCACGTGTAACTCCTATTTTTTTATTATATAAAAAAAAGTTTTTCCAACCATCACTTTTAATAGAAAAATAATGTTTATTTCTATTTGATTTTAGCAAAAGTCACTTCTTAACTTTTTTAGCCAAAAAAAAATATTTATCTATTTTAATTTGTTTAATTGACAATTGAGATAAAAAAAATTTAATAGAATCCACCATGTTTGGCAAGGGTTAATAAAGTCATTCATTTTTTTAATGTTTTTGTCTTTTGTTAAAAAAAAAAAAATTATTATTCAAGTCCTTATAATTTAGAAGGATATTAAAAAAAATTATAAAATTTAAAACCAAGAATGAAAATGAAAATAAAAATAAAAATATAAATATAAATTTTTAATATTGATCAATAATTTGAACACATGTATTTAATAACATATTATGTTTAGACCATTAATATTATGATACATGTGAATATTGATTTCATTCTAATTGTAGTAACATAATTTAAAGAAGAATTTAAATTTTAAATTTTATTTTATAATTTAATAAAAGATACATAAATTAAGGAATGAATATTGATCTTATTCCAATTATAATAACATGATTTAAGGAATAATCTAAATTTAAAACCAATTATATTGTGACACATATTAACAAAAATGAAACAAAAAAAAAAATATGAGAAAAAAAATTATACTTTGAACTTTAATAAAATGATAACATTTTATAATTATAATAGTATATAAATATAGATTAAAAAGAAAATCGGTGTATTTATCAAACCCCAAAGAGAGACCCTTGTAATTAACCCCCTAGGTCCCGTTTATTTTCAGAAGTAGAATGGAGGAAATTAATTGTGAAGGGATTAATAGTGAGAGGATTGTTGGTGAGGGGATTGATAGTGAGGGGATTAAGTAAAATTGTGTTTGTGTTGATGATAGTTGTTAGTGTAGGAATTGTCAAATTATTTTTATATAAAATAATAAAAATACAAAAACATTAAACATTAATGTTCAAAAAAAATGCTCAGCATGTAAAAAATTTTCAAAAAAAAATAAAGCAAATAAAACAATGATTTTTACTTAACAAAAAATACAAAAAATTAAACATTAATGTTCAAAAAAAAAAAATGGCCAACATGTAAAAATAAATAAATAAATAAAATAAAGAATTCCTAGTCATTGGGATTATTTTTCTAATATCATCTCTACCTCCTCCATTCTAATCCCCATTTTAAAGCCTATCCTAATACCAAGAGATTAGAAATCTCCTTTCCATATTCCAAAAGAAACACCTTATATAATAAATCTCACATCACTATCAATTCCAATGGCTTTCCTGTAATCTCAAACCAACAGGGCCCTCGTATACATTTTGTGTTGGGGGATGGTTTCCGAACTAAAAACAATAAACACACCAAAACTCAAGGCAAACCGTTAAAAATTTGAATCATAGCAGCCAGTATCATCATTGGGTTCTTAAATATTTATAACCACTGCGTTTTGAAATAAAGTCATATTATACCGAGAATTATGCTAGAGAGATCCACACAAACTCACAAATAAAATTTTTACATGGGTGTGGGTCTCACAGCCATGTGAAAGTCTTAATGAAAATTTTGATGAATTATTTGAGATTTATAACATTTTTCATATACAAATTAATAAGGTATATAATTTATTTTACTCACACTTTGATTATAATTTTTTTGAATAATATTAAAAATTCACATATTTATAATTACAAATTAACCTACAATATTGTGGCATGAGAGTTGAATCTCCTATCATTATAAGAAATCAAAAGTTGACAAACATCTTAATTATATCACTGGGTAGAGTTGTGAATAGTTTTTGAGAGTTTTAAATATTTTTTTAACAAAATATACATTATACAGGTGGCATTATGTTACTGGGTGTTTTAACGATTGTACAATTTCCTCACAACCGGTGCCGTCACATGTCATCAAAACCCAATGCCCTAAATTGCTTTATATCCGATGCCATTTGCCAATTTCTGATCGGCTCTCTCTTTCTCTCTGTCTCTGACGGTGGCGACGGCGTCAAACACTCCAAGTCTCCGGCAGCTCACTTCCCTCCCATTCTCTGGATCGCTACTCTAGGGCTTCTTTCTTTCTTTCTCTATCTCTCTCTCTCACCTCAGGTTCTATACCTTCTCTTTCTCTCTCTTTCTATTACTTCTCCATGATTATGCTGATTTGGCTCTTCTTTATGGCGATGTGTATGCGTGTTATGCTGATTTGGTTGTTCTTGATGGTGATGTGTGTGTGTAAGACAAATTTGTGGTATTATACTGATCACTGCTTGCTTCTTCATGTGTTATTCCTTTTTCTGGACCGATGGTATGTCCCAATTTTTTTCAGGTTGGAGCTCTTGGTGATGCTTTAACCAGTCTGTCATGGGGAAAGTATGATCTTTTGAACCTTAGCAATGTAAGCTTCAATTCTGTTGCTTTAGTCATGGTAGTGTTGGAAGGTTACCCAGAGAAAGACATGAGTGGCTTCTTATTCCAATCTATCAAAAAAGTGTTGTCTTTTGGTGGTGATGAGGTTGAAACAAGTAAATTCTTGTAAACCTGTAAAAATTGTTGCTTATGGACTTGTAATTTGTGTAGTGGGTTTGTTGGAGACTTGCAATTTGGGTAGCTTGTAATTTGAGTAGTGGGCTTTTAAATTGAATTTTGTTAAAATATTGTAATACTGGGTTTGTTTTTTTCTGTTTAGTTAGGGACTTGCAGTCTTGTGATTTTGAGTAGTGGGCTTTTAAATATTTTGTTAAAGATTTGTAATATTGGGTGCATTTCACGTCAGTTCGGTTCAGTTGTTTGGTATGTTTGGTCGGTTTTGATGCTTCTATACACAAAACCGTTAGGTTCAGCTGGGTGAAAAAAATGCCTTGTACACTAATTGAATCAAACTGAACAATACCAATAAAATATTGTTTGCTTTTAGAGTATTAAAAAAAGGTGCAATGTAATACAACAGGACGAACAAAAGCCAGCTTCATTTGTGACCATAGTTTCAACTTTGAAACAGGTGTTAGGGTTTAGTTCAGTTCAGTTCAGAGACGACAAAGCCCTCTGTGGTTAAAAAGCTAAGCCCTAAGCTTCTTCTCTACTCAATTCATTGCTTTGCTTCAAACACGCCTAGACGAATTGCGAGGAAGAGGCGAAAATTTCTACTCCTTGAAGGCAACTTTATGCTGTGGATCTCTCACTGCAATTAGGTAAGATATTCCTCTCAGTGACATACATATTGATAGATGTATGTAATTTGAAATTGAATTGTACTCGTTTTTTATTGATAAACTTCCCTCTTGCATGTATGTTCATGGATTGTTTAATGGTGCCTCAATTGTGAGATCAAGTTGTCTCGTTATTTGTGTGGGGGTGCTCAGAAACCGAGTCGAAAGAAGGGCAGAAAATAAATTTCACGGTTTCGTTTGTTTAATGTAGATTTGGGTATTTGAAGAATGAAAATAGGGATTTAAATTGTGAATCAAATGGCCTTGTGTCGAATTGCGAATCAAGTCTAATCGTGAATCATAAGGATTCGGTCATTTTTTTAAAATTATGTAAAAGTATATCTAGACACTTAGATATTAACTTTATTTTACAAATATGGAATATTTAGACTTAAGTCAAAGTAATTGTTGTTTTAAATGATGATCACATGATCTAATTGGTAAGAAGTTTTAATATGGGTTCCTATGTATGATCACCACCTTAACTTTTCCGTTTTGAATATTTCTTTTCATTCATTCTTAATAAAGAAAGTAAATAAAGACAAATTCTTAATTTCCAAACAAGAAGTCAACAACAATATTTTTAACTTCTAACAACTAAAGTAATAGAAACACTCACTTCAAAGGCGGTTAAAGTAACCCAAATCTCCAAAATTTTTAAGAAATCTCACTTGATGCTTTCAAAAGATTTCATTTACAAGTGCAAACACTTGGATAAAGTTGAATATGCAAGCCTAGAATATTGTAGAGAGAAGGTTCGTTTTTCTTTCTAGGGTTTGAGTCTTGGAAAGTAAATAGGGAGTGAGAAAGTTAAAGGATGACATATAGTAACCCTCAAGACATTGAAAGGGTTATGTGAACTCTTTTCCAAGAATAAAAAAGCAAATAAAGAAGGCAAAAATCAATTTTGGTGGATTGAAAGCGAATTGATGGATTCACGATTCACACTTGATTCGTAGCTATTTGCGATTCATTCAACCTGATTGTATTGATTACTCACTGAATTGATATGTTTCGAATTGCAAATCGTATGATTTTAATAACAAGGTGTATGAGAGACAAGGTTAGAGATTGATTGATTCGAGGTATTGTTACTTTCAAATTCCAATTATCAATAAGTGGGTGATTAACCTCGAAGATAGTAACTTTTCTTCTTACTTGCCCATTTCCCAAATGATATGAATTCTATAGGCTCTATGATGGTTCTGATTTCTTAGGAAATTATTCCTCATTGTGACTATATGAAGACATGTTGAAAAAAAAGAAAGGATTGGCCTTTAAAGCTGTTGAATTCATAATAATAGAAGTCAAGCCAAATAGGAATAATCTGAGATAAGATCTAAAATCTATGTTACCTAGAACGTGGATCGTTCCAGTACATGGAACGGGAATGGGAACGTGGTACACCATGCTCTAAAATGTGATACGATAGGAGTAAATTTATATATATTATACTTAAGAATTTAAGGTACTTCTAAAGTAATTTTCTTTTAACTATTAGGTGTCCAATAATATTTTTTTTCTTCATGTAACAAATGATTTCTATTAAAATTATGACCCATTTTTGATGTCTTTGTGTTGTCCAAACTTAACTCACTTTAGATTTTAGTTCATATATTTAATTTTTTATCTCCTAAGGTAACATTTGAAGAAACATTGGAAAAAACTTTTGGGATCGCTTCGGATCACTAAATTTACCATTTTAGAACGAAAGTGTACCATGTTTCGGAACGTGCGTACCGATACGTAATTCGCTAGGGTATTAGCGTTTTCTGGTAACATAGTCTAAAATTATTTATTTATTTAATTTTTTCAAATTGTTGGATTCTATCATTTTGTTAGATGTTTGTAATTTCAAGGTTTTATGTCATGAAGAATTTAAGGTGCAAACAGTTAATCATGTTTGCTTCACTTTTTTTCCCTAACAAAAATTCAAATATAAATGAAAAATAGAACAGTGGCATTTGGATATCAATTGAATTTTTGGCAATCATTCTCAACTGATCCTTGTTTCCTTGAGGTCTGTTAAGTCATTGGTGCTTCTGCATGAATTGGAAAGCAACTGCATGAATTGGAAAGCAATAATTTTTTAATTTGGGCTCCCCTGTATGATAAGGAGCTTTTCAAGTGTTCACTTAACTAATTGAACTTGTTCTGCCCTCTATTGGCTGCATGGACAATTTGATGCAGTTTTGTGACTTTTGAAAGATTGTAGTTTATTTTTTTTGTCGCTTTGCTATTCCCTTTAACTGGAATCTTCTGCTCCCAACTTATTTTGACTCTTATAATGTTATTAGCAAATTTAGTCATAATAAGGTAGTCTATGCAACTTAAGAGAGATTCTTTCGATGAGCACTTCCTACAGTAGCCTTGGTTCCAAGGTGGGTAACTAGGCAATTGGTGGGGCCCTTGCTTTTGCTTGTCTTCTTATATTAGAAACTACAGTAATTTGAAACTTCCAGAGTGCTTTGTCATATTTGAGTGAACCATATACGTTCCAAATCAGGGTGCACCTCTTTTAAAGTGCTCTTTAATGACATTCCTTAAAACAAAAAAAGTTGTGTTCAAGAGTTATTTAATACATCAAGCTATATGTCTCCTTTACATATGCACACACTCATGTTTTAGGTACATCTCAAGTACATTTATTTCACAAAAAAACAAAGAGGCATTTATTTGATAATGTATTATTGGTGTCGCTTGAAGGTTTGTGTTATTGCCTATTGGTATGAGATTTCATGTTGACTCCAGAAAACCTTAGAGACCATGATTTTGGTGTGGTTTAAAGCAAATCGCTCACAGTCAATGTACAAAATTTTCGTTTGTTGGGGAGGTTCTATAGGGTAGTGTGCAAGTATATTATTATGCTAAAGAAACTTCAACCGCTCTTTCAAATTAAACATAGCGCTTATATTGATACTAAACCTCGGAAGATGTTTTGTCTATGAAATTTGACTTCCTTTTTAGGTTCGTGGCAGTACAATATGTGATTACTATATTCATGAAGGGATATCTTGCGTTCTAATATTACTTGTTTGAGTTGTTGACTAGTTGGACACTTGTAGCCACTTAAGCATTTGCTTGTGTCCTGAAACAAGGGGCCATGTTATTTGACTGCAAATTCTGAAGATAAATCAAAAGAAACCAAAGCATGGACTTTGTTTTCAATGAACTGCTGATTTACTTTTGGTGGCATTGAGATTTTTACTATGTTTATTACACAAAAGCTCTGTTATCATAATCTTACGATTTGCGATTTGATTCACGATTCGATTCACATTTTTTGCAAAATTGTACGAATCTATGGATGATTCTATTTTGGAAGCGAATCTATTGTGAATTGCATGATTCTTCACAATCAATTCACAATTTGATTTACTTTTTACAATTCATGCATCTCTTGAAACTATCATGTCCGACATATTTTGATTATTTTTTTCTCCCATTTTTTAGTTAAAATGACTTAATACAACTTCTAATAGTGTTTAGTACGAAAATAACCAATATATATATATACATGAGTTGTTATTTTGGCGATCAGGGATTTTTTAATAAGATCTAATCAGATTCAGTCAAACCTAACATGTTTTTAAAGATGTTTAAAATTAAAGTAACTGCAATATGAATTATCTATTGCTATGTTATTGAAATCAATATACTTTAATATTACATGGGTGAGGTCAATTAAACCTAATAGTTCTGCAAGTTTCAAGTAATTCTTTATTATTATTGGGTCATTGTTACTTGAAGTATGTATGCTTATGAAATATCATAAACGTTGTTAAGTTATTGTCACTTAAAAGTTAAAAGTTTGTCTTTGTTTACGTTCTTTATTAAGAATGGTTGATAAGCAATATCTAAAAAAGGAAGAAGGTAAGGTGGTGATCTTACATGGGAACCTATGTTAATTTCTTACTCATTAGACCATGTGATCATCATTCAAAACAACATTTCGTTAATTTAAATATTTTATATTTATAAGACATATTTAGCATTTAAGTATGTAGATATATTATTCTAAGTAATTTGGAAAAAGTGACCAAATCTTTACGATTCACGATTCGATTTGCAATTCGGTACAAGGTCATTTCGATTCACGATTTGACAAAAAAGAGACTTTTGTAGTTAAATTTATAATACTTCTTGCTGCAAACTCGTTAAAATACTGGTTATTTAGTTTCATGATGGACCATGGAAATAGTGCTTAAAAATAGAACTTCCTATATGTATAAGCTTTTCCACAAATTTAATGGCTACTAGTGTTTGTTTACTTTTTTGGTTTGCATTTTGATCTCTGTTGCACGTACTTGCCAAAATGCCCCAATGTTTCAGCAAGAGATTAGTGGAGGTGTTCCAGCATCCCTCCTTATCATACTTGAGATTCTTGATTCCTTGCTGCTCTTTTTCGTTTTATTGCTGTTGGTGTTCCCGATGATGGTTGCACTGTTGGCATATTAAATGAAGTTTGATTGTTAGTAGTAGTTTAAATTTTCTCTTCCCCCTCCTGTGTCATTAATATCTCAGGTGATAATGGTCCACCCTTTTGTCTGACATTGATTCATGGATCCTGAAGGCAAGAAGTTTGGAAGAGGTAATTTGCCTGACCATATTTGTTAGGCTTTATTTGTGATGTGCATGTATGACATATGTCTTATTGTCTATGTGTGATATTTTTTTGGACTTTTATCATATTTGCTGTTTTTATGTAAGCCTTGCTCCTTGTTCACTTCCCCATCTGAGTACTTAGGCTGAACTGTGCATTATGGCTATTGGTCCATGTTTTTAATTGAGTCAGTGTCATTCTAGCTTCATGGCAGTCTTACATTCATCTAGGTGTATGTACATTTGAGTTAACATTTCGATGCAGGAGTCACTTTGCTCGTTTTACCTTATGAGACATGAAAAGGGGGAGGACCACCTTACCTCTTATGGTGGGTTAAACACACACATCAGATCTCTTAATAGCATCATGCTTAGGCGGCCATGAACTTTGAACTCTGAGCTTTGAACTTTGAACTTTGATAGTTCTCAAGTCAGTTGGGAGTCTGATGTTTATCTTTTGAGTTTATTCCATTCTTATACTCCAGTTTGGTTAATGTGAGCGAGGCTATCTTTTGAAAGTTATCTTTAGTTTCTACATTGCAATTTGCATTCTAGGTGGTATTCTTAAGGGATCCATTGTGGGATTTGTATATGCATTATTTGCTGTGTAGGTTATCTGGTTTGGTTATGTAGTCTTATCTTGTTTTTTCTCTGCTGGAAGTTAAGATTTTGTAGGATTAATTATTTACTTTGGTCTGTGAAAAATGGTATTGGAACTATAAACAAACTAGTGGTGTGTGGGTTGTATGAGATTTTCAGGCAGCAAATACTTGCAAGAAAACAAAAAGTTTTTCGGGCAGCAAATCTATACCTTCTGTGAAGCAACTTTCTAGTTTGTAACGTTTATAACCTTTTATTTTCCAATTCATTTATTACTATTACTATTGTTGCAATGGATTCATTACTTGAAAATACATTCGAATGTGGAATTCCATTTCATGTGCTTTTAGGTATTTGATCAAAAGGTTTTGATATTTGTCTTGCATAAAATAAGGCATGTTACTTTGTCTTGGCATATCATTTTCCTTATTTTTCATTGACATGTATTTGGTTGTAAAAAGTTTGTCACCCAACTGCTTTGTTTTTCTGAGTCAAGATTTATTCTTTTCCCCCCTTCAGTTCGTAACTTTGGTTGACTGTCTTGTTTGAACATTAGGGCCAAGAGAACTTACAGGTGCTGTGGATCTTATAAGTCACTATAAGTTGTTGCCTCACCATGAGTTCTTTTGCAAGAGGTCACTTCCCTTGTCTATTTCAGATACACACTACCTTCACAATGTGGTGGGAGACACTGAAATTAGGAAAGGGGAAGGGATGCAATTGGATCAGCTCATTCAGGATACTTACTCAAGAGAAACAAATGCTCGGATACAGTCTTTTGACCTAGATGTCCTCAGAGAAGCCTTTCAACTGAGGGAAACTGCTCCGATCGATCTGCCTCCCGTAAAATATCTGCATCTCTGAGGCTTTGTTTTGATTTTGTTGTTTCACTTTACTTGCTTATGCTGGATGATGGTCCCTTGTTTTGATCCTTAAAATTCTAAAACTTGATGGGTCCTGCAGGGGGTTTCTTTCACTATTTTTCTGCCTTTTTACTGTACTTCCTGTCAACTTTTTGCAGAAGTATGACCCATTTGTATCTTGCGTTCTATAGGCAGAGAAAGGGATTCCTACCATTGCTGGAAAATCTAAAAGTGAGTCCAAAGATAAGGAGAGGAAGCATAAAAAGAACAAGGACAAAGACCGAGAGAAGGATAAAGAGCATAAGAAGCACAGGCACCGTCACAATCGAAGTAAAGATAAAGACAAGGAGAAAAAGAAAGATAAAAGTGGGCATCATGATTCTGGTGCTGAACACTCGAAGAAACACCATGAGAAGGTTGGGGTCTGAGTTTTCAATACAGCTGCTTTGTCTTGTATGTATATAGTTTTTAGTGGTATAATATAAGTCCTGTATCGGTGTGTAGCATAACTTCCCTGTTACTAGTGGTTTTAAACTTTCCAAGTGTTGAAGTTTTAGTGGTATAATATAAGTTCTGTATCGGTGTGTAGCACAACTGCCTTGTTACTAAGGGTTTTAAACTATCCAAGAGTTGAAGTTTTAGTTTTTCCTTGTTCCAAAACTAATGTTTTTCCTTCAAGAATTAATCTCTGAAAGAACTATTCTTCATTAAACTGTTGAAATTAGCTGCAAAGATTGAAAGGAAGAATTAATCTTCAGTTAAAGGGTAGCCTTTGTTTGAAGTTCTTGGTCCAAAGATGGTGTTTCACTTTTTTCTCCGAATTTTGAACTTTCAACAAGTCAGATCTGATTTTTTTTTCTTTATATAATTTCAGAAAAGGAAGCATGATGGAGATGAAGATCTCAATGACATTCACAGTCACAAGAAAAGTAAGGTAACATGGATACAGGGAAATTCCTTCAATTAGTTTTGGTACCATTTGGTGGGACCTTTTTCAAAGTACTGCTAATAAGTAAGAAGTTGCCTTTTAATCCCTTTTGATTTCTCCTTTTAAAAATCCCAAATTTAAAAATAAAAGTATCTTGAATTTCTATGTTTTGGAAATTAGTTTTTTTTTTGGGAGGGTTGGCATGGCGATGTTTATTTTATTTTAGGCCTGTAAAAAATTGCTTGAAGATAATAGACATATCTGTGTTGTCTTTGTTATCTTTATCTATTTTTTCATAGGTATGTAAACGTATATATGCTCACATATAGGCATATATGGGAACATTGAGAATTTGTGGGTACATATAAATGTATGCATGTATAGGCAAATGTTTATGTATATAGTAATACAGAAATGTATTGATGTATGTAGGCATATTTAGTTATGTGCATATATTTGTAAATCAATGCCTACGTATATTTGTGCATAAAATAAGTGTATATATTTTTGTATAAACTATTCTTGGATTGCTGGTTTGGATATCTGTTACACGGGTTGGAGCAGGGTTTGTTAAGTGTTTTGGGCATCAGGTGAAAGAATTGGATTACAGGTTAGAGGATCCCATTATCTTTTTCTAGAAATAGTGCCCCGTTACACTTTTAAACAGGTCGGGTTTGGTTATTTAGCAATCCAACAGAAAAACAAAATGGAATTGGGTTTTAGGAAGTTTAATTGGGTTGCGAAAGGGAAGTGTTCTGAGGTGGTGAATGAAATGGATTCGACCTAATCATAGCTTTAAAGTTGAAGTGGCCTAGGTCAAGAGGGGAGCCTAGTGGTCCAAATTTTTTGTGAAGCCCAGCTAAAACCAAGCCCAAAACAACAATGGGCTAGGGGTGGTGAATACGTTGTAGGGTATGGGTTTGGCAGGGCCAGTCAAAGAGGTTCTACCCCCTTAGGTGAGTCTTGTACTGTTCCTTTTGATGATCATTATTTTTTCTTAAATTCAGAAGCAGAGGGTAGGGATGGTGGGAGTTTTGTTGGATGAAATGGTTTAGAAGAGTACTAGTAGTAGGGGAGTTCGGGAGGTAGAAATAGGAGAAGGGACTTCGAGGTAGGCCACATAGTTGGAGCCAAGGGTGGTGGAGTATGGGGGTTTGTAGGAGTCAAGTGTTGATGATGGGGTATCAGTTGTAGGGGTAGGCATTGATGCTAGGTGTTCGAAGGCAGAGTAAAGGGAGGTGGGGATTGCTAGGAGTGATGGTGGTTATTGGTCAGACTTTCTTGGTGTTGGTATTAGTGATGGAGTGGTTTCTGTTTGCGGGGGGGCACAGGGTAGCGGATAATAGTGTTTGACAGGGAAGTGGGGTGTAGGATCGTTGGTGGCTAAGGCCAAAGTGGTGGTTAAGCGAGATTCTAGTGGTGGTAATGGAAGGTAGCTTTGGGGTATGCTGTGAAGATAACATGGCAGATTTGTGAGGAAAGGGTCTCTGGGTTCAGCAAGTTCCTTGTGAGAAAGAAGGTAATTGCAGAGAGTTCCTTTTTGCAGGAGGTGGAGGGGAATATGGAGTTTAGAACGGGGCCAGGCATGGGATGGGATAGGGGGGAGGGTTGAGCTTCAAGGGGAGTTTGGGGTTCAGCAAGTTCCTCGTGAGGAATAAGGTGATTGCACAGAGTTCCTTTTTGCAGGGGGTGAAGGGGAATATGGAGTTAAGAACAGGGCCAAGCACAGGGGAGGGGATAGGGGGGAGGGTTGATCTTCAAGGAATTCATTTTAATTTGAAATTTCATTGGAAATTAATGGCAACACCTTTTCATTCTTCGAAGGTTGATAAGAACACTGGTAAGTTAAAGTTGTTTAACCTCACTACTGATAATGGTGGATACTTGAGTCAAGATCATGCTGAACAAGTGATTAGGAAGGTAATCTGGTTCGGATGGTTTTTCCATGGCTGTTTTTCAGGATTGTTGGGAGGTAGTGAAAGGAGATTTGTTGAGAGTGTTTTTGGAATTTTATGAGTCGGGCGTTGTTTTGAGCTCAAATGCCACATTCATCTGTTTAATTCCTAAGAAAGTGAATGTTATAAGAATTGGAGATCTTAGGCCTATCAGTTTGGTAACATCACTCTATAAGATTTTGGGAAAGGTTTTATTGAAACGGCTAAGAATGTCTTTGGGGGATACTGTGTCTAAGGCGTAAGGGGCTTTTGTGAATAGAAGACAATTCTTAGATGTCGCCTCAGTGGCAAATGTAGTAATGGAGGAATATAGAAGTACAGAGAGGAAGGGACTTATTTTTAAGGTAGATTTTGAGAAGGCATTTTGAGAAGGCATATGACCATGTGGATTGGCAATTTTTGGATTTTGTAATGGATAAGAAGGGATATGGTGGGCAGTGGGGGATCTTGGATTAGGGGATTCGTCGAATTGCAATATGTCAGTCATAGTTAATGGTAAACCAGGGGATTGCTTTAGGGCTTCGCGGGTGCTACGGCAAGGGGACCCACTATCTCATTTTTTTATTTATTTTGGTGGCTGATATACTACGAAGGATGGTTGATAAAGCTAAAGAAGCAGGTCTTTTTGCGGGGTTGGAGGTGGGGAGGGATTATGGATAGAGTTAGTGTGACACATTTACAATATGCGGATGATATAATATTTTTCTCTTCAGGGGATGAAAGTCAGATAGTTAATATTTATTCGATTTTGAGACTTTTTGGGGTTATCTTAGGGCTTAAGGTTAATTTAGGGAAAAGTAGTGTGGTGGGAATTAATATGCAGCAAGATCAGCTTCAGAATAGGGCGACACTTTTAGGATGTGGTATAGAGTCACTTCCATTTAAGTATTTGGGTCTTCCATTGGGGGATAATCCTAAGAGTGGAGCTTTTTGGAATCCAGTTGTGGAAAAGATTGGCAAGAGATTGGAAGGGTGAAGTAAGGCTTTATTATCACGTGGGGATAGATACACTTTGGTTAAGACTGTTTTGAGTGGTATTCCTATTTATTGGGGGTGTTTGGCAAAGGCTATTTTTTGGTTTTTTGGGCTAAAATTTACAAAAAGATAAAATATGCCAAAATAGCCAATAAGACAAAATATCACATTAAATCCATAATTTTTTCACTTTTTCTCTCACAAACATCACATCTAATTACAAAAAAATCCACCAGTCTTCGCAAATACAAAAAGTTTTAACCTACTAAAATAGTCAAAAATTAAAATAGTCTACTAAAATAGCAACTTCCCAAACACCTACATTATTTATCTTTATTCAAGGTTTCGGTTAAGGTGGCAAGGATGAGAGATTTTCTTTGGGAAAGCAAGGATGAGGGGAAAAAGGATCACTAGGTGAATTGAGAGTTAGTGTCGCTACCTAAGGAGAAGGGGGGTTTGGCTATCGGTAATATTTTGGCTAGGAACATGGCCCTTTTTGGCAAGTGGTTATGGAGATTTCCATTTGAGACTGATTCACTATGGCATTCTGTTATAAGAAGCAAATATGGGACTCATGACAATGGTAGGGATTCACGGGTGGTTTTGAGGGGTAACTGTCGTGCTCCTTGGAAGTCAATTTCTCAATTTTTCACATGTTGGTCTCGTCATCTTTCTGTAAGGATGGGCAATGGGGAACTTGTTCGATTTTGGGAGGATGTTTGGATGGGTCAATCTTTTTTTGTTGTTGATTTCCCACATCTATATAGAGTGGCTTGATCTCATAATTCTTCAATTGCTTCCATGACTTGTTTACTTTTGGCTCCAATTTCTTGGAATTTTGATTTTTCTAGAAATCTTAATGATAGAGAGGCTTCACAGTTGACTTTTTTATTGTCCAGAATTGATCATTTTTCTTTATCTCATTTTTTGGAGGACAAGAGGGTTTGGGCTCTTCATTCGTCGGGATATTTTCTTGTAAGACTTTTTTTGATTACATTATTGATAATCATCATGTTCCTCAGTTTCTTTTTTGCAAAAAAAGTTTGGAAGGCTTGTGTTCCTCTAAAGGTAAAGGTGTTCATGTGAGCTTTGGTTCATGGAGGCATTTTGACAAATGATGCATTGCAGAAATGGAGACGTGTGTTTGGTTTCAGTTTTTTGAATTCAGTTTTTTGAAAATTGAATTTTTTGTTTTTCGTGTTTTTTTTTTTTATTTTTAGTGAATATTTTTTAAATTTTAAGCAATTTTTTTTTACTTTTTTAGATGCACCTTACTTAAATGTAGCTAAATAGTAAAATATTTGTGAAAAATATTTTTAAAAATTAATAAATACACAAAAATACGAAAAATGTATTGAATTTTTGTATTTTTTTTGGTATTTTTTGCTATTTAGTGTATTTTTTAAAGATTTTTTCACGAATATTATACTTTTTAAGTGTATTTATGTTAGGTGTGTCTAAAAATTAAAAAAATTTACTTAAAATATTAAAATAATTCATTGAAAACATTAAAATACGAAAAATAAAAAAGTAGAATTTTTTGAAAACTGTTTTCTAAAAACCAGAACCAAACAAGCTAACGTTTTCTAAATCCTCAGTGGTGCATTTTGTGTTGTAAGAATGGGGAATCCATGGATCATTTATTGTTGCATTGTCCAATCACTTTGAATTTATGGCATAGATTGTTTTCTTTGGGGAATGTTATGTGGGTAGCCCCAAAAGGGAGTGCGCATATGCTCCTAGTTGATTTTTGCACATTCGGAGGATCGAAGAGAGTCCAAATGCTATAGTCTTGTGCCGTCTTCGCAACTTTTTGGGTTCTATGGATGGAGACAAATGCAAGGTTGTTTGAAGATAAGTTCCGGGAGGTGGGCTGTTTGTAGGATAATGTTTGTCACTTAACTTCTTTTTGGGTGTCGGGGAGCTCTTTATTTGAGGGAGTCCCACTTTTTTTGTTAGCTAGAGATTGGTTGGCAGTGTGTGATATGTAAGCTTTTGCTCGTGATTAGCTTGTTAGGGGTTTCATTTTTTGTATTCTTATTGTTTTTTTGTAAGAGGATGCCTCATCCTCGCTTCCTTTTTTTGATTTATCAATATAGTTTTTTGTTGTTGATCAAAAAAAAAAAAAAAAAAAAAGAAGGTAAACTGGTTGGTTTTTAATGGCAAAGGAAAAGAGAGATGATTGTGCTAGCTAAGAAGTAAAAGGGAGGAGGAAAAAATCTACCAGGGAGGATGGAGAACTTAAAAGGCTTCATTGTATGATTAACTGTGATGGACAAGGAAAGTGAGCCAAAAGTAGAGCTGTGCATTGAGGATGATAGGGTTGGGTTGTTTAATTGGGGATAGTAGTGGGGTGTTGTCTTCTAAAGGGATCAAACATACCCATTCTGGAGGAAGGATATTACGTAAGAAGCTTGTTAATGTTTTTATTTTTTTATAAATTTTTCATGGAAGAATTTAGGTGGCAGTTTAAGGGGAATAATCTGGATGTTAAGCATGCTGCTATTATTGGTAAAGCTGGAGAAGAAAAGTGGAGGTCAATGTTCGATGACGAGAAACCAGCTTCTGTCAAAAAGGCGCAATATTAAAGTTATCAGTATAATTGGTCCATCTTTTGTACTTCTCATCTTTCTAGTTTTCTTTTTTCTTTTTATTTTTATTTGATTGCATAAAGGTTGAGCCCTCTCTGCATGTTCTCTAATTAAAATTTATTTGTTGGTTATAAAAAAAAATTGATTGCAATAGTGCGGGATGGGGGTGGTCAAGTTTTTATTTATGAAATAGCCAAGCTTGTCAATTTAAAGATAACGTTTTCTTTTCTTTTCTAAAGTGCTGTTTAGGTATAAACCAAACACTACTATTTACTTTTTTTTTGCCGTGTTATCCAGTATGTTTATTTGTCGCTCTTTCTTCCTTTTGATTGCATCTTCTGTTTATCTGCTAATTATGCAGCATAAGAGCTCAAAGATTGATGAGATGGGTGCCATAAAAGTAGCCGGCTGAAAGATGGCATGTAGACTATTTTGTTTGTTATCCTCAGATGTTTGTTGATAATTTGGAGGGTCCGTGCTTTTTATTGTCATATTTCTTGAGGTAAAGCTTTCTGTCTTCACATTTTATTTTCATCGTACTCTGCTTTCTACTTAGCTTTTTTTCTAGTTCAGTTGGCCGTGGGTCCCAGGAGAGGATTGTTATATACTTATATATACATGTATATATAATTTGTAACCCCTTCTTCAGCTGGAAGATGCACCATGAACACAACCTTGTTTTGCTATGCTGTGTGTGTGTAGATGTATGCTCTTTGTGTTTGTGGATGTGACATTGACATTAAAATTTATAGAGTTCTGAAGCGGTAGGAAAGATATTGTGCTCTTGTAAATTTTACTCTCGGTAAAGACAGGAAAAGGAGTGAGAAGGAAGTTGTTGAGGAGTGGGAGAATCCTTAATGGACAAGGACTAGAAAAACATCCTATTAATGAACGGATTTACTATCACCCTTATAGTAGATCAATGATGTGTTTGAAATTTGGATTTGTTAAAAGGAAAAGAAAGGGAAAAGAAAAGAACATAAAGTGAGACTAGTTTCTTTATTTTGTTTTGTTGGGATTGGGATGGAACATAAGAAGAAAATGATTAGGAATTTATAATATTTTTTTATTTGATTATCTATAGAAAAATGAGTACATGCAATTTCATTTCCTTTTCCTCATCCTCATCAAATCCTAGGTCCAAATTTAGCATGAATGCTATCAAATCAAATATAAAAATGTTCTTCTCTAGCACCATACCGTACTGTAATCATGAATGGATCTAGTATTCTTCTTTTAGTAGATTGAATGCCATAAATATGAAAATGTTCTTCTCTAGCACTGTGATGTAACCAATAAAGGACTACTTTTTTGTAATAAATGCACGCCACCGTCTTTCCCAGCCTTGCCAGTGTCTCAAGTATTTGTTAGCAGGTCTCACGCTTGAAGATATATATATGTCAAGCGATCTGCTGTTATAAGGTATCTAATATAATGATGTTACAGTTTGACGCTACCTTTTTAGTATTTATTAGGCTGAGGAACAATAATATGTCCAAGAAGTAGCCTGAGGCTATCATACAAATATTAGACCCTAACCGCACACCTTTAGATAAGTTGAGCTCTTTAGACCTGTTTGGTGCAGTTTTTTGCAAGCTAAAAGTTGATAATCAGAAGCAGAAGCTAAAAGCTCCTCTCTGCTTGCTTCTCAATAATCAACTTATTTCTATCTCATAAGCTGCAAGTAGAAACTGAACCAAACACTTTGGCGTAGTTTTCCAAAATAAAAAAGGCTATGAGCAGCTTCATAAGGTGCACCAAACAGCCCCCTTTTCTGTACTTGGTGTGATTGTTTCTATAATTTGATTGTAGAAGAGAAAAGAAAACAAAGAACAGAGAAACCGATATTCAAGTATGGAGGATTGGTATTCTCAGTCTCTTTTAACTGCTATACCTGCCCATTCCCAGTCATTCTTTTGTTGCTGCGACAATTTAAACAACATGATGGGATGAATCACCATTGATTGTAACAGTAATTTGCTATTAATATGTTGATTTAGGGGTCCCCAGTGGATTTAATATGTTAGACTAAGCTGAAAAGTTATATCATCTTTTATTATTTGTTGGCTTAACATAGTGGTGCTTTTCTTGCTTGCAGGACTCTGGACTAACTAAAAGATGGTCAAGAAGGTGAATTCACCTGTTAAGGATATATATTGAACCAAAGGTTTGAATAGCTGAAAATGAACTTCTTTGTATCATAACTGGGACTCTGACATAATTGGCAGTAACATTTACAAAACTTTGATCCTTTCTTTCAGTTTTAGTGGCGCTTTGGTATCTCAATCTCAGCACTTGCTCATTGCCATTATTTTGACCTACTTTAGAATTCTAAGGTTTCATAGTCAGTCGGAATCCACTTGCAGCTTAGGATAAATGGAAGGAATAGTAGGTTAATGGTGCTAGTGTATTTTATTTATTTGCCCCTTTTGCCTCTGTGGAGATAACACTAACATGTCTCAATTATACAAAAAAAGGGTAGACTCTTGTAACGGTATGTGTTAGTGTGTATTGTTAGATGAGTAATGTGGCATTGAAAGCGAGTGAGACTTTGTAAATACCCAAAAAGAAGTGAAAATCTGGTAGTAGGGGACTGGTTTGGTGAAGAACGATATCTCTTCGCCATTGTAAATAAAATGGGGTCAAATTTAACTTTACCTTTCAATGTCTATATTTGTGAATGCTATTCGACAGCCTTAGCTATATCTGGGATTGAAGTGATAATGGGGAAGCTAATATTTGTACTGAATCTCAGTTCCTGATGGTGTGTAACTTGATGGACCAGTTTGTGTTTTGTTCCTGCATTGGTTTTATGTTCACTTGGGGAAGTGAGCTTTCCAACTATTTTGGAAGTGTAACTACAAGTTATGAAAACCAAGGACCTGTTACCATTTAGCTCTAATGTATGATGGGGATCAAAATAGTAGAAGAAAGGTTGCTTGCATATAACCTCGGAGCCTTGTGCACTCGATACGACTTTCTTCTTGTTTGTTTTTGAGAAATGATAAGACCTTTGTATGTTGAGAATCAAAACAGTAAATAAGGTTGAACATAAAATTTATAACAAGCCAATCTTGCTGGTCTGCTTGAGAGCCACAGCCACTGTTTTCAAAATATTATTATGTGTTGGTGTCTTAGCATAGAGATATATACTAGTGATTTTGTGGGGGAGTTTATCTTTATTTTGTTATATTATATATTTTGTTTGGTATGTGTCCAGATTTTGGGGGAACACAACCATTTGATAATAGTCCAAATGAAGCATATGTTGGGACAAAGGAGATGATGAATCAAAAAACATTTTTAGACCGTTATATATGTTGGAGTCTAGTCCTTACCCATGTGGAAGTAGTTTGGGTTATATTGTTTGTTTCTACATCACACAAAACTTAAAAAAATTAGAAGTGTGTAGTAGTGCCCTGCCTAAAATCTCACATTGTATAATGGATGATGACTTCTCTTCTGTAACCATTATGTTAAGTGGGTATTATTATGATAAAAAAGAAAGAAATAAATAATTAGAGGTTCTGTTTGATTGGTATGATTAATAGTAAAGAGATTAATAATTCATATGTTTAGTGTAGAATTAGTTATTTAGTTGAGTGAGATTAATAATTTTGGCTTGTCTATATTTGATTTACAATAGATATGGTAATATATAATTTCAATTATATGTTTTTTTGTATTATTATTTATAGGATTAAAATTTTTTAAAATATTTGTTGGATAAAAAATTTGTCAAAATCTGATCTATATTGTGAGTTTTACAAATTAATAATTTAAATATTATATTATAATCTGTCCAATTAAATAGTGTCAGAATGTCTAATTATAAGCAAAGCTGTATTAGTTAACAACAAAAAAAAATAAAAAAAAATAAAAAAGCAAAGTTGTATGGCAACACTACTTTGACAACTAGCTTCATAGCTTCTCTCTAAGGACGCTGGAGAGATGAATTTTTCTTTTCCTTTTTTTCTTTTTTCTTTTTTTTTTTTTTTTTGGGTGAGAAAGACATTGAAGAGATGATGTGCTCTCTAGAATTCTTGTCACTTTTGAGTGAGAAAAAACAACCATGTCAGAAATTTAAAAAATTTTATCAAAAGTTTTATCAAATATTTTACATGGGTGTGAGATTCACATGAGACTCACATTGTGTGGATCTCACATAGATATTTGATAGAATTTTTGGTAAAATTTTTATGATTTTTAGCATTACTCGAATTTTTTATTATTATTATTATTATTATTATTATTATTATTTATTTTTATATATGATTGATTGAAGTAGGACATTTATGCATTGTGATTAGTAAATGGTGTAAAATTTATGATTTTGTATTAAGTAATTAAAGAACATAAAGGGGTGTGAGAGTTTGTGATTGGCTTGAGACATGATCATGTGACGCCTCAGGATCAATCAATAATTTTTCATTTTGCAGAGAGATTTAAGGAGGAATTTGAAAATGAAAAGGAAAAAAAGTAGGTAAAATGTGAATAAAATATATATTTATATTTTATCTAATTTTATACATTTTCTTTTTCTTTTTCTTTTTTAAATTTCTCTCAAAATCTCTTAACCAAACATAACATTAGAAGAGTAATGTTATAAATAAACAATTTTCATATATATATATATATATATATTTAAATAATCATTAGATTTAAAGAAGTGAGTTTATATTAATAAATATATATCGGACTGGGGACGGATTAAAGTGATAAGAAAAACAGATAAAAATTTGTTTATTATATTCTAATTGCATATAAATTTTTTTTTTAGAGAAATTACAAAAAAATTGCTTAAGATTTGAGTCTTATAACAAAATAAACCTTAAATTTTTAATTTTGTCAATTTAAAATCTTAATTTTTTGATTTGTTTTCAATCAAAATCATAACCCTATTTTTGATAAATAAAATTGACTGAAAATTGATAATTTAGTCATTACACTCTATGTAGGTATACGGAATATGTCTAAAATACCATTTTTCATTAATTTAGGTCTCGTTTGGCAATTACATGTTTTAGTCAAAAAGTTATTATAAGTTGTTATATCACTCTTTCTACTTTTCTGTACATCTTTTCATAGAAAGTCAAAAAGTTACTAAAATAACGTATTCCCAAACGGGGCCTTAATGATTAAAATACTATTTTTTTTGATAGGTTTACTTAACAAAAATAGATAAATAATTTAGATTGAAAATAAATAAAAAGATTAGGATTCAAATTAATAAAATTAAAAATTCATGATTTATATTGTTAGCTGGCTTAAACCTCAGTTTTTCTTTTTTTTTTTTTAATTATTTTTTTTAATGAATTTCTTACTTTGGACGGACGTTTATTATATTGTTTTAGGTGATATTTGATAATGCAATTCAACATTTAAAATTGAATATATTAAGTGAAAATCAATTAAGACCTCGTTTGGGAACAAACTATTTTAGTAATTTTTTAAATTTTTTGCTAAAATATGAGATAAAAAAATTAGTATGTTTGGAATGACTTTTTGATTTTTTACGAAAAGATGTGTAAAAAGTAAGAGAAAATAAAATCTTTAGACTTGTTGGTATAAGTTATAGACTTTTTAATTTTTTTTAGTAGTTTTTTAACTTTTAGATTAAAACAGACTGTTCCCAAACAAAGTCTAAGTATGTGATAATTATAATTTGTATCACTTGAAAATTCAAGTAACTCTTAAAATTTAGTGATAATTGAATTTATGACTATTTATGCATAAATATTGACATGCACTCTTATGACCTTACCATCGTTGTCGCCAACCACCACCACTACAACACCTCTATCCAACCACTGCCACCACTACTACCATCAAACCACCACTCTACCACCATTATCACTATCACCTCTGCCACTACCATTGTCATCGATGTCACAAGCACTAGATTATTTCACTCCACCACTACACTACAACTATGATTGTCGCTATCACTACTATCACTTTTCCATCGCTACAACAACCACAATCCTCCCCTGAACCATCATTACCATAACTGCCAGCGTCGCTACACTACCTTCATTGCCACCACCACTCCTATACATTCACCATCACAACCACTATCCTTCCACCTCCACCAGTACCACCACCAACAATATAAAATTAAAAGAAAATTTTAAAAATAATAAATTTCAAGTTTACATATTGAACAATTTATTTTAGTTTAATACTAAAACTTTTATTGAATGATTTTTAACTTGAAAATTTTAACATTTAATTTTCAATTTTAAATTTTAAAATTTATGAAGCACTATTTTAGATACGAAAATAATTTGTCCCCTACTTCAAAGAGAACACGATCCATAAAATTTTGATTATTGCAACTTTGTTTCAAGAGAACATCATCCATAGAATTTTAATTATTGCAATTTTGTTACATTGAGAGAATGAGAGACAAATACAACTCTTTGAGTTGCTTTTAGATTATGAATTTGGGTAAAAATTTAAAAAGAAAAAGGAAGAGAAATGAAAAGATGTGTGAAATATAAATAAAATATAATTATATTTTATCTACAATTGATGGGATTGAGGTTGGTGATGTGCCTTATTGGCATAGCACCATGTTGTGAGCCCGCAAAGGCATGTCTTGAATTTATTTTAATGATCTGAAATGTTCATAGTGTAGGGTTCGTTGAGTAAATCATCCATGAAAAAATTCAAGTTAATTAGACATCTGTAACTTACAACAAAACTACATTTATGTTTAAAAAAATAAACAATTAGTATGATTTTAATAATTATTTAGGGTTATTATTCGTCTTGATCATGTGATTATATTTGTTCGATTAATTTCATTTTTTATAAGGATAATATGCTTAATAAATCTTATAATATGAACAGTTCAAATTATTAAAATATGATCGAAATAAATTATATGGGGTGTGACAACATGGGTGCTGTCACAGCACCCACTCTCAATCCATATTTCACTCACTTTTTATCTTTCTCTTTTCAAATCTCTATCTAAATTCATAATCCAAATACAAACTAAAGATGCGAGAGAAAACTCACATACAGGTGGTGTAAAATGTTTGATAAAATTAAAAATTAATTATTGATAATTTAATGCTGAACATTTAACTTAAAAAAGCTTTTGATTGTGATCAGATAAACTGGAATAGAGATCACCGATTCGAACATAAAATTGAGAGGAGCTGAATCTAAATGGACATCTATTCCCTCTTATCTATTATATAAATAAAACGTATATCATTTGATGTGAATGATGTCATGTGTTTTTTTCCCTCAATAATGGCCCCGTTTGGTAAAATTGTAGGAAATTGATTATAGCTTAACAGCTTATAGCTTGTAACTGTAAACATAAGCTGATTTTTGACTTATAAATTAAGCTTTTCCTCCCCCACAAAAAGAATAAGTTGATTTTTGACTTACAAAAAACTATAAGCTGTATTGTTAAGGTGAACCAAACACATCAAAATAACTTAAATTAAACTAAAAGCTGAAATAAGCTTGAAATAAGTCCTACCAAACAGGGCTAATGCCCTTCACAGCTAGTGATTTAGTAATTGTCACATTCAATAATTAATGAACGATTTGCTCATAAAAATTGATATAAAAGTTCACTTTTTAAATTCATTTTCTACCCTTAATGACGTATAAGTGATATGATTGATTGATGATTAGGGAAGATATGAGAGATATGTTTTCTTAGATATCTTAATTGATTGGCATATCATTAAACTTGAAAAATAAGTCTATTTTTAAATTTGAACAGCAATACTTTTCTCCTTAATCAAAACTGCTAAATGATTTTCTCGTTTATCAAACAATCTCTCAATCATCAAACCATCTAAAAATTTAAATGTAAAATTACAAACGTATTACATTTGTACCACTGACAATATATATACACACATTGATTCAGAATCCTAAGATGTTTATTTGCATTCAAAGTACAAAAGGTTGTTCATTGAAAGGCCTAAGATATTGCTGGTTACTGTAGAGGCATGAGAATATGAAAACCACTTCATATGAAGACAAGTGTGGCATTGGATACTCTTTTGGCACAGCATATCTTTCTGAGCTCATTTTTCTTCTATCATGAAAAATATTTTTGTTTTATTTTTAATTTTTATTTTCAATCTTAACAAACGCCAGAAAAAAAACGTATTCTCAATTTCATCATATATTGTTGTCAGAAAAATGCACATTCATTTGGATTGAGGGGTTTGGTGAGAACAAAAAAGAAATGGAGAGAATGAGATTTGTCATCACTTTTTTGAATGATTAAAAAGATGAGATTTATTTAGAAAGGAAATGTTGAGAAACCAAAATTATTCTTTAATTTTTTTTGGATAAAACCTAAATTACCCTTCTCTAAATGCAAAGCAAATAAAATAAAATGATACATATCCTCTTTTATTTATTGTTTATCCAAATAAGAAGGTGGGAAATAATATATATATATATATATATATATTTTTTTTTTCATTTTTTCACATCCAAACATGGCTTTTTTTTTATATAAAAAAAATACAAATTATAAAGTAATACAAGTTATTGATTTTGTACAAGAAAGAAGTGCATTCAAACTACCTTTTGTCTACTATCATGCCACTAATTATTATTTATGTATTCTTATTTTGAAAACATCATGCTCTCCAAGGAGAGAAAGGAAGGAAAAAAAGAAAAAGAAAAAAGAGAAAGGATAAAAAAAGGGAAATCCATATTTATCCTTGAAGCTTTGTGGCTTTTTAAAATCTTGAAACTTTTGCACAAGAAACCAAAACTTTCAGAAGCTTTTGATGTTTTAAAAATTCCAAACGTCCAAAAGAATATTAAAAAGTCATTAAGATAGATTTTGAACACCAATGTTTATTAAAGCTAATGTGTGATCTGAAAGACTTAAAAGATGACATTTTAGGCACCCACTTATAGAATCTTCAACAAATATAACTCATTTTTCGTGGACAGCCACACTAGCTGCTTTGTACCAAGACAATGTTGTGGTGCATAAGAATTTGCTCTTCATTTATTATATTTACTTTATTATCATTTTAAATTGTCATAGCACAATAAGTCCAATAGGGAAAGTAAATAAAATTTTTTGTTTTTGTAGTTTGATTTAAATTTTACTTTAGTCTTTATAATTTTAAATTGAATAATTGGGCCAATAGGTCCTATTTTTGGGACTTATTACTCATTAAATCCTAACGATAAATTTATTAGTTTCTCTTATTTTTATGAATAAATTTACAATGATAAATTTATTAATTAGAACTTGTAGGTAAATAAGTCTATTTAATAGGACTGATTGTTAAGTGTCCCTATACTTTAAATGTAGTTTCAATTTGGTCATTTTGTTCAAAATGAAGGCTAAAATTAATAATTTTGAAACACTTGTCAATTTTCTAAGATGTACAGATAGACAAAATTGACAAAAATTTATTCGTAAGGACTAAATTAAAATTGGACTTAAAAGTGTAGATAGGGCCGTAAAAATGGCCCGCTGGCCCAAAATAAGGCAAGGCCCAGCCAAGCCCAATTCGACTAGGCTAGCCCATGATCGAGGCCCGATCCAGCTTGACCCAACCCGATCCACTGGGCTAGAGCTTGGGCCATGGTTTGCTGGCCCGACCCCTAGCCCCGCCCGCCTGACAGCCAATGTCACTTTCAAGCAATTTTGGTGAAAAAAATATAATTTTTTTTAAAAATGTCACGCTTAGCTTAGGCCCGCCCAAGCCCGAGCTCAAGTCTGAAGTTCAAGGCTCGATTACCTTTGGACCTGGGTCAAGATTTTGCGCAAATGGCCCGGCCAAGGCCGACCCAATTTTTGACAAGAACCCGATAGGCCCTGAGAACAGGCCAGACCAAAATAAACAAAGCTAATATATGTAATGTAATGTAGACACAAGTATAATAAAGATAAAATATACATTTCAGTGTGATAACATAATTGTTTTGTAACAATATGATTAAAAAATTATTAATGAAAATAAAGTATAATATTACGTGAATTAAAATCTTAAAAGAATGTAATATAATTATACTAAATTTGTATGATTCAATGTAATTTTTTCAAATCTAAAAAATGTTTGTATAGTATATATTTTGTAGAAATATGAACTGCATTCAACATTATACATGACCATTCTACCTAACAACAATACACTATACCCATAATTTTTATCAAAATTTTACTTATTGGGGATGCGAGTTCTACGCCAAGTACCTTCCAAACGCATTAGTTTGTGAGCGGCAAGGCAGGTAGGGTAGATCCCTATCACATCACATGGGTTGGTTCTTGGGCATAATGCACAGGGTATGCAGTACTACTCATGGAGTCGGCTTCTCGGGAGGATGACAAGCGCCCAGTCCGTGACAAGTGATATCAGAGCCAGCCTAGGAGCACTGCGATGGGGACGGTACGTGAAACTTATACCAAGCACCTTCATTGTGGGGTCCGCACCAAGGGTGGTGTCCACACTGGGGCGGGTTTCCCATGGGTAGGGGAACGGACAAGCATGGAGGCAGGCAACGTAATGTCTCCTTGACAAGGGTGTCAGGGATTGACAGTGGTAGCATGTCAAGCACCGACTCATTGGGGATGCGAGTTCTACGCCAAGCACCTTGCAAGCGCATTAGTTTGTGAGCGGCAAGACAGACAGGGTAGATTCCTATCGCATCACCTGGGTTAGTCCTTGGGCATAATGCACAAGGGTACGTAATACTACTCATAGAGCCGGCTTCTCAGAAAGATGAGCGCCCAGCTAGTGACAAATATGATCCCAATTTATGATATATATTTATAGAATTTATAATGCACCAACTAAATTTCAACTGCACATTTTCTTTCAAAATAAATTTCTTGAACTAAATTCTAAATTAATAAAATTTCTCTTATCCCTAAACTACTAACCAACATCCTTCGTATTCAATCTTTAGATTTTAAATGGGATTGTCTCTATCAAAAATTTCATCCTCTCACATAATGCCCCAAGTAAGCCAAATCAGTATGTTGTTGAAACAAAGCCAAATGAATGATTACCATTTAATAATAAATAGACACAAAAATTGCCAACTTCTTATGGATAGGTGTTTCACCATCTGATTGTGACATGCACTAGTCTTGATCATGTTTTTGTACATAATATAAATCACCAAAGGCATGGGTTATGGACCCACATGCCTCATTTTCAATTAGCAGCTCCATCATTTTCTATGGGGATACTATTATTTATTTATTTATGTATTTATTTATTTATTGTGATATACATATAATTGTAATAAAGCGTAATGAATTATAATTATTAACCCTAGAAATGTGTTTCGGGCATTTCATCAAATTAATTATTATTTATTGATGTTGAACTAATATATGACTTTATATTTGCACCATTTTTGACAAATTTGCGATGTGATAATTTTCTTATATTGTATGAGTGTTTGGAAAGTTGTTATTTTAGTAGGTTTTTTTAGTTTTTGATTATTTTAGGAGGTTAAAATTTTTGTGTTTGGGAAGATAGTTAGGTTTTTTTGTAGTTAGATGTGATGTTTGTGAGAGAAAAAGTGAAATGATTATGAGTTTCATGTGATATTTTGTCTGAATTTGTTTTTTTTTTTTTTTGATTTTTTAACTAATTTTGTCTTTTAGTGTTTTTTAGCCAAAAAAAAAAAAAACACTTTCCAAACACCACCATCATTATGTCATGTGGCGATGAAAGATGAAAAGTCAAAGGTTTTTTAAGACTCACGGAAGATAAGAGAAATGGTGACTGAACAAAGGGAAATTATTTGACTTTATTTAATTAATTAACTAAGTTGATTGGTTGATTAATTAATTAAATAAAGTTATTTAGATTTGATGGTGTTTGCACCCATTTTCGTAAAATTCCTATCGACAGGTGAATTAATCGGATGATGATACATGGCAGTGAAATCAAAATGAAATCTTTCAGCAGTCAAGGGGCAGGTGGCATTAGAGAGGTTGATCACATGCATTGGATGGTTCGGATGATAGAGCAATTATCAGGCTAGGTCGTAGACCTAGTGGGCAACTTGCAAGAAGAGTCATGTGCAGAATGGAAGTTTTTCTCTGTCGATGGAAGGTCCAAAGGACTAAAGGATACATGGCAACATGAAGAAGAGGTGGTTCGATAGATAGAAAAGAAGAATTGGCGAAGTTTGAGGGTTGGGAAGTGACAGAGCAGTTGCAGGATTTAGGAGAATCATGCAATCATGGGCTAGGGAAAAATGGGGAGGCATAAAAGCAGAAGGTGCCAAAGGGGAATGGACATCAACAACAACAGATCAACTTAATTCTTAGACTTATGAGTAGTTCAGATTGTAACTTAGGAATAGTTCTTCCACTGTAATTTGTACTTTGTAACTAGGTGAACTTTGGTGATTTCAGTCTGAAATTACTTTTGTTTATCTTGTCTACTTTGTTACTATCAGTTGATATAAAACAGTTTGTTTTACTTGTTTACTTTGTTACGAGCAGTAGATCCAAAGAAATCTTCATCCTTTTAAGGCATTTGAACCAGTACCACAATTGTTTGATTGTTCCTGTTTAATTGTTTAGTTTAAGATTATTGCTTGGTTGCTGTCGATCTAGGCCTAGCATAACTTTTGCTAACAGATGGATAAGATGAGTCGTAACCGTTCTTAAAAATTAAGAGGTTATTGAGGCTTATCTACTATTAAGGTGTCTTATCTCCTAAATTAGTTGTTAAGTGATTGCTATGGATGAAGATTGCATGAGATTTAAGAGATTGAGCAAATCAACAAGGCTACAAAAGTGGAACCGTTTTTTCCCAACTCAAGTTGAGTGGGGTTTTCGATGGGACCTGCGTAATCCGTGAAGATATGTGAGATCAACAATATACTACAATCAAGGAACTATTTTCCCTAAATAATGCAAGATTGGGTTTTTGAGTTTCTTGTGGATAAACATGCACAACAAAAGAAGAGGTTTTGAGAATCAATCCAAATGAGTCTTTTTTCCTAAATCATGCTGAATAAATTCAAATTTGATTATTGAGGGACAAGTGACGACCTACAAAGAGCTCAATAGACCAAATCAAAGCTACAAAGATAAGCATTAGCCAAGGATCAATGACACATGTCACCAGGAGAGGCTGTTATGTTCCTGGTAGTTGAGATGAAATAGGAGCTTCCCCAACACTATATAAAGGACTCCAAGTGCAACATTTGAAGGGATCCTCGACCAAAAAATTTGACCAAGAGTCTTTCAATACATTTATCTTAGCTTCATAGTTTTTGTCTATCTTAGCTTCATTGCTTTTATCATAACTTTTTACAACTTTATCTTACATTCAAGCAATTCAATTCTTAGCAATTAATTGTCTCTCAAATTATTCTTAGATTAGCAGTTGTACTTCATTTATCAATTAATGCAAGTCCAATTCTAATTTAGCCTATCTTTAGCACTTAGGATAAAAGTTCTCTTCATTGGGGTAATGTCACGACCCAAACCCGCCCCTATAGGTTTAGCGTCATAATCGGTCAGAAATCCGAGATTACCAAAGGCCTTCCTGTACAAATCAAAATAATCGGGGCTTGCAGAAGCTTAATATAAAAGCAACAAATAGTCCATTGAGCTGTGTATCTATATGCACAAATGCAGATATATGTAAACATTAATTTACCCACTGTACAATACATATATAATATCATTTGCAAAAACATCATTCATGACCATAGATACATATAACGAAAGCCGAGCAATATGATCACAAACGATACAACGATCTTCTCGATCTAGCCTCAACTTGGAGGCACCAAAATCCCAGTAGGGCTTCAACGAGTGGCTCAACTAAAGGAACCCTTCTAGGCTTGATCTCTAGGATGCTCACCTATACATATATACATACAAACAGTGAGCTATAGCCTAGTGAATAATATTAAAGTAAAGAGGTTAGTGAACGAATTTCAAATATATCATATTCGTATGACAAATCATATTACAATTATTCTCATATCAAAACATAATAGTGGTACATCCAACAAAACATATCATATCGTCTTCCGACTAGAGTAATCGGTTCCGAACACCGATTAAACATATCACTACTTTGTCAAGTGGCTAATGAGATCTCGTAATCACTTATTTGTCATGGACCCGCATGAACATGCTGTCCCTTATGACTTGGGATCATTCCTTGGATGCCACAATAGATTCAAAACTAGATATTCATTCACATTCACAAAATATCATTTCAGAAAAACATAACTTATCAAATAGCATTTCAAATATAATTCATATAAACATATCTTTACAGTAATGTTAATCACAGTGGGCTTCCAAAACCGGTTGTTCCGTTTTTGAGTCTTGACCTACAAATACAAACATTCATAGCACAACAATTCAACACATATTCAATTCATTCCGTCAGTTCTTACTCCTATTCAGTTCGGTTCATTGTTACTTGTTCGTTCGTTTAGTTCAATTCATTTTCTCAATTATTACATGCTTATGATATGCGAATGCTTGAGAAAAACATGTGAAAACCATGCAAATAGAGGCCCAAAAGTCCGAAAAACAGAAATAAAATAATTCCGAGCCTGCCCTGAAAACCGCACATGCGGGGACACTGGCTGCACGTGCGGAAACCCCACCATACGTGCGTCCGCACGTGCAATTTTTGTAGAATGCTCAGTCTTCCATGTTTTGTTTTCTGCACATGCGGTAACCCTTTTCATAGGTGCAGTTTTGGGCCAAAACCTATTCGACAATCTGCATTAGTGCTTGAGCTGAGTTTTGCAACCAAAAACTTCAATTTTATGTAAATCAAAGCCAACTCTCATCAAAAATATGTTGAACTAGACATTTTGAACTTCAAACAAAATCATCACTTCAAAACAAAACTCAAATTTTCATGCAAAAGATCAAACTCTTGAGTTTAAAGTATAAAGTTATAAACCATGCAAATGTTAAGTTCCAATCTTATAATCCATGAGGTTTTCCCCTCAAATTTGAAGAACCATGCAAGATTTCAAGTGTACAGTAAGATTTCCATGAATTAATTCCATGCTTGTGATGTTATGAGCTCAATTCTTACCATCTCTTTCTTACTTTGTTCTTTCATGTATACTACATCATAACAATACCAATCAAGCTTGATTTCATCCTAATCCAACTCAAATTCTAAAGGATTATGAGTACGACATCTCAATTTCATGAATTAAGGGAGAAATCTTACCTTTACTAGTTGATTTGTTGAAGATTAAACCCTAATCTCCATTGCTCTTCTTCTTTCTCTTCTTTTATTCTTTCCTCCTCTTAGTCTCTAAAACTCTCTCAATCTCTCTCTTTCTCCCTAGATTTTTTTTTTGTTTTTTTGTATTTTTTGTTTTTGTTTTTGTTTTTTGAAGCTAAGGCTCAACTAGAGCTTATATATATATATATATATATAAATATTAATTAAATCCAATTATTTCATTCTGAATCGAATTTTTACAAAACTTCTTAAAAAGTCCTAAAAATCATGTTGATCATAACTATGTACTTAGTTTTGGTTTCTAGCGCCTCTAAGACCTTCAATCTTCAATTTAAAGTTGTAATTCCAACAGGTTTTTCTACAGTCAACAGATATATATTCAAATCCTTCTAATTCATACCATTAGACATGCAATTTCACAACAAACACATAATCAAGTAGCACATAACAATACAATTAGATGGCTAATTAATCAGATGCATGTCCGGGTCATTACAGGTAAGATCTTAGCCAATGACAGTTCCTCTAAGTCACACACAGTCAATTAGATGCATGTTCAGGTCATTATAGGTAATTAAGATTCGAGCCAATGGCAGTTCCTCTAAGTCACACACAGTCATTTTTCTGTGTTAGAAGTTAGAAATGGTCAAGCATTCCTATACCTTGAACTAGGTTCATAAGTTCTGGTACGTCCGCATTCAATACGTCCACATTCAATTCAATTAACACAAGCTTATACGTTTGCACCCCAAGAGTTTCTGAGTGATAAATAGGAGTTTCTGACGTGATAAACACTTTAGAATGTCAATTGTTACCCAAAAGACAACCTAATAAGGGGGGTGAATTAGGTTTTTACAAATAAAAATAATAATACCCTAATAAAAATTATGACTAGCACAATAGATAAATATAGTTAATGATATAAAAATAATTAAAACAAGTGTTTTAACAACTATGTCAATTAATGATTTTAGCACAATAAAAATATGAAATATAGTTATGGCAATTAAAATAAAATAAAGAGATAAGGGAGAGAGAGAAACAAATTTATAGTGGTTTGGCTTCAACTCGGCCTACGTCCACTCCTTAAGTTTCACTTAAGATTTTCTACTATTCTCTAGCTTCACAGGGTGCTAGCAACCTTTTCACAGATGGAGCAATCCTCTACAAATTTTACACAGACTTTCTAAGTCAAGAATACTGAGTGTACTACATTCTTACAAGGTTGAAAAGAAGGTGTTTTTGCTTTCACAAAAAGCTACAAATATTATCTCTCAAAGATAGATATAAAATGAAGCTCAGATTTTTCTATAAACCTTACACAGGAAAGATGGGCTTAAAACTATACGTCTCAGTGTATAATTTCTGAAAGAGGATGTAAACAAAAATTGAAGAACACTTCTCAAAGAATTTTTCAGAGAATAGATGTGACTGATTATAGATCAAAGAATATTTTCTGGTTTTTTTTGTAACTTGTTTACATTAGAGGCTTTGGTATATATAATGAAACTTATAGCCTTTTATAGCCGTTGTATTCATTTGAATTTATAGCCGTTGTATTTATTTAAATATCTTCCACTCCATCATTACTAATTTGAATATCTTTCACTTTATCATTACTAATTTGAATATTTTCCAGTTGAACCTTTTGGCCTGCTGCTGTGCTGGGCTGTTTGAACCTTTTGGCCTGCTGTTGTGCTGGGCTGTTTGAACATTTTGGCCTGCTCTGTGCTGGGCTGTTTGAACCTTTGTTTTAGGCTGTTTGAATCTCTGTTTTGGGCTTTTTGAACCTCTGATTTAATCAAATAATAAATACATTCTAACAACAATTAGGATAAAATTTTTAGGTAAGAAATAATGGGACAAAATAAATTTTGATTCTATTTTTCTCTTTCAAATAAATTATCAAAATAAATTTTGAATTCTATTAAAACATAATTAAATAAATCATCAAAATAAATAAGTTTAACAATCTCTCCCTTTTTGATGATGGCACACAATGATGTTTTAATTTGATTTGGAAGTAAGAAAAACTCCCCCTCAAGTCATGCTCCCTGAATTCATTTCTAAATACATAGGTTAGCACATGTGTAATAAATAAGCTTTAATTAGAGACATGATATGAGACTAAGATATCAAACTATAAATACATAACATCAGATTAGTTTGAAAATAATACTATAATACATAACATCATAACATCATAAGTTTTCTCCCCTTATGACATTATCAAAAGGAAATCATGGGTTAGAATCTGAAAGAGGATGAGGAAAATGATAGGGATAAATGACATCAAAAAATAGATAATCAAAACATATATATATATATATATATATGATTCGCTCGCGTTTCTGTTTTTCGTCGAAAATCGCGTCAGACATGCGGCCTCGCTTTTGCATCAGCCGACCGACAAAAGCGAGATGGGTTAATCAGCTACCTCGGATCTCTCTCACTCTTGTCTTCTTTTCCTCTGTCTTCTTCTTAAGCACTCTATTCGCTTTCTCCTTCCTCATTCGCTTTCATCCCTTTCGTCTTCTGCGTGAGAGAGATAGAATAGAGAGACTGAGCAGAGTAGAAGGCTGCCAAAAATGACCCTCATTTCGATTACATCTCTCTCTCTCCTACTACATGGCCTCATCCCGTCCCCTTACTCTCTTTCCGGACCTGAATGATCCTGTAAGCGCTGCTGGGCCGAGTGCCTCGGCTCCTACTCTTCCCAACCTTCTTATGATGTCGATTGAGCAAATAATGGCAGCTCAATCAGACATTGAAACTAATCATTTCACACTGACGTCCTGTATGGAGACAGTGACTACAGTCACAAAATTAACTCACCGACTGCAGAACAGGACGAGTGAGCTCCATCAGGTCAACGCCCAACTCTCTCTGCTCCAGCGCATGTACAAGGATGTGGGAGCAGAGATAGGTGCACTGAAGGCCGAAAATAAAGAGCTTAAACGGAAGACCACCTCTATGTCTCGATTTGGAGCAACGTCGTTCTTGGCTTTTGATAGTCGGCGGGGAGTGCTTGCTCTCGACGAAAGCACGAGGGCAGGGATGTCAAGCGTTGCCCAAGGTGATAAAAAGAAGAAGAGAGTAGTGGAAGAGGCGAGTAAATAAGATCGGCGTATGGCCGTAAAAAAAATGATGGTTTTTTTTTTATTTATGTAAATATGTTTATTTTGATCGGCATATTGCCGTAAAAAAATGAAGGATATTTTTTTTTTAATGTAAATATTTGTATTTTGATTTGTTTTTGTTTTTATGTTTAAGTACTGAAAAATGAAATTAAAAAGCAGAAAAAAAAGAAAATTAAGTCCAAACAAAAAATAATAATGAGAAAAAAATAAAAATAAAAGAAATTAAGTCTAATAGCAAAATAAAAAAATAAAATAATATCAGCAGAAATTAAACTTAATGGGACGTTAGTGTTGCTAGAATGGTAATGCAAAAAAAAAAAAAAAATACCATGAGGGTTTTAAAAAAACCAATGTATGCAAAGTTAATTTTACCTCAAGATGTAGAACCCAAAAAAAAATTACACAGTTGAGAATAGCAACATGTTAAGGAGAATAAATGTATGAAGGACTTGAGAGTATTCAACTGAAATAAATGTTTCCATATCAATGTAGCAATATAGATATATCATTTTAACAAAAATTCAAGTTTCACAGTCATAACAAAACTTTTTAAGTAAAAATCGACATTCTAAGCTCGCCACGAATAAAATTGAATCGATCCTCACTTAGGGGTTTTGTGAAAATATCCGCCAATTGCTTGTCGGTGTTTACAAATTCAAGTACAATATCCCATTTTTGAACATGATCTCTTAAAAAATGATGTCGAATTTTAATATGTTTTGTTCGTGAGTGTTGAACCGGATTTTTGCTTAAATTGATGGCACTAGTATTATCACATTTAATAGGGATATGATCATAATGCAAATCAAAGTCCTCCAATTGTTGTTTCATCCAAAGTATTTGGGCACAACAACTTCCAGAAGCTATATATTTAGCTTCGGCCGTTGATAAAGCAACAAAATTTTGCTTTTTGCTTCGGCCGTTGATCATAATGTCAAATTTTGTTTTTTGCTTCACTTGAGATTTTTCACTATTCTCTAGCTTCACAGGGTGGTAGCAACCTTTTCACAGATAGAGCAATCCTCTACAGATTTTACATAGACTTTCTAAGTCAAGAACACTTAGTATACTACACTCTTACAAGGTTGAAAAGAATGTGTTTTTGCTTTCACAAAAAGCTACAAAAATTATCTCTCAAAGATAGATATAAAAATGAAACTCTGATTTTTCTATAAACTTTACACAGAAAAGATGGGCTTAAAACTATACGTCTCAGTGTATAATTTCTGAAAGAGGATGTAAACAAAAATTGAAGAACACTTCTCAGAGAATTTTTCAGAGAATAGATGTGAGTGATTATAGATCAAAGAATATTTTCTGATTTTTTTTGTAACTTATTTACATTAGAGGCTTTGGTATATATAATGAAATTTATAGCCGTTTATAGCCGTTGTATTCATTTGAATATCTTACTCCATCATTACTAATTTGAATATCTTCCACTCCATCATTACTAATTTGAATATTTTTCACTTGAACCTTTTGGCCTGCTACTTTGTTGGGCTGTTTGAACTTTTGTTTTGGGCTGTTTGAACCTCCAATTTAATCAAATATTAAATACATTCTAATAATATTTAAGATAAAAGTTTTAGGTAAGAAATAATGGGACAAAATAAATTTTAATTCTTTTTTTCTCTTTCAAATAAATTAAAATATAAAATCATCAAAATAAATGTCGATTCTATTTTTCTCTTTCAAATAAATCATCAAAATAAACTTTGAATTCTATTAAAACACAATTAAATAAATCATCAAAATAAATAAGTCTAACATCAATAATCATGATTTGAGAAGAGTTTTATCAAGTGTTTAGTTATGTTGAGATTTTGACGAAATTGGAAAAAGTTGAATAATTGGTATTTGAATCACAAAATGTGTGGTTGAAATCACGAATATCTGCCACTCCTTTGGAGAGAAATTGTGATTATTTTGGGACACATGGGATAAATTGCAAATGTATTGTGATTGATTTTGGCGTGTGTGGCATTTGTGGAATGAAAGCAACTTGGCTAAGCGGAATAACAAGTCTTTTAGGTAAGAAACCAGTAAAGCCAAAACCATTTGACCCATGCCAAGGCAAGATGAGAGAGGAAGGTTAACAAATTTGGATTATGTATTGTGTGCGTATCTTGGATGGTTTTAAAATAACTTTTGGATTATTTTTAGAGAAAAGTTAGAGATCATGAAAATTTTTTCATGAAAATGATCATGAAAAATTTATGATTCTCGGATTACCTTGATTAGTGTGTGGTGTTTTATTCTAAGTGTAATCCAAAGGTCATAAAATTTTCATGATTATTTTCATGAAAGAATTTTCATGATACCTAGCATTACTGTTATTTTTAACCCAGCTTGCCTGAAGCTTGAACCTTGCCCTCAACTTCTATAAGTCAAGCCTTTTGAAGCTAATTTGGAGAAAAATAAAGAATGGCAGCTTTGAAACTTGTGAAAGGATTTGAAAACGAGATGGTAGTTGCATTGTTATATCAAATGCTGGCTTCAATTATATAAGAATATTGTATACATCCAAGTTCACTAGCATATGTCATCATAGCAGTGGTTAGGAATTGTAGACATTTTTTATTGTGTTAGTTGATTAGAGTTTACCTCTTATTTTAAATTTTTAGATAAATTACGAATACACTTTGTGAAATTTGCTTAAAATACGAATTGCCTCATGTGGTTTGAAAAATTATAAATATCTCCCTGTCAGAATTTTTAATTTAACAGAATTAATTGAAAAAGTGAAATTTTTAACTGTTTACCTATACAATAATAAAATTATTTGAATTATTAATTGAAATAAAATTTTAACATTATTAAAAACTGTTAATTAACTTGATGATTTATTAATAAAAGGACCTATTGTTATGAAATTAGAAACCTTAAGGGGCATAATATAATTTTTAAAATTACAAGGGATAATTTACAATTTAAGTAAACCTCAAGGGGTATGTTTGTAATTTACCCTTAGCTTTTCAAATGCACCTCGTGGTCCTTTGGGCTATTCTAGAAAAATGGTTAAAAGTCATTTTTCAACTTTCAATAGATTCAGAATCACATCATTTCTTACATTTTTTATATATTTAAAAAATAAAAAATAAAAAAATTAATTTTTAACAATTTTCTCAAAACAACCCGCTAGACTTTATGACATAATTGGTGGGCATCTCCTGGGCCCTCTTTTTGGACAGTGTCTAAAAATACTTTCACAAATGAATTGCGTGTATTTGATTTATATTATGATATGTAATTTTTAAAAGGGAAATAGTTATTTTTTTTGATAGATTGTACTTTTAATTATAGTAAATTAGCCTATCACCCGTGCTATGTACGGGATAATTATAGATATTTATATTTGTTTGAATTTTTTTTAATATATAAATTAAATACATGGGGTTTGACAGAGGAGTTTGAAAGAATTTAATAAGTATTTATTTATTTATTTTTTCAAAAAACAAAACAAAAAAATTAAGAGGGAAAAAACATTAAGAACCATTTACACAATAATTACATGGGTCTTTTGGGGATGTAAAAAGTAAGGAAATTATGATTTCATTTATTGCGTTATTCAATAGTGTAATTATTATAATCTTTGAACCAATCACCAAGTCAATTTTTTTTAAAAAAAAAATAAAAAATTAAGAAATTAGAATTGACATGTTGAAGCTTCCACAAGCCTTGGGTTTTAAAAGACCCTTTTGCTTAATATATAGACTAGCATATCACCCGTGCTATGCACGGGATTAAATTTTTTTTTTAAAAAAAAAACCATTCATAGTTATGTGAAACATATTTTTAAATTGTTAGGATAAAATATATGTAATTTTAAAAGAAAATATTGACATTGCATAATTAAAGTAATAAAAATAAGAATCTATTACATTTGTTCGAAATTCACTGAATAAGTAAAACAAAAAATAACTAAAATCTAAATTGTTGTGGGCCTTCCATCAGCATTCCTGCATTGTCAACATGATAGTTAGTATTATAATTAATGAACAATACATATATTATGTATTCATTAAAAAATCAAAAATAAAATTAAAATAGTAAATAAAACGATTAAATAACATTAAAAAAAAACATTGAACTAACTACAACAATCATATTAAAAAAAAAAAAGCCATTGAACAAACTACAATCACATCAAATTTTTCCCATAATAAAATAAATAAATGAAAAAAAAGAACTATTAAACTAACTACAATCACATTAAAAAAAAAGAATCATTCAACTAATTATAATCACATTTTTCTCTTGTGAGGGTTTGTATTTATCTAACTTCAATTATATTAAAAAATCAAATTATAATTTTCTATTCGCTAGACAAATCACAAATATTTTTATGCGCTATCTTACAATCACATCACATTTTTCCCATAATAAAATAAATAAATGAAAAAAAAGAACTATTAAACTAACTACAATCACATTAAAAAAAAAAATCATTCAACTAATTATAATCACATTTTTCTCTTTGTGAGGGTTTATATTTATCTAACTTCAATCATATTAAAAAATCAAAAATAAAATTAAAATAGTAAATAAAAAGATTAAATAACATTAAAAAAATATTGAACTAACTGTAACAATCATATTAAAAAAAAGAGTCATTGAACAAACTACAATCACATTAAGAAGGAGAAAAAAAAATTAGTATTTATAATCACATTTTTCTCTTTGTGAGGGTTTGTATTTATCTAACTTCAATCATATTAAAAAATCAATTATAATTTTTTATTCGCTAGACAAATCACAAATATTTTTATGCGCTATCTTACAATCACATCACATTTTTCCTATAATAAAATAATAAATGAAAAAAAAGAACTATTAAACTAACTACAATCACATTAAAAAAAAAATCATTCAACTAATTATAATCACATTTTTCTCTTTGTGAGGGTTTATATTTATCTAACTTCAATCATATTAAAAAATCAAAAATAAAATTAAAATAGTAAATAAAAAGATTAAATAACATTAAAAAATATTGAACTAACTGTAACAATCATATTAAAAAAAAGAGTCATTGAACAAACTACAATCACATTAAGAAGGAGAAAAAAAAATTAGTATTTATAATCACATTTTTCTCTTTGTGAGGGTTTGTATTTATCTAACTTCAATCATATTAAAAAATCAAATTATAATTTTTTATTCGCTAGACAAATCACAAATATTTTTATGCGCTATCTTACAATCACATCACATTTTTCCTATAATAAAATAAATAAATGAAAAAAAAGAACTATTAAACAAACTACAATCACATTAAAAATATATATATTCAACTAACATTAAAAAAAACATTGAACTAACTACAACAATCATATTAAAAAAAAAAGCCATTGAACAAACTACAATCACCTTAAGAAGGAGAAAAAAAAATTAGTATTTATAATCACATTTTTCTCTTTGTGAGGGTTTGTATTTATTTGTTTCACATTTTTCCCATAATAAAATAAATAAATGAAAAAAAAGAACTGTTAAACAAATTACAATCACATAGAAAAAAAAAAATCATTCAACTAATTATAATCACATTTTTCTCTATGTGAGGGTTATATTTATCTAACTTCAATCATATTAAAAAATTAAAAATAACATTAAAATAGTAAATAAAAAGATTAAATAACATTAAAAAAAATCATTGAACTAACTACAACAATCATATTAAAAAAAAAATCATTGAACAAACTACAATCACATCACATTTTTCCCATAATAAAATAAATAAATGAAAAAAAAACTATTAAACTAACTACAATCACATTAAAAAAAAAGAATCATTCAACTAATTATAATCACATTTTTCTCTTTGTGAGTAAAAAGATTAAATAACATTAAAAAAAATCATTGAACTAACTACAACAATTATATTAAAAAAAAAAGCCATTGAACAAACTACAATCACATCACATTTTTCCCATAATAAAATAAATAAATGAAAAAAAAGAACTATTAAATTAACTACAATCACATTAAAAAAAAAGAATCATTCAACTAATTATAATCACATTTTTCTCTTTGTGAGGGTTTATCTTGATCTAACTTTAATCATATTAAAAAATCAAAAGTAAAATTAAAATAGTAAATAAAAAGATTAAATAACATTAAAAAAAACCATTGAACTATTTTTTGATTAACTACAATATTAAAACAGTGAATAAAAGAAAAAGTTAAGAAGGAGAAAATAAAAAAAAGACTTACTGTTTGCATATGTGGTCACTGAAGTTGAAAGTGTAGAAGTGAGAAGTCAAGAAGGAGAAAACAAAAAGGAGACTCACTGTTTAAACTAACTACAATCACATTTTTTTAACTATTAAACTAACTACAATCACATTAAAAAAAAGAATCATTCAACTAATTATAATCACATTTTTTTCTTTTTGTGAGGGTCTATATTTATCTAACTTTAATCATATTAAAAAATCAAAAACAAAATTAAAATAGTAAATAAAAAATTTTACATTAAAAAAAGACCATTGAACTAATTTTTGATTAACTACAATATTAAAACAGTAAACAAAAGAAAAAGTTAAGAAGGAGAAATTATAATCATATTTTTCTTTTTGTGAGGGTTTATATTTATCTAACTTTAATCATATTAAAAAATTAAAAATAAAATTAAAATAGTAAATAAAAAGATTAAATAACATTAAAAATTAGTTAATCACATTTTTTTTAACTATTAAACTAACTACAATCACATTAAAAAAAAGAATCATTCAACTGATTATAATCACATTTTTCTTTTTGTGAGAGTTTATATTTATCTAACTTTAATCATATTAAAAAATTGAAAATAAAATTAAAATAGTAAATAAAAAGATTAAATAACATTAAAAATTAGTTAATCACATTTTTTTAACTATTAAACTAACTAATTAAAATTAGTTAATCACATTAAAAAAAAGAATCCTTCAACTAATTATAATCACATTTTTTTCTTTTTGTGAGAGTTTATATTTATCTAACTTTAATGATATTAAAACATTATTTATCAAACTTTAATCATATTAAAAAATTAAATAAAAAGATTAAATAACATTGAACCATTGAACAAATTTTTGATTAACTACAATATTAAAACAGTAAGCAAAAGAAAAAGTTAAGAAGGAGAAATTATAATCACATTTTTCTTTTTGTGAGGGTTTATATTTATCTAACTTTAATCATATTAAAAAATTAAAAATAAAATTAAAATAGTAAATAAACAGATTAAATAATATTAAAAATTAGTTAATCACATTTTTTTTAACTATTAAACTAACTACAATCACATTAAAAAAAAGAATCATTCAACTAATTATAATCATATTTTTCTTTTTGTGAGAGTTTATATTTATCTAACTTTAATCATATTAAAAAATTGAAAATAAAATTAAAATAGTAAATAAAAAGATTAAATAACATTAAAAATTAGTTGATCACATTTTTTTAACTATTAAACTAACTACAATCACATTAAAAAAAAGAATCATTCAGCTAATTATAATCACATTTTTTTCTTTTTGTGAGGGTCTATATTTATCTAACTTTAATCATATTAAAAAATCAAAAATAAAATTAAAATAGTAAATAAAAATATTTTACATTAAAAAAAGACCATTGAACTAATTTTTGATTAACTACAATATTAAAACCGTAAACAAAAGAAAAAGTTAAGAAGGAGAAATTATAATCACATTTTTCTTTTTGTGAGGGTTTATATTTATCTAACTTTAATCATATTAAAAAATTAAAAATAAAATTAAAATAGTAAATAAAAAGATTAAATAACATTAAAAATTAGTTAATCACATTTTTGTTTAACTATTAAACTAACTACAATCACATTAAAAAAAAGAATCATTCAACTAATTAGAATCACATATTTCTTTTTGTGAGAGTTTATATTTATCCAACTTTAATCATATTAAAAAATTAAAAATAAAATTAAAATAATAAATAAAAAGATTCAAAAATAAAATAAAAAAAACCATTGAACAATATTAAAACAGTAAACAAAAGATAAAGTTAGGAAGGAGAAATTATAATCACATTTTTCTTTTTGTGAGGGTTTATAAAAAGATTGAATAACATTAAAAGTTAAGGAGAAAACAAAAATAACACTTACTGTTTTCATACGTAGTCACTGAAGTTGGAAGTGTAGAAGTGAGAACTAAAGAAGGAGAAAGCAAAAAGGAAAATCACTGTTAATATTAAAACAGTAAACAAAAGAAAAAGTTAAGAAGGAAAAAACAAAAATAACACTTACTGTTTGCATACGTAGTCACTGAAGTTGAAAGTATGAAAGTGAGAACTCAAGAAGGAGAAAGCAAAAAGGAAAATCACTGTTTACAATAGGTATGTGAAAAGTTAAGAAAAATATGTGTATTGGAGAAGTTATAAAGGTTTGAAAGAATTTAATAAGTGTTTATATTTTTTTTTTCAAAAAACAAAACAAAAAAATTAAGAGGGAAAAAAATTAAGAGTCATTTACACAATAGTTACATGGGTCTCTTGGGGATGCAAAAAAATTTATATCTATTTCTAACCCATAAATTTTTGTGGAGTTCCAATATAATATTGGGGTTTCTTGGTGATTGGTTCAAAGATTATAAATATAGCTCTTACACTATTGATAAATATGGCTCTTAATTTACACGCCACCACCCAAGAGACCCATGCAATCATGGTGTCAATGGCTCTTAATTTTTTTCTCTCTTAATTTTTTTGTTTTGTTTTTTGAAAAAAAAAAAACACTTATTAAATTCTTTCATATAATTTTTTTCTCTCTTAATTTTTTTGTTTTTTTTAAATGTAATCATGGTGTCAATGGCTCTTAATTTTTTTCTCTCTTAATTTTTTTGTTTTGTTTTTTGAAAAAAAAAAAACACTTATTAAATTCTTTCAATATAATATTGGGATTGCTTGGTGATTGGTTCAAAGATTATAATTACATTATTGATAAACGAAAGAGATATTTTTGAAAAAAAAAATAACACTTCTTAAATTCTTTCAATATAATATTGGGATTGCTTGGTGATTGGTTCAAAGATTATAATTACACTATTGATAAATGAAGGAGATAGAGGGTGGGAAAATAAAACAATAAATGAAATGAGAGAGAGAGAGAGAGAGAGAGAGACTGTGGCTCTTAATTTACACGCCACCACTTTTGCTTCCCCCAGAGACCCATGTAATCATGGTGTCACTGTAATTATTATAATCTTTGAACTAATCACCAAGTCAATTTTTTTTTAAAAAATAAAAATAAAAAATCAGGAAATTAGAATTGGCATATTGGAGCTTCCACAGGCCTTAGGGGTTAAAACACCCTTTTGCTTAATATATAGTATAGATATGAATGAGAAAATACTTGTGTGTTTGACAAGGTAGTTGTGCTTTCAAGACCTGAGTAATCCAGCGTTTATAGTAGATATGTGGCTAAAATTTCTTTAGAAGTTTGACCAAAGTTTAACTAAAACCACATTTTCAAATAAAAGTTATTAGCTTTAGATGAATGATTTGAATTTTGATACATTGTCTAGAAAATGGAAATTTCTTTGACTTTTCAGTGCTCATTGGTTGCCTACGTAGCATAAGTCTAAGAATTATTTTTTAACATCTTGTTTAATAACAATTATAAGTCAACTTATTTAACTTATTTGATTAAAAAAAAAAAGTTATGCAGTGATGTTCGGTTATAATTTAATTTATAACTTATTTGGTTATTTTTTGTAAAGCTACAATTTATATGAACAAAATAATTCTATTTTTTTAATCTTAATTTTTTCAATTAATAATCTAAAAAATTATAATCATGAAAACTAACTTATAAGTGATATCAAACCGACTTAAATTGCTTTTCAAAAATTCAAGTGTAGCAACAAATAAATAATACTTGTGACGCCCACAACCTCCAATTGATTTATTTTTATTTTTATTTTTTTGTTTTCCTCTCTCTCTTCTCCCTCTCTCTCACAAATGGAATAAAGCTTGAGATCCCAAATTTTGTGACTCCCAAAACCCCCCAATTGATTAGTGATCACTTATTATTTTGTTTTGTTTGTTTGTTTTTCTTTTCTTTTTTTTCTCTCCTCTCTCTCTCTCTCTCTCTCTCTCTTACAAATGCTGTGGGGTTGTGGGGTCCTGGCATGATTGCTCACAAATGTGTGTGGGGTGCAGGGGTCCTGGGATTCCCTATCACAGCTGGGCAACAAATATAAAAGAAGCAAAAAGAAGAGAAATGATAAGAATCAAATGAGACATTTAAAAGAGATCTCAGTAATAATTTTTAACAAATCAAATGGGAAATTTTTGAAAAAACTAGCAGGATCTTTTATGAGGCAAAATTGAATCAGTGAAATTTCAATATTTAAATTTTAAACCACGATCAAAACAAAACAAAAGTAAGAAAAAAGAAAACCATAATTTAGAATATAGAGTGAATACAGTATACTCAAGGTTGTTTTGAGAATTAATTTTTTAATAATTTTTTGATTTTTTATGAAAAATGTGTAAATAAGTAGAGAAAAAAAAATTTGTATTAATTTTTTGACTTTTCAACTAAAATTTCAAGTTGCCAAAATAGACCTTAGTTCATCAGGTTGGGGGTGTGTGTTGTCATAACATGTTGCTGTGACAAAATGAAAAAATGACACCATTTTATTGTTTATTAAGAGCATCTCCAACGGTTCACTAAATTTTTCACCAAATCTGAGTAAAAAAAAGATTATTTTCTCAATCTGATACAGACTGCTCCAATGGTTGTCATCAAAGCAGGGGTCGACCGGTTAGTGTATTTTTTTTATTTTTTTTACCTCTTTGAACCTTTTGACTTGTTTGAACCAACCTATTTGCAAGGGAACCGGTCGACCGGTTGGTTAACCGGCCGGTCAACCGGCTGGTTGACCGGTTGGCCTCCCCCAACGGTCACGCACAGTAAATTAGTAAAATCTTCCCCCTGTTCTCACTTTGATAAAAAATTTGATGAATTCTCGTTTTGATACCAATTTGATGAAACCATTGGAGCTGCAAAAAGTGACTTTTTCACCAAATTTCAAATCTGATGTAAGGTTTGGTAAAGCGCTGGAGATGGTTTAAAAAAACAAAACAAAAACGCCGGTAGAGCGGGCAAAATATTTCTTTGTTTATTATACATGGAGAAGGAAACTAGAAAATATAGAAAGCTTGGAATTCGTTTTTTTTATTTTTTATTTTGGGTTTTCATTTGGTTGCTATAGTTTTATTTATATATATTTGATAGTTACATATTGTATATTTTCTGTATCATATAGTTGTTACATGTTATATAATTAAAGTGATAAAGTGTTTTTGTTTTAACATTAGTTTGCTTTTAAAATTTGCTTTTACAAAGTCTTTTAAAACAAATAAAAATATTATAAAACTCAATTTTTACAATTTTTTGTCTTATTTATTCATTTATTTTTTTAACTAATCAAACCCATTCAATTTTTTTAATAAATGTGAATTCTATTCAAATTTTATTTTATTTATTTTCCAACTAAACTTATTCAACTAATCAAACCCATTAACTGAAATTGGGGCTGTTGTTGTCCCAAACACCAATATTGTAAGACTTGTGGGTGTGTCCGGAGCCTATTTAGATAATCTGAATTGTATTTATTATAAAATTGTAAAGCGTATCATTCATAAAAAAAAATCAAATTAATCAAACACATGTAACTCTATAATCAGACCCTAATTATTTTTTTAAAAGAAAATTATTAGAATCATATAACCGTTTTTAAAAAAAAAAAATGAAATGCGATCATATTATGGTGTTATAGATGTTCAATTAATATGATTTTTTTCATGAATTATCTGCTCGACGAATATTAAAATATAAACAATTTAAATTATTGAAAGAGGCTTGAGACACGCCACCAGAGCCTCATATAGGATGGGTAGGGGTGTAAATTTAGCCCGCCCCGAGCCATGTCGTGCCTTGTGGACTCATGTCAAAATTCAGGCCTGGCCAGGCCATAGACTAAAAAATTAGGCCCAGGCCCAGGGAGTATTCGGGCCTTGGGCAGGCCGAGCCAGTGGGCTTGAACAATTTTTTTGTTTTTTTTATTTTTTTTACCAAAATTTTATTAATTTCCACGAAAAAAAAATACTAGGCCTCAGACGGGACGGGCCTTAAGTGGGTCTTAAGCGGGCTCACGGGCCAGGCTTAGTTTCAAAATAATGGCTCAAACCGAAGCCCATGGTCTTGGGCTAGGCTCAAGTACGAGCCCAAACAAGCCGAGCTCACCGCAAATCACGAGCTGATTTTGAACTGCCCACAGACCGTGAACTATTTTTACACTCCTAAGGATGGGTGCTCCCAAATCCTCCATTTATGGCACTGTTTTGTTGGGCTGACCCCATGTATTTCTGTTTCCGTTTTGTTTAACTTTTTTTAAAAAAAATAAATAAATAATACAACGGTGCCGTTTACAGTCACAGTTCACCCCCCACCCGTCTTACAATAGTATTTGTTTATTAAAAATAATTGCTCAAAATTTCTATTCCAACTCGTAATTAACTGGAATGAACCAACTAAATCAGAAGTAAACAATAAAGTTATATAGGGTCTGTTGGTAATCATTTCATTTTTATTTTTTAGTTTATATTTATAAAAATTAAAAAAATTGTTATAAAAACATGTTTGCTAATGTTTTTGGTTTATAAATGATTGTTTCAGTTTGTAAATTTGAAGAAAAAATATAAACTCAAAAAATAAATTACGTTAGTTTTTAAATAGAAATTTAAAATTTTGACTAATAATTGTTTTTTTCAATTAATTTTTTTTTCAATTGTAATGTGTATAATTCCATTGTCATAAATAATAAAATATAAATATAAATATTTTAGACTTGAACAAACATATTTTTTAATTTATGTTTTTACATTTTTTCAAATATTTCATTCAAACTAAACGCGTTTGTAGTTTATATTTTTCAAAAATAAATAAAAATCAATTTATAAAATATTTATAAATATAAACTAAAAACGTAAACGTTACCAAACGCTACCATAATAATAAATGGTGAGTTAAATTAAACTTTACAAAGAAAATCTTTTTTGGATTCTACATTACTACTTTTCCATATAATTCTACATTTTCAAGTTAGGTGGTTAGGGAAATTTCATAATAGACACCCTAAAAAGGGTATATTATAGGTCTAATTATGATATTTGGAGTTTTTTGTTATGACTAATTGTTATATTTGTTATGATTTGATTATGATTTATTATAGTGTCAGATATTTGAGAATAAGTTATTTTAGTAATATTTTTTTTTTGATTAAAAAAATTAATATATTTGGGGATGACTTTTTGATTTTTTATGAAAAGATGTGCAAAAAGTATAGAGAATAAAATTTTTGATTTTTTTTTTGGGTATAATTTGTTGATTTTTTTTTATTTTTTTAAGTAACATTTTAACTTTTAAGTTAAAAGTTTATGTTAACAAATGAGTACTTGTGATTGTTATTTTAGTAATAATCGAAAAGGTCTTTGCTTGTGTTTCAAGCAGTATTTGATTATAACCTGTTTTGGTGTTAATTATGAATTTGTTAGGACCTATTGTGGTTATTATTTTTATTATATTTAAAAAGGTCTTTGGTTATACTTCAAGTAATGTTTGATTACGACGGATTGCGTTTATTTTAATTATGACTAAAAATAATTTAGTGATAATATTGTCATATCAACCTCACAAATAGTAATAACTTGCATATGATAAAAATAGGGTGTACAGTAGAATGTTGTTATTAACATTTTGGGTAAATTATAAATATATCACTTAAAATTTATTAAAAATACAAATTCTCCCCTTACATTTAAGAAATTACATCCTACCAATTGATATTTTCAATTACATAACAAATAGCCCTCTTTGTTAATTAATCATTAAGTCAAACGAACAGAATATATGACGTAAGTAACAATTTTTTTTATTATAAAAATATCTATATTAACCTTTATGAAGTTAATAATTTTATTATTTTTTTCTTTTTTCTATTTCATTTGTTCCCAGTTTTCGCTCAACTATTGTAACACTATTTTGCTTAACCATCGCACCACCCTCTCCTACTTTCGATCAGTACCACCATTATTATTATCTACAAGCATTTGGTGCGTTGCGGAGAAGGATTGGGGAATATTGTAATAGTGTAGGGTTAGGGAGTTGGTGGTGGATGGATAAAAATGAGGGCAGTATGATAATTTTATTTTGATATTAAAGGGTATTTGGTTAAATTTATTTATTTTTGTTAGGTCAGTTATCAAAAAAAATTTGACAAGAAAGTATTTGTAATTTTCAAATCGTGAAAAGAGAATCTGTATTTTTGTCAAATCTCAAGACATATATTTATAATTTATCTTAAAATTTTTAAATCTTTCTTGTCTAATATATATTTCAAGAATAATTTTCAAAAAGGGCAATGTTATGGTACACACTGTCAAAAGCGTGTCTACCATATGCAAGTTATGTCATTTGTGAGTTTGATTATCACAAATACATAACTCAATACTATGAAAGTCATAACTAAAAAAAATTGAGTTATAATTAAACATTACATGAGATACCAAACAATTCTTAGATCATAATCAAAATAATATCATAATTAATATCACAATTTATCATAATTAATAATATAATAAGTCATAACTAAAAAATATAAAAATCATAACCAAATATCCATATGATACACCCCCAGAAAATCTCCCTTAAAAAAATTGTCAAAATAGTTTTTATGAAGTTTCCATGTGCCTAAAATTTCAGCACCAATCTTAGTTTAATATATGTTTAATAATGTCGGCCATCCAGACAACGACAAACTAGGTAAAACCTTCTAATGCCATTATTGCTCTATTCATTCGACAGTTTTGAATGGTACATTTCCTATTTCTAAATTATATTTTGTGTACACAACTTGATGTGAGACACTCACATTAATTGAACAATTATGAAACTCGAGTAAATTAAATTTGTCACATTCAATATTAAGTAAAATATAATTATTTTAACATTATTAAAAATAAAATACTGCATATAAACAAATTTTTTATCAAAATTTTTGAACAACGCACAAAGATGGTAGAACTCCTAAAATCCATTACCATTATGTCCGATTATAAATAAATTTTGTGTGCGCGTCAAAATTTGATCACTGAATTAGCAAAAATCTTTTCATAAAAATATGAGAGAAAATTTGTGGGACACTGCAATAATAAAATAAGTGACAATCTCACAAATACTTCACAAGTACCTTTAACCTTCGAGGGTTATTACCTTTATATAGAATATCCTGTTGCCTCCTCCTAGTAGTCCCTTCCCTATCAATCACGTTATACTTCACTCCTAATTGGGTTATTTTATGATATACCTCTTAAAGAGTCATAACTCACTCAACTTAGAAGTTATTCATCCATAATGACTTGTATTCCTCCTCGAATATCTCCGCCTAAGTATGGTTCCAACTATCATCTCAATCAATCACAATTTGCCATGTAGCAACTTGATTTGAAATGATATTACATAACCTTACTCAAAATTGCGTAACCATATTTTTTAATAAATTATTGAAAAGTCCAAGCAAAGAAGGGTACAAAACATTACGTCTAGTGAATATTTTTTATTGGTGAGAGTCTACCATTTGTAAAATAGTTTGGTAAGAAGTCCTTTTGTTGGTTTTGCAAGACATTTTGTTTCTAATTTTACTCCTTTATTTGTCTTTGGATTTTTCGTTGACTATCTGTTCAAATTTTTTTTCCTATCTGTTCAAATTTATATCTATCTTTTTAATTTTTTTCCCCATCTGTTCAATTTTCCCTTATATGTTCAATTTTTTTACCCTATCTCTTCAATTTTTTGATCTTTTCAGTTTAAATTTTGTTCCTATCTATCAAACCAACTTTATCTGTTGTCAAAATATTTTTTATTTGTTGAAATTTTGTATCTATTTGTTAAACCTACACATTCTCTCTCTGTTTGTCAAAAAGTGAATCTTTTTGTTCTTATCTATTTAATTTTTATATTGTTTTCCTATTTGTTGAAATTATCTATTTAATTTTTTTTATCTGTTCATTTATTGAAACAAGAGGTAATGATCTATTGAAATAGATAGAGAGGGTTGGAGAAGAGAGTTATCTGTTAAAATACACCAAACCACTATAAATTGCAATCTTTCTCTCTTCATCTCTCTTGTTCTTTATCTCTATTTGTTGAAATTAATCCAGTACATACACATATATCTATTGTAATCTTTCATCTACAGATTTCTCTCCCTCTCTCTCTCTCTGTGCTCATCTTTTCTTTCTTTATCTTCTTGGTAGCCTTCTCACTCGGAGCACCTCTCTTGACGGATCCTAACAAAAAACAAAGAACAAAAATGATCTTCAACATCTATTCACACAATAAAACCATCAATCATACGGAGAACAGTTATCAGATCCAAAAAATTAAAAAAAAAAACAACAAATTAATCTAATCCAAATAATAATGTTGTTTTTTTCTGGTTATGCCAAAAAATGATACATGTAACATCGAGCAATGTACCAGGATTATTACAAAATTTCTGAGCAATCTTCATGTCCATCCTCCTTGAAATCCTCTTAAACAACTCCAACCATAACTCTTCAATCTCTGTAAATCTCTTAGTGTTTTTCCATCTCTAGGTCCTATGCTTTGCCTATGCAAAACTTCAAAGCATATGCAAGAAAGTCTTTATATAGTGTCAATACATTAGTAATGCTTACTCTCACTTCAATTTCATGCATTCAGTCATTAAAAATTTCACATATATTCTAATTCACACATACACACACACACACACACACATATATATATATATGGTGTATATATGTATGCATTTATAAGGCTCGATTTCTTTGTTTTGTAGAGTGTGATGAATGCCTCTAATCTTTCCTATATTGTTATTGTAAAGATACTATCTGAATTGATTGATTGATTTGTTGTATGAATTTATATTATATATATATATATATATAAATTTAAGGTGGAGAGAGAGAGAGAGAGAGAGAGAGAGAGAGAGAGAGAACTCTCTTTTGAGAAATTTTTTGAGAGAGAGCTTACTTGTTAGGGTTTGACACCATCGAAGAACTGGATGGCAACACTCGATGCTACCAAATCTGGTCACTCTGACCAGATGTCTACTGTGCTCAACTAGATCTGCAGGCCGTAGACGCGGGTGAGGTGGACAGATCTGAGTACATCTCCATCTTCTTGCACATATTTGAGTGTGGGCTTCTCTGCGTCATCATCATCGGAGTTCATTGATGACGATGACGTGGCAAACCCCTAGAACCGGCGGCACAAGACAGCGAAGCTTTGGTTCAACGATGACAGAGCTACGAATCTCACGATTTGGTTCAACAACGACGGAGCTGCGGAGCTATGGAGCTCTGGTTCAATGTGATAGGGCCCTATACCTTGAATTTGATCCTTTGATTAGGGATTAGCCACCAAAAATCCTCTGGATTGGGGATTAGTCACCGAAACTCTTAATATTATTATATCTCCTCATCAAAAGCATTACAATAAGCATTCTTATATAAGAAAAATAACATAGACTTTCTAATATAATTAGACTTCCTAAATTGATTAGATAGTAATTGAAAAGAAGCAGATTTCCTAATATAATTGGTTTCCTAACATTCGACCACCATAGAATCATAGCTTGTCCTCAAGCTAGAAAATTGGGATAATGAGCACAAAAAATAGCATGGTCTTCTCAAGTAGCTTCATTAACAAATGACCCTTCCATTGAATGAGCCAACGTGTGACAGTTTGATTGTTCTGCTTGAAGATGCCGTGATCTAAAATTTTCTTATGCACCAATTCAAAAATATCAGCAAGAGAAAGTAAGTAGGGGTTGAAAGTAATATTTGCTCCCAACTTATACTTCAAGGCAAATACATGAAAACGGGATGTATGCGACACCCTTCAGGAAGGTCCAACTTGTAAGCAACAAAACCAACTTGCGCAATAATGCGAAAAGGTCCATAAAAGTAGGGAGAAAGCTTGGAATAATGCTACAAAGTAGCTGTAGACTAGCGATAAGGTTGTAGTTGCAAAAAAACCTAATCATTCACAGCAAAACAAGGTTCAGTTCGATTGGCATCAGCATTGAATTTCATACGAGCTTGAACAGATTACAGATGATCCTTTAAAAGTTGCAAAGTACGATCGCAATCCCGTAAAGCAAGGTAATTGTATGAACAACAGTTGTATTAGGAAGATAAGCCGAAATTGAAGGTGGAGGGCAGCTGTAGATAGCCTCAAACAGAGTCATTTGAATAACAGAATGATAAGTGGTATTGTACCACCAGTAAGTCCAAGGCAACCGGTGAGACCAATTGTGAGGTTTCCGACAAGCAAAACATCGAAGATAACACTCTAAAGTGAGGTTAGTAACCTCGGTCTAACCATCAGATTGAGGGTGATAAGCCGAACTCCAACATAATTGTGTACCCTACATAGTGAAGAAGGCTTCCCAAAAATTACTAAGAAATATGGGGTTTCTGTCACTGACAATTGTACAAGGCATGCCATGCAAGCGAAAAATATCTCTTTTAAAAACATTAGCAACAGTAGTGGCGGAATAAGGATGAGAAAGAGCACTAAAGTGAGCATATTTGGAGAGGCGATCCATGTAACAACCTCAAAATATTATACAAATCAACCATTCATAAGGTCTAGAGGCATAATATAAATGTTATACTTTCATTTATCAGATTTAATATTACAAAAGATATCACATGCATTACACTTTTATAAATATCCATCTTGAAACCATAGCATGTAACTATAGTTTAGAACAACAAAATAAATGCCCTAAGGGCTTACTTCTTTCCAAGTAATCACTTGGTTACAACAAAAGAGAGAATCAGAAACTCTTTACAATTAAAGCCCTTAGCTTAAAAGAAGACATATAGACACAAAAATGAAATCACAAAAGTAGAGCCTTTAGCCTCTAAGCCTCCCAAGCTATGTCCTTGGAGGTGGCATGTCACATGTACCTGAAAATGGTTTCCCAAGTAGAGTGAGCCAAAGCTCAGTAGAGATATACTAAACCATAAATGAGAATTAACTAAAATATGAGCATCAGATAAATGTTCAACATTCTTAACCAAAACATATTCTTTTTAGGGTCATTCAATATAGATAACCAATATCTTAATTCATTTCCATTCTACCATTTTAGGTAAATCAATTAGCCAAATTCATTATTACCAAGCAACCAATATGAGACTACAACTCAATGGTTTACAATTCAATACATTTATCAAATCCAACACTTCTGTGTCTTGCCATTTTACGGAACCACGCCCGAGGGAACACACCCATAAATATATTAGATTTCGAGACTTTCACCATGGACACTCCGGCTAACTTAATTATCAATGGAGTCCATCCCCTATCTCCTCCCAAACAATGGAGTACATCCCCTATCTCCTCCTAAATAAAGATACATAAACAATGTATTTAAACACGTTGTCATATACAATGACCAATCAAATCACATATTCAATGGTTTAATCCAACCGTCATATTCAATGACATAATCCAATTAATTAGTTTCAATTCACCTAATCCACATGCAGTTTCTACAACAATCATAGTTATCCTCCACTGATAGCCCAAAGCAAATATTTCTAAACAGATAAATAAATCTAACAAATAAATAATTTATCATATTTTCTATGGATGAGTGATTTATCGAATCCAACTACACATCTCATTTGTGCATTCTTCCAATTTCATATTCTTCATAACAATTTCATTATTTATACCAATAATTTATTTAACTCTTATTAGGGCAAATCTCTCCATTTTTCCAACATCAACTCCTAAGACTCAATTTCACCATTCATACACAATAACCCCATTTTCAAGGCCTCACATACATATATGGAGCCCAAAATGGAAAACCCCTCTCTTAAAAATTCAAATCCAAACCCTAACTTCACCCAAACTTCCCAACTTCACCATTTATACAAAAATGACACATATCAAGGTTAAAACTCATATTAAAGAGTAGAACATCCCTACCTCAAGCTTAGATGAGAGAAAAGAGAGAGAGCTCAAAAGTCGGTGGTGATGAAACCACGTTTTGCTCTGATCAAAACAAAGCCCTTGACAAGCTTTACACTTAATCTCAAAGGAGCAAGGTGAAAAGATCACTCTAGGTGAGTAGATCTAGATATTTAAGTGAAAAAGTTGAGTTTTAGAGAGAGAAGAGAGGAATCACGGTTTAAGAGGAAAAAGGGAAGGAAAATCATAAGAGAAAAAATGGTTTGGGCCTATTTATAGTAGTGAGGAAAAGCCCTAAGGTCAAATAAAATAATAGGCCCAAAAACCCCCTTAGATAGGGCCCATTCGGACCTCAAAAATCTAAAAAAAAAACACGTAGGGGTCGACTCTTAGACAGGAGGGGGTCGACCCTATCTGCCAGCAACTAACACATAGACATAAGAGGGTCGACCCTCTTCCAGTCTGGTGTCTACCCTATCTTCTAGCAACTAACACACATACATAAGAGAGTCGACCCTCTCCCAGTCTGGTGTCTACCCTATCTTCCAGTAACTAACACACAGACATAAGAGGGTCGACCCTCTCCAGTCTGGTGTCTACCCTATTTTCCAGCAACACTCCCAGAAACTTCACCAACAGGTAAGGGTCGACCTTTAAGAAGGCTGGTGTCGACCCTAGAATAGAATTTCTAAGGCTCCAAGGAACTTTTGACAAGAATAAGTACGAACAACCAAACCCAACAAGTTTAAATCGGATTGTACTCCTCCAAAACCAACCCATAACAACACCAAAGATTTCCAAACTAAAAAAAAAAATAAAGGATTTGAATACACTTTTCCATAAGCTTTGAAGGATACAGATGCTACAACCTCCCCACCTTAGAAAATTTCGTCACCGAAATTTTCGTATAAGTTTCAAAACCATGATCGCCCAATTTTCAAATGATTATAATTCAATTCACAACATCATGACCCACCCACCGGCCATTCAATCTCCTCACAAGAGAACAAATCTACAATATGTCACATCAACATATATTACCGATATGCATCTTCCGAAATTTAACTAATTTCAATACGTATATCTCATATCTCTAATACATATTTAATGTTTATGATATATTTGCATTTCCAAACTCAAACAACATATGCAATGTTCAAATTAAACTTGTATTTCCAAAACATATTCAACATTTATAATGCTTCCATAATCCAGAATAAATACAATGTTTTTATAGTTCATAATCAAAACTAAAATTTCCACTTATACTCAAACATCAACAAATAAGTCAGGATATTTCTCTCGGACTTCCAATTCACGCTCCCAATTTTTTTTATCAACCCCGTGATGTTTCCACAATACTTTGACCAGGGGAATTGTCTTGCCTCACAGGACTTGGTCCCGTTTATCCAAGACTCGAATCGGTCTCACCACATATGAGACATCCTCATCTACCTCTAAGTCGGTCCAATTCAACACATGTGATGGATCCGGCTCGTACTTCCGAAGCATACTAATATGGAATACATCATGCACTCTGGAAAGTTGTGGTGGTAACGCCAAACGATATGCAACCTCCTCAATCCGCTCAAGGATCTCAAAAGGGACAATAAACCGAGGAGATAACTTCCCACTCTTCCCAAACCTCATTAGACCCCGTCTAGGTGATATTTTCAGAAAGACATGATCACCCACCTCAAATGACAAAGCCCTCCTCCTATGGTCGGCATAACTCTTTTGGCGACTCTGGGCTGTAGCCAATCTCTTACGGATAAGTGCCACTTTCTCCGTCATTTCCCGGACCAACTCTGGACCTAACAAAGGTGCATCACCCACCTCGGCCCAACACACTGGAGATCTACACGGTCGGTCATACAAGGCTTCAAACGGTGCCATGCCAATACTCGATTGGAAACTGTTATTGTAGGCAAACACCACTAAGGGTAGGTGTCGCTCCCACGACCCCTTAAAATCAAGGACACAGCCTCTAAGCATATCCTCAAGGATTTGAATGGTACACTCGGACTGCCCGTCAGTCTGAGGATGGTAAGCCGTGCTAAAAGTGAATCTAGTGCCCAAAGCACTCTGCCAACTCTGCCACAACCTAGCTGTGAAATGCGGGTCTCTATCTGAGACAATCGTCACTGGGATCTTGTGCAACCTTACTATGTCCCGAATATACAAGTCAGCAAGGTAATCTACCGAATCTCTTACACGTATAGGAATAAAATGCGCCGACTTGGTCAACCGATCAACTACCACCCAAATGGCATCACTACCTCGTTGAGTCCTTGGTAAACCCACAACAAAGTCCATCGTGACATGCTCCCACTTCCACTCAGCTATAGGCAAGGGTTGCAACAAACCCGCTGGCTTTTGATGTTCGGCCTTCACTTGCTGACAAGTAAGGCACCTCGATACAAGCACTGCCACATCTTTCTTCATACCCCGCCACCAAAACTGGCCACTTAGATCATGATACATATTTGTGCCTCCCGGATGCATCGTAAGGCTTGAATGATGAAACTCTCGGATTACTTCCTCTCGGCAAGACTCTGGCACAAACAAACGGTCACGGTATTTCACACTCAGGTCGGGATATACAGTCAAACCTTTCTTTACCTTCCCACTGGAGAACTTCTCCCAGAGGGATTCTACCTCAGAGTCACCCTTCTGTACCTCTAACACTCGGTTCACAAGTGTAGGTTGTGCAACTACAGAAAACAAGGCTGCAGACTCGACAGACTCTCCCAAATGCAAGTCAAATTCACCAAGGGCACCCAACATCTCCCATTCCCGGATAGCTATACAAGCTACACTACTGATGAATTTCCTACTTAAGGCATCGGCCACAATATTGGCTTTTCCCGGATGGTAATGTAACTCGAAATCATAATCTTCTATGAACTCCATCCACCTTTTCTGCCTCAAATTCAAGTCCTTCTGTGTAAACAAATACTTCAGACTCTTATGGTCAGAAAACACCTCAAATCTCTCACTATACAGATAGTGCCTTCAAATTTTTAAGGCAAAAATCACAGTTGCTAGTTCTAAATCGTGGGTAGGGTAGTTCCCTTCGTGGGTTTTCAACTGCCGTGAGCCATAGGCTACTACTTTCCTCTCTTGCATCAACACACAACCCAAGCCCTCTCGTGAGGCATCACAATACACAGAATAGCCCAAACCTCTCTCCGGAATAACCAAGATTGGAGCAATGGTAAGTCTAACCTTAAGTTCTTGGAACGACTTTTCACAAGTCTCACTCCACACAAATTTGACCCATTTCCGCGTCAATCTAGTCAAAGACGAAGCTAGTTTGGAGAAATCTTTCATAAATCAACGGTAATACCCGGCCAACCCCAAGAAACTACAGATCTCGAAAACATTCTTAGGTTGTGCCCAATCTTGCACTACCTCAATTTTGGATGAATCTACAGTCACCCCTTCCCCGGAAACCACATGGCCTAAAAACTTAACTTCTCTTAGCCAGAACTTGCATTTCCCAAACTTGGCATACAGCTTATGGGCTCTAAGCAACTCAAGTACCACTCGCAAGTGTTCCTCGTGCTCCTCCTCAGAGAATGAGTAAATCAGAATGTCGTCCACGAAAACGACCACAAAATGATCTAAGAACTCCCGGAAGATTCGGTTCATCAAGTCCATAAACACAGCCGGTGCATTGGTTAGTCCAAAAGGCATTACCAGAAACTCATAATGGTCATACTGCTTACGGAATGTCGTCTTCAGAATATCCTCCTCCTTGACTCTCAACTGATGGTAGCCTGATCTCAAATCTATCTTAGAGAAACAACGAGATCCTTTCAACTGGTTAAACAGGTCATCTATAAGAGGCATAGGGTACTTGTTCTTAACTGTAACCCAGTTCAATTTTCGATAGTCAATACAAAGTCTCAAGGCTCTATCTTTCTTCTTAGCAAAGAGGGCCCGTGCTCCCCAAAGCGAAGTACTAGGGCGAATAAAACCCTTATCTAGTAATTCCTGGAGCTGAATCTTTAACTCACTCAACTCAGCTGGGGCAAAACGATACGGTGCCATGGAAATCGGTGCCGTGCCAGGCACTAAATCAATAGAGAACTCAATCTCTCGATGAGGTGGTAAACTAATAAGATCCTCGAGAAAAACATCCGAGTACTCACAAACCACTCTTGGCAACTCAACCCAAACCTCATCACACTCACTACTCGAAAAGCTAGCAAGAAGACAATTAAGTTCACTTCGCCCTTGCAGATCATACAACGGTGGTAAGACTCTACCACCCGATCCCCCAAGAAATGAAAACAATCGCCACTCAAGGTACATACAGTAACCCTCTGGCAGTAGTAATCTATAGTAGCCCGGTATGACGATGGCCAATCCATACCCAAAATGACATCAAAACCAGACATGGACATCAATACAAAGAAAAAGGAAGCCAGCGATTGGCGACCTCTATGTCACAGCCCCGACACCCCTGTTTCAAAATCATCTCACCCCCAACAGGTGATACAGCACATAAATGAGATGCTAACTGTGCCAACTTCAACCCCAAAACTGATGCAAATGCAGAAGATATAAAGGAATGGGATGCACCCGTATCAATTAACACATTAGCAACCGAGTTGCAAAACAAAAAGGTACCTCTCACAACAGACGGAGCTGGTACAAGATTTGGTGCGGTAACAGGATACACGCGCCCCATAGGTCTCTGATCTACCTGCTCACCTCTCGGAGCATAAGATTGCTGCACTGACTGAGCTGAAGAAGCTTCTTAATTAGCCCTTGAGGCCTACACCGACTGAGCTGGCTAGTGACTCTGTGTCTGCCTTAAACCAGACACACCCGATGTGCCACCTAACTATGGACAAAATCTTTTCAAGTGCCCCACCTGCCCACACTGATAACAAGTGAGCGGCTGGCCTCTACCCTGACTCTGGCCCTAAGAACGGGCCGAAGATGAAGCTACTCGCTGCCCTCCTCCCCTCTGCGGGCAAGCTGGAGACTTGTGGCCCAACTGACCACACTTGTAACAAGTGATGTCTCCTTGACCACCTCTCCCAGAATCCGAACTCGGCACTGGAAAGGTAGATCTCGAATACGCTCCCTAGGACTGCTGATGGTTAGAACCCCTCTGCCTCTTACTGTCCCCCTGACCATCCTGACTTCTCTTGGAGCCCCTCATCCTCTCCTCCTCTGTATGCATAGTAGTCTCAAGATGGGCTGCAGCCTCCACAAGGCACCTATAATCCCTAATCATGGACCCGGCAACTCTGAACATGAGTCCGGTCCTTAGTTTCTTCTCGAACTCCAGACAACAGCATTCCTCAGTCGCCACTAACTCCGGTGCAAACCTAGACAAGCTAGTAAAGGTGGCCTCAAACTGAGCCACTGGTATATTCAACTGTTTGAGCTAAGAGAACTGATTCCTCAACTTCTCTCTCACTGTAGCAGGTAAGAACTTGTCCTAGAAAGCTTCAACAAAGGCCTCCCAAGTCCCTCCGATGCGCTCCTGCGCATACTTCCACCACTAACCCGCGTCTCCCTTAAGCTGGAAGGACACAAGGGTCACCCTCAAACCTCTGTCTTCGATGCCGAGCATCTCAAACGTCTTCGTCATCTATTCTAGCCACTCATTAGCCTTCAGTGGCTCTTTAGGATCACCCAAAAACTCATCCGGATTCAACCGGAAGAACTCCCTCTTCAGAAAAGACGGGCCTGCCTCAGCTACTTGGGCTTGGACTTGATTCTCAGCCCTAAGAATATCCATAGATTCCCTCAATGCTCTGGCCATTTCACGGGCTAAGGCACCCACGGCCTGTTGACCTACTGGCTCGGCCACGTTGCCCTAACCCACTCCTTCCTCCTGTGCCGGAATCTTATCCGGTATAGGTATCTCATGCCTCCTAGGCCTACCACGCCTACCACCACGACCTCGTCCAGACATCCTAATAAAGGTAACAAAGAGATTAGCACATTTACAAATGAGCCGAAGCTATCTCACTTGTGTCCTATACAATGGACAACAGTAATTCACTCCACATAAGCACGTAATCACATAAACACATACGAATTTTATTTCTGGATAATAACCGTCCCGTGGCGTTGCTAGAATTCCAGTTAGAAACGGCAGTGATCAAGTGCCTTTCTAACAGGACTCCCAGAAACCCATAGACCCGATCAATATCCTGGAAACTAAATCCCATACCCATATAGTCACATAAACATATTATCATATAAGCACATAACATCATACATAAGTCTCTAACAAGCGAGACAAACCCATGTGGTACTAACCACTTCCTACGTACCCAAAGTATTCAAACCCGGTACGCTCTGATACCAAGATGTAACACCCTCAAAATATTATACAAATCAACCATTCATAAGGTCTAGAGACATAATAAAAATGTTACACTTTCATTCATCAGAGTTAATATTACAAAAGATATCACATGCATTACACTTTCATAAATATCCATCTTGAAACCATAGCATGTAACTCTAGTTTAGAACAACAAAATAAATGCCCTAAGGGCTTACATCTTTCCAAGTAATCACTTGGTTACAACAAAAGAGAGAATCAGAAACTCTTTGCAATTAAAGCCCTTGGCTTAAAAGAAGACATATAAACACAAAAATGAAATCACAAAAGTAGAGCCTTTAGCCTCTAAGCCTCCCAAGCTATATCCTTGGAGGTGGCATGTCACCTGTACCTGAAAATGGTTTCTCAAGTAGAGTGAGCCAAAGCTTAGCAGAGATATACTAAACCATATATGAGAATTAACTAAAATATGAGCATCAGATAAATGTTCAACATTCTTAACCAACACATATTCTTTTCAAGGTCATTCAATATAGATAACCAATATCTCAATTCATTTCCATTCTACCATTTCGGGTAAATCAATTAGCCAAATTCATTATTACCAAGCAACCAATATGAAACTACAACTCAATGGTTCGCAATTCAATACATTTATCAAATCCAACACTTCTATTTCTTGCCATTTTACGGAACCACGTCCGAGGGAACCGACACCCATAAATATATAAGATTTTGAGACTTTCACCATGGACACTCCGGCTAACTTAATTATCAATGGAGTTCATCCCCTATCTCCTCCCAAACAATGGACTACATCCCCTATCTCCTTCTAAACAAAGATACATATACAATGTATTTAAACACATTGTCATATATAATGACCAATCAAATCACATATTCAATGGTTTAATCCAACCGTCATATTCAATGACATAATCCAATTGATTAGTTTCAATTCACCTAATCCACATGCAGTTTCTACAACAATCATAGCTATTCTCCACCGATAGCCCAAAGCAAATATTTCTAAACAGATAAATAAATCTAACAAATAGATAATTTATCATATTTTTCATAGATGAGTGATTTATCGAATCCAACTACATATCTCATTTGTGCATTCTTCCAATTTCATATTCTTCATAACAATTTCATTATTTATACCAATAATTTATTTAACTCTTGTTAGGGCAAATCTCCCCATTTTTCAAACATCAACCCCCAAGACTCAATTTCACCATTCATACACAATAACTCCATTTTCAAGGCCTCACATACATATATGGAGACCAAAATGGAAAAACCCTCTCTCAAAAATTCAAATCCAAACCCTAACTTCACCCAAACTTCCCAACTCCAACATTTATACAAAAATGACACATATCAAGGTTAAAACTCATATTAAAGAGTAGAACATCCCTACCTCAAGCTTAGATGAGAGAGAAGACAGAGAGCTTAAAAGTCGGTGGTGACGAAACCACGTTTTGCTCCGATCAAAACGAAACCCTTGACAAGCTTTACACTTAATCTCAAAGGAGCAAGGTGAAAAGATCACTCTATGTGAGTAGATCTAGAGATTTAAGTAAAAAAGTTGAGTTTTAGAGAGAGAAGAGAGGAATCACGGTTTAAGAGGAAAAATGGAAGGAAAATCATGAGAGAAAAAATGGTTTGGGCCTATTTATAGTAGTGAGAAAAAGCCCTAAGGTCAAATAAAATAATAGGCCCAAAAACCCCCTTAGATAGGACCCATTCAGACCTCAAAAATCTGAAAAAAAACACGCAGGGGTCGACTCTTAGACAGGAGGGGGTCAACCCTATCTTTCAGCAACCAACACACAGACATAAGAGGGTCGACCCTCTCCCAGTCTGGTGTCTACCCTATCTTCCAGCAACTAACACACAGACATAAGGGGGTCAACCCTCTCCCAGTCTACCCTATCTTCCAGCAACTAACACACAGACATAAGAGGGTCGACCCTCTCCAGTCTGGTGTCTACCCTATTTTCTAGCAACACTCTCAGAAACTTCACAAACAGGTAAGGGTCGACCCTTAGGAAGGCTAGTGTCGACCCTAGAATAGAATTTCTAAGTCTCCAAGGAACTTTTGACAAGAATAAGTGGGAACAACCAAACCCAACAAGTTTAAATCGAATTGTACTCCTCCAAAACCAACCCATAACAACACCAAAGATTTCCAAAATAAAAAAAAATAAAGGATTTGAATACACTTTCCCATAAGCTTTGAAGGATACAGGTGCTACAATCCATAACCACTAAAATTGTAGTTTTCTGATACGAAGATGACAATCCCTCAATAAAGTCCATTGATAAATCAAGCCACACATCATCAGGGATTGGCAAGGGGCTAAAAAGTTTAGGGGCAAAATAGCTTATGTCTTGTTGCGTTGACAGACATCACATTAGGCAATAATTTTTTTTTTGTTGCTCCTTTCATACCAGGCCAATAAAAATTATGATGTAGACGTTTGTATGCGCATAAGAACCCAGAATGACCTCCTGTTGGGGTTGCATGAAACTCATGCAATAACTTATAATACCAAGGAGAAGATGGAACAACCACAATGCGACCTTTATAGCGAAGAATGTCATCAACATAAGAATAGTGCTTCTTAGGCGAAGAAGAGTGTTGAAGACCATTAATAATAGCACGCATTGAATCATCAAAGTGGCACTCACAAATAATATCATCAATACCAGAAAAAAAAAAGGAGAAGATAAGGCAAGAAGACTTGATGGCTCATGGACACGAGATAAGGCATCGACAGGCTTGTTGTCAAGTCCAAGGCAATAAATAATCTCATAATTATAGCCCAATAATTTAGACAACCACTTTTGTTGTTCAAGGGAAGAAATTCGTTGTTCCAAAAAATATTTTAGACTTCGATGATCCGTATAAATTTTAAAATGACGGCCTAATAAATAAAGACGCCATTTTTGGACCGCACAAACAATAACAAGCATCTCTTTATTATAAATTGAGATATTCAAATTTTTACCAGAAAGAGTCTTACAAAAATATGCAATAGGATAACCTCCTTGCATGAGAACATCACCTAAACCATTGCGCGAAGCATCACACTCAATAGAAAATTCTTCAGGGAAATCAGGCAACACTAACATTGGAGTTGTTGTTAAGGCCAACTTCAAATTAGAAAAAACAGCAGCAGCGGCATCATTCCAAACAAAAGAATCTGTCATTAGTAGTTGGGTCAAAGGTGTACTAATTTTGCCATAGTTTTTAACAAATTTGCAGTAATGACCAGTTAAGCCAAGAAACCCGCGAAGACCCTTAATGGAGGATGGAACAGGCCACTTGGAAACACTAGTAATTTTGTCACTGTCAATTGACATATCTTGAGCTGAAATAATATGGCCAAGATACCCAATTGAGCTTTGAGCAAAAGAGCATTTTGATTTCACAAATAGGTGATTAGCATGCAAAATACCAAAAACGATAGATAAATGGTGAATATGCTCTGAGAGGGAAGTGTTAGACTTATTTATTTTGATGATTTATTTAATTATGTTTTTAATTTATTTGGAAGAGAAAGATAGAATCAAAATTTATTTTGATGATTTATTTGAAAGAGAAAAATAGAATCAAAATTTATTTTGTCCCATTATTTTTCACCTAAACCTTTATCCTAAATGTTGTTAGAATGTATTTAATATTTGATTAAATCAGGAGTTCAAACAGCCCAAAACAGAGGTTCAAACAGCCCAACACAGCAGCAATTCAAAAGGTTCAAAAGGTTCAAGTGGAAGATATTCAAATTTGTAATGATGGAATGGAAGATATTCAAATTAGTAATGATGGAGTACAACGGCTATAAACGGCTATAAATTCAAATAAATACAACGGCTATAAACGGCTATAAATTCAAATGAATACAACGGCTATAAACGGCTATAAGTTTCATTATATATACCAAAGCCTCTAATGTAAACAAGTGACAAAAAAACCAGAAAATATTCTTTGATCTATAATCACTCACATCTATTCTTTGAAAAATTCTCCAAAGAGTGTTCTTCAATTTTTGTTTACATCCTCTTTCAGAAACTATACACTGAAATGTATAGCTTTAAGCCCATCTTTCTTGTGTGAGGTTTACAGAAAAACCAGAGCTTCATTTTTATATCTATCTTTGAGAGAAAATTCTTGTAGCTTTCTGTGAAAGCAAAAACACCTTCTTTTCAACCTTTTAAGAGTGTAGTACACTCATTGTTCTTGACTTAGAACGTCTGTGTAAAATCCGTGGCGGATTGCTCAATTTGTAAAGAGGTTGCTAGCACCCCCGTGAAGCTAGAGCATAGTGGAAAATCTCAAGTGAAGCTTGAGGAGTGGACGTAGGCCGAGTTGAAGCCGAACCACTATAAATTTGTTTACCTCTCTCTCCCTTATCTCTTTATTTTATTTAAATTGCTGTAGCTATATTTCATATTTTCACTGTGCTAAAATCATTAACTGACATAGTTGTTAGAACACTTGTTTTAATTATTTTTATTTCATTAACTATATTTATCTATTGTGCTAGTCATAATTTTTATTAGGGTATTATTAATTTTTAATTGTAAAAACCTAATTCACCCCCCCTCTTAGGTTGTCTTTTGGATAACAATTGGTATCAGAGCCTAAACTCTTATCTTAGATTTAATCATCTAGGAGTTTCGATCCATGGCAACCTTAGCTGAAGGACAAGCCACAAATAGGCCACCATTGTTTGACGGAAACAACTATAGTCATTGGAAGGATAAGATGATCATATACCTACAAGCCACTGATTATGCCATGTGGATTATTGTCACCAAAGGTCCAAAAATTCCTACCAAATTAGTAGACAATATTAGTGTACCTAAAACTGCAGATGAACGTGATGAGAGAGATAATAAATTATTGCAAGCCAATACTAAAGCCAAACTCATCCTTGTTTGTGGATTAGACTCTAAGGAGTATAATAGAATTTCAAGTTGTGATTCGGCAAAAGAAATTTGGAACAAACTTGAGGTAACGTATGAAGGTACAAACCAAGTGAAGAAATCTCGTATTGATATACTTGTTCATAGTTTTGAATTGTTTAAAATGAACTCTGAAGAATCTATTTAAAGTATGTTTACTAGATTTATTGAAATTGTAAACTCTTTGAAATCTTTTGGCAAAACTTGTACTAACAGTGAGTTTGTAAGAAAAATTCTTAGGTTTTTACCAAAGAATTGGGAAGCAAAGGTCACGGCCATTATAGAAGCCAAAAATCTCTCCACACTTGGATTGGATGAGCTTATGGGTTCCTTTATGACTCATGAGATCACCATGAAAGGACATGAGGATGTTGAAAACAAAAAGAAAAGTGAAATTGCATTCAAAGCCTCATCAAATGAAGAAGAACATGAAAACTCCAGTGAGGATGAAAGCTATGCCATGTTTAGTAGAAATCTCAAAAAGCACTTCAAGAAAAACAATTATGGAGGAAGAAGACCTTTCAAGAAAGAGTACAATAAAGATAACAAGAAAGAGCCTATAATTTGCTATGAGTGCAAAAATCCTGGACATATGAAGATGGATTGTCCTAAATTGAAGAATCATGGAAAAGACTACAAAAGAAACAAAAAGGCCATGGTAGCACCTTGGGGAGAAGGTGAAGATGAAAGCTCAAGTGATGAAATTGAAAATGAAGTAGTCAACTTATGTCTCATGGCTCTTGAAGATGAAGACTCTACTCAAGATGAGGTAATTACTCTTTATGAAGAACTTGAAAGTGCATTCCATGAATTACAAGATGAATTTAGAAAAGTTTGTACCAAAAATAATGTGTTGAAGAAATCTGTTGCATCTTTATCTATTAATGTAGAAGAATTAAAGAAAGAAAAAATTCTTTTGAAAAATGATTTTGATACCATCTTTAATGAGAAAACTGCTTTACAAAACAATGTTGATGATCTAACAAAAACACTTGAAAATTTTGTGAAAGGTAGAGATAATCTTAACATCCTTCTTGGAAATCAAAGATGTGTTTTCGATAAGGCGGGCATTGGATATGACCCTATTAAAAAACAAAAGAATCTCAATACAATTTTTGAAAAGGCACCTCTCATGACTCACCCTCATATTACTTGTCATTATTGTAGAAAGAAAGGACATTATACATCTTCTTGTCCATTCAAAAATAATATAAAAATGGGAATTAAAAAGATTTGGATTGTTAAGGGATTTAACAAAACTAACCAAGAAGGACCCAAGAAACTATGGGTACCAAAAACCAACACTTGATTGTCATCTTGTAGGTTTGTTTTAAGTCCAAAGCTAAAGAAGGGAAGTAGTACCTTGATAGTGGATGTTCCAGACACATGACCGGAGATAAATCATTTTTTACTAAACTATCATCGAAAGATGGAGGATTAGTTATTTTTGGAGACAACAAGAAAGGAAAAATCATCGGTATTGGTAGCATCGGTATTTCTCCTAACCCTTCTATTGAAAATGTTTTACTTGTTGATGGACTTAAGCATAACCTACTTAGTATTAGTCAATTATGTGATAAAGGTAATCGAGTTATTTTTGATAAATCACATTGCACAATTGAAAGCACAAATGATCATAAAGCTTTATTCGTTGGTAATCGCCATGATAATGTCTATGTTTTTCATCTTAATGATCTCTATGCTAGTGATGTTAAATGTTTATATGTTAATAATGAAAATAGTTGGTTATGGCATAGAAGACTTGGTCATGCTCATATGGATTTAATTGCTAAACTTTTGAGAAAGGATTTGGTCATTGGACTTTCAAAAATTAAATTTGAAAAAGATCATCTTTGTAGTGCTTGTCAACAAGGAAAACAAACTAAAACATCATTTAAATCAAAATCTCATATTTCCATAACTAGACCTTTGCAACTACTACATATGGATTTATTTGGTCCTCAAGGACATTTAGTCTAGGTGGTAAACGTTATTGTCTTGTTATTATTGATGATTATTCAAGATTTACATGGGTTATGTTTTTAGCACACAAAGATGAAACCTTTTCTTCTTTCACAAAACTCTGTCATAGAATTCAAAATGAAAATGGCTTTCTCATTACTAATATTCGAACCGACCATGGTAGAGAACTTGAAAATGAGAAATTTGAATTGTTTTGTGATGAGCATTGTATTGGACATAATTTTTCAGCACCTAGAACCCCTTAACAAAATGGTGTTATAGAAAGGAAGAACATAACTTTAGAAGAGATGAGTAGAACAATGCTTTGCGAAAATAATCTTCCTAAATATTTTTGGGCCGAAGCCGTTCACACCACATGCTATATTTTAAATCGTGCATTAATTAGACCTATTCTCAAAAAGACTCCTTATGAACTTTGGCATGATAGAAAGTCCAACATTAGTCACTTGCATGTTTTTGGTTGTAAATGTTTTGTGCATAATAATGGTAAGAATAACTTAGGTAAATTTGATTCAAAATCTGATGAATCAATTTTTCTTGGCTATTCCTTAACTAGCAAAGCTTATTGTGTTTTTAATAAAAGAACTCTTGTTGTGGAAGAATCTATACATGTGGCATTTGATGAAACTAACATCTCTGTTCAAAAGCAAATTGTTAGTGATAATATAGATTTGGAACCAAATGTGGAAGATTCAAGTATCTATAAAGAAGAGAACCAACCATGTAAGTTGAACAAAGAGATTGAACAACCTATTCTCCCACCTCAAGAAGAAGGAGGAAACAATGATGATTTGATAAGAGAATGGAAGTTTGTTCATAATCACCCTAAGGATTTAATCCTAGGTGACCCTACAAAAAGTATTGAAACTCGCTCTTCACTTAGAAATATTGTAGTAACTTGGCTTTTCTCTCACAGATTGAGCCTAAAAACTTTCAAGAAGCCGAATTCGATGAACATGGATGATAGCTATGCATGAAGAGCTTAACCAATTTGAGAGAAACAAAGTGTGAGAACTTGTGCCAAAACCTAAAGATCATACCATTATCAGTACCAAATGGATCTTTCGAAACAAGCTTGATGAATCCGGCACAATTATAAGAAACAAGGCTAGACTTGTTGCATAAGGATACAATCAAGAAGAAAGTATTGATTTCGATAAAACCTTTGCTCCGGTTACTAAATTAGAAGCCGTTCGCATGTTACTTGCATTTGCATGTTTTAGAGATTTCAAACTTTTATCAAATGGATGTAAAAAGTGTCTTTCTTAATGGTTTTATAAATGAGGAAGTTTATGTTAAATAACCCCCAGGTTTTGAAGATCATACTTTTCCAAATCATGTTTTTAAACTATCAAAAGCTTTATATAGTTTGAAATAAACACCTCGTGCATGGTATGAACGATTAAGTAAATTTTTGATTGAAAATAATTTTTCTAGAGGAATGATTGACACAACACTTTTTGTTAAAACTAAAAATGATGATTTACTTATTATGCAAATATATGTGGATGACATTATATTTGGTGCTACTAATGAAACTTTGTGAAAGGAATTTGCTAAGTGTATGCAAGGTGCGTTTGAGATTAGCATGATGGAGAGCTAAATTATTTCCTTGGGCTTCAAATCAAACAATGTAAGAAATGAATTTTTATCAACTAAGTTAAGTACACAAAAGAACTACTCAAAAAGTTTGGTATGTATGACTCAAAAATAGTTGGAACACCTATGAGCACATCCATTAAGTTAGACAAGGATGAAAAAGGTAAGTCCATTGATCAAACAAAATATCGATGTATCATCGGCTCACTTCTTTATTTAACTGCAAGTAGACCCGATATTATGTTTAGTGTTTGTATGTGTGCTAGATATCAATCAAATCCTAAGGAATCACATCTCAGTGCTGTTAAAAGAATTTTTAGATATCTTGTTGGCACTCAAAATTTGGGACTGTTTTATCCTAGAGGTGTTGCATTTGATTTAATTAGTTACTCGGATGCCGACTTTGCCGGATGCAAACTTGATAGAAAAAGCACTAGTGGCACTTGTCACTTCTTGGTAACTCATTAGTATCTTGGTTTAGCAAAAAGAAAAATTATGTTGCTTTATCAACGGTCGAAGCTGAATATATAGTTTCCGGAAGTTGTTGTGCCCAAATACTTTGGATAAAACAACAATTGGAGGACTTTGATTTTCATTATGATCATATCCCTATTAAATGTGATAATACTAGTGCCATCAATTTAAGCAAAAATCCAGTTTAACACTCACGAACAAAACATATTGAAATTCGACATCATTTTTTAAGAGATCATGTTCAAAAAGGGGATATTGTACTTGAATTTATAAACACCGACAAACAATTGGCAGATATTTTCACAAAACCCCTAAGTGAGGATCGCTTCAATTTTATTCGTGGCGAGCTTGGAATGTCGATTTCTACTTAAAAAGTTTTGTTATGACTGTGAAACTTGAATTTTTGTTAAAATGATATATGTGTATTGGTACATTGATATGGAAACATTTATATCAGTTGAATGCTCTCAAGTCTTTCATACATTTATTATCCTTAACAATTTGCTATTCACAACTATGTATTTTTGTTCTGCATCTTGAGCTTAATTTAATTTTGCATACATTGATTTTTTATTTTTGCTATTAGGCTTAATTTCGTTTATTTTTATTCTTATTATTTATTTTTTTCCCGTTTCACTAATAGGCTTCATTTCCTTTATTTATTTGTTTATTTTATTTTTTTCTTTTCTTCTCATTACTTTTTTCTTTTCCATTATTTTTTTTTGTTTTACCATTAGGCTTAATTTTTATTTTCTGCACTTTAATTTCATCTTCCGTGCTTAAAAAAAATATATATATATATATATATACATAAACAAAAATCGAAATGAAGAAAACAAAAACAAACTTAAAATAACAATATTTATATTAAAAAAAAACAACACCTTTCATTTTTTTCCGGTCATACGCCGATCTTACTTACTCGCTTCTTCCATTGTTTTCTTCTTCTTTTTATCACCTTGGGTGACCCTTGACACCCCTGCCCCCATGCTTTCGTCGAGAGCGACGACTCCCCGCTGACTATCAAAGGCCAAGAACGACGTTGCTCCAAATCGGGCCATAGAGGTGGTCTTCCGTTTAAGCTCTTTATTTTCGGCCTTCAGTGCACCTATTTCTGCACGTGCATCCTTATACATGCGCTGGAGCAGAGAGAGTTGGGTGTTGACCTGGTGGAGCTCACTCGTTTTGTTCTGCAGTCAATGTACCAATTTTGTGACTGCAGCCACCGTCTCCATCAGGACGTCAATGTGAAATGATTGACTGCAATATCTGATTGTGTTGCCATTATTTGCTCAATCGACATCATAGGAAGGTTGGGAAGAGTAGGCGCCGGGGCACTCGGCCCAGCAGTACTTGAGGGGTCATTCAAGTCCGGAAAGAGAGTAAGGGGACGGGACGAGGCCATGTAGTAAGAGAGACAGATTTACTCGAAATGAGGGTCGTTTTTGGAAACCTTTCTGCTCTGCTCAGTCTCTCTATTTTGTCTCTCGATGAAGAAGAAGATCGAAGAGAGTGATGAAGAAGAGATAGAAGAGAGTGAGGTGAAGAAGAAGAAGAAGCATGCAAGTGTGATTAAGAAGAAGGCTAAAGAGAAGAGGCTGAAGAGAAGAAGACAAGGAGGGAGAGATAGCCAAGGCGAGCGACAATTGAGAAGAGCTGCTTTTGTTGGCCATTGAAGCAAAAGCCAGGCCGCATGGCAACTGCGTTTTGCAAAAAACGAGAGAGACGCAGGAGAGTTGTATGTGTATGCATATATGTATATATATTGTATAGCTATGTAATATATATATATATATATATTGATTATCTATTTTTTTGATGCCATTTATCACTATCATTTTCCTCCTCTTACTCCAGATTCTGACTCATGATTTCGTTTTGATAATGTCACAGGGGGAGAAATGATATGATGTTATGTATTATGGTATTATTTATGATATTATATATTATGGTATTATTTTCAAATTATGGTATTATTTGAGAACTAATATGATAATTATGTATTTATAGTTTGATATCTTAGTCTCATATCATGTCTCTAATTAAAGCTTATTTATTACCCATGTACTAACATATGTATTTAGAAATGAATTCAGGGAGCATGACTTGAGGGGGAGCTTTTCTTACTCCAAAATCAAATCAAAACATCATTGTGTGCCATCATAAAAAAGGGGGAGATTATTAGACTTATTTATTTTGATGATTTATTTAATTATGTTTTTAATTTATTTGCAAGAGAAAAATAGAATCAAAATTTATTTTGATGATTTATTTGAAAGAGAAAAATAGAATCAAAATTTATTTTGTCCAATTATTTTTCACCTAAACCTTTATCCTAAATGTTGTTAGAATGTATTTAATATTTGATTAAATTAGGAGTTTAAAGAGCCCAAAACAGAGGTTCAAACAGCCCAGCACAGCAGCAGTTCAAAAGGTTCAAAAGGTTCAAGTGGAAGATATTCTAATTTGTAATGATGGAGGAGAAGATATTCAAATTAGTAATGATGGAGTACAACGGCTATAAATGGTTATAAATTCAAATGAATACAACGGCTATAAACGGCTATAAGTTTCATTATATATACCAAAACCTCTAATGTAAACAAATGACAAAAAAACCAGAAAATATTCTTTGATCTATAATTACTCACATCTATTCTCTGAAAAATTCTCTAAGGAGTGTTCTTCAATTGTTGTTTATATCCTCTTTCAGAAATTATACACTGAGACGTATAGCTTTAAGCCCATCTTTCTTGTGTGAGGTTTACAAAAAAATCAGAACTTTATTTTTATATCTATCTTTGAGAGATAATTCTTGTAGCTTTCTGTGAAAGCAAAAACACCTTCTTTTCAACCTTGTAAGAGTGTAGTACACTCAGTGTTCTTGACTTAGAAAGTTTGTGTAAAATCCGTGGAGGATTGCTCAATTTGTAAAGAGGTTGCTAGCACCCCCGTGAAGCTAGAGCATAGTGGAAAATCTCAAGTGAAGCTTGAGGAGTAGACGTGGGCCGAGTTGAAGCCGAACTACTATAAATTTGTTTGTCTCTCTCTCCCTTATCTCTTTATTTTGTTTAAATTGCTGTAGTTATATTTCACATTTTCACTGTGCTAAAATCATTAACTGACATAATTGTTAGAACACTTGTTTTAATTATTTTTATTTCATTAACTATATTTATCTATTGTGCTAGTCATAATTTTTATTAGAGTATTATTAATTTTTAATTATAAAAACCTAATTCACTCCCCTTTTAGGTTGTCTTTTGGGTAACAGGAAGCATTGTACCCCACAATATTATCGAAGAAAATAAGCACAAACTTACGTAAGTAAGAACGAAAGAGATCGTTCATTAAACTTTGGAACATAGCAGAAGCATTAGAAAGGCCGAATGGCATGACCAAAAATTCATAATGGCCATTATGTGTGCGAAACGCTGTCTTGGGAATATCTAGTTCTTGCACCCGAATTTGATGATATCCAAAATAAAGATCTAACTTAGAAAATATAGTCGCACCATGTAACTCATCAAGTAGCGCTCTTCTACCACTAGAATAGGGAAGCGATCTTTGATTGTAATTTTATTAAGTGCACAATAATCAACACACATACGCCAGGAACTATCTTTTTTGTGAACCAAGAAAACTGGAGACGAATATGGACTTGAGCTATAACGAATAAGGCCAGCCTCTCGTAACTCCTGAACAACTTTTTTGATTTCAACTTTTTGGAAGTGAGAATAGTGGTAAGGACGCACATTCACCAGTGAAGACCTAGGTACAAGGGGAATATGATGATCATGAGACCTGACAGGTGGAAGAGTTGTGGGTGTACCAAAAATATCCGAAAATTGAGAAAGAATAGCTGCAACGTCAACAGAAACTTTTGAAGGTATAGTTGGAGGTAGTAGAAAATTAGAATTTAATTGTAAAAGACCTTGTGGCGCTCACGCTATAAAAGACGATGTACCAGGCCATTATCCATAAGCATGACGGTAGGAGAACCATCGCCAACCAAAGCGAACTCTTGATCAACGACTTGAAATTTCATGGTTAAATTGCGAAAATCCCAAGCAATTAACCCTAATGATCGTAACCATTGTACTCTCAAAACCACCTCACAACCACTAATAGCCACACAAAAAAATTCGGTGGAAACTATTGTAAATTAAGTTGAACATTAGAACACTTACCCAAGCTATTTAAAATTCCACTATCAGCCACCATGACTCGTAAAGACTTGTCCATTTGAATAGAATAACCACACTATTTAGCAATAGAATGATGGACAAAATTATGTGTGGAACCATAGTCGATGAGGACTGTAATAGGTTGATTTTTTAGAGTACCGCTGATGCGTATAGTTTCAGGTCGAGTTGACTCCATAAGAGCATGTAACAAAATTTCAAAAATTGGGGGTTCTAGGACACTACCAACTACGGTTTCAAATTCAAAGTCCTCAACTTTGACCTCCAGTTCACCTTCCAAGAGAGATAATTGTGGCTTTGGCATCGATGACCAGGCTTATAAATCTCATCGCAATTAAAACAAAGACCCTTCTCACGTCGTTCCTTTTGTTCAGTTCATGACAAACATTTAACACCAGTAGGTAAGGATGGCAATTGGTTAACAGGATTAGGTACATAAGATATGTTAGAAGGTCGTGAAGAAGATGGACGAGAAATAATCTTGGTCATATTATGTGTGATGGTTGCTATAATTGCATCCTCTTGGCCAAGTGCTAATTCAAAGGTCTTGGTTAGACTCATTGGATGAAGCAAACGAACACCAGCCCTTATGTCAGCACGAATTCCAGAAAGAAAAATACTAATTTGATGCGACTTAAGCAAACCTAGAACCATATTAGCTAGTCGCTTAAACTTCGTAATAAATTCACAAACAGTGCTAATCTGAGACAGTTTGGCTAATGAACTATAAGGATCAATGTGTTGTCGAGAACCAAAATGGGTGCATATGGCTCGAGAAAATTGCTGCCAAGTCAAAACCCCAAAGGACTGTTTAATCCAGCGATACCAAGAAATAACATTGCCTTGAAGGTACACTGCAGCCAAAGGAACCATCTGTGCGTTTAAAACACCATTAAGTTCTTGATATTGTTCAGCATGAAATAACCACCTTTCAGGATCAGTATTATTAAATTTTGGAAAATCAATTCGGAGAGTTCGACCCTGAAAATTTGGACCAGCACGCCGATCGTCGTCATCACGTTGTATAAGTGGATTAAGATTGATGCCAGGTTGGAAAAGGAGAGCTTTACATTGCCTATCATGCAACAGCGCTTGGATATTTTGAAGAATGGTATTATTGGTTTGTCTATCACGTATCAACTCTTGCATATTAGTAGACATCACGTCTGTCCTAGTAGTAAGAGCAGCAACTTGTTCTTCGAGTTCCTTAACAGTCATGTTGATGATGATGAATGACAGAGTAAAAAGAGATGGAAGTTCAAAGATCGAATGCTCTAATACTAGATGATAGGGCCCTAGACCCTGAATTTGATCGTTTGATTGGGGATCAGTCACCAACAATTCTTTGAATTAGGGATTAGCTACTTAAACTCTTAATATTATTAAATCTTTCCCTCAAAACCATTACAATAAGCATCCATATATAAGAAAAATAACATAGACTTCCTAATATAATTACACTTCCTAAATTGATTAGATAGTAATTGAAAAGAAGTAGACTTCCTAATATAATTGGTTTCCTACCACAATGACGAGGAGCATCTACGGAAAAGGGCGGAGGGAGCATCGACAGAGGATGGCAGAGGAGTAGCGAGAGAAGGTTAGGGTTTGGAGAGGAAGAGTGACAAAGAGTGTAATTGTGTGTGATGGTAATAGGGTGTGCACGGTGCGATTCGGGCAGTTTACAAGTAAAATTATAAATTGAATGGCGGATTAGCGGATTGACAAATTGAGGTTTGGACGGTTTTAAGCAGATTGGCAGATTGAGGAATATTCTAACCAATTATCAAACATTTGCATAATATATAATACTAATTTGTATAATATTTTTCATATATATAACACAAACTAATTTTACTTAATATGTTTCATATATATAACAAATTTCACATATTAAATCTCTTACACTTATTTTTATTCTGATATTTCATTAGAAATTAAAAAACATTTATGTATTAATTATAGTGGCGCGAAGAAGTTTGGTTTCGAAGACGGATTATAAATTTTAAAGCTTAATTTACAGTTAGTGAATATAGCGGTGCGGATTGATATGGATCAGTACAATTTTAATAAATTATGCGATATTTTGCACAGCTCTTGATGAAACTATGCATATGATATGTAAGGATATTTTGCTTAAGCTAGTCTTTTTGAATAAAATATTTCAATATCTGAACCTTTGATTAAACAAAATTAAAATTTAGGTTTATAGAGTGGTGCCCTAAATTATTTTCTTTATAGTATTTACTAGAATAAAACAACGAATGAAATATTATATAATAACAGAAAAGCAAGATCATATTCATTGGCATAATATAAGGAACAGAGTTTGGAAGGCATTTATTATTGTCCCCCAAGTTTCCCCAAGTTCCAAAGTGACAAAACGTTAAAATGGGAACGTACCATCCATAGATTTTCCAACCTTGTGTAGTTGGAATGAAGGATCCCTCCTTGGCTCTCCTACTCTTACTTGATTTTCTATTTGATGGGTTGTTGGGTTTATTTTTTAGTCTAATTTTAATGATTCGAACTGTTCATATTTTAGAATTTGTCATGTACATCATATTTATAAAAAATTAAATTGATGAAATATCAGAAGAACTAAAAACTGTTTATTAAAAAAAATAATAATAAATAATTTTATTGTTTAATAAAACTTTTAGTTCATGTTGTTTTTTGTATCTGATCGACTTGGTTTTTTACAATTATGATATACATAACAAATTTTAAAATGTAAACGGTATGGATTATCAAAATTCGATCTAAAAGTTAACCCAATGACCCATCAAGTAAGAAATCAAGTAGGTGAGTCAAAGCGGGGATCTTTATTCGTTAGAATGCTCCTTAAGTTACGTACTTCTTTGATCAGTGCATGATTTGGTATTGTGAATGGTGGAGACAGAGAGAGCCGAGTTCACGATTTGGTGTTGATTGATTGAAAATAATGACACAGTAGTATTGCGGGTATTTTCACTGCCCGCTTAACCAGTTAATAATTTTTCATCAATAAAAAAATTTAGGTTGTATTTGGTAAAATTTTAAAATTATGATTTAAGAATAAAGTTATATTTTGAGTTTTTGAATTTTGAAATTATAATCTGAGTGTGAAAATTTTGTTTAGTTATGAGTTTTAAAAAGAGTTTTGAATTGAGTAATGTAACATATGATATTTGATTCAAAAATTTACAAATCATAACTAAACACACAATCCAAAATTCTATTCAAAACTCATAAAAATAAATAAAAAAATCTCAAAATATTTTTTATTTAAAATATAAAAATAACAAGTGCAAAAAAAAAAAAAAAAAAAAAACAAACAAAAACAAACAGACAAACAAACAAACCCCGAACACTGTTCCGGTCAACCGGCCGGACGTCTGGGAGGATGACCGTGTAGACCCAAAATTCAAAAATCCTTTGCTTTTCAAAATGGAGAACACGAAAGAGAGAGTAGCCAAACATGAAAGAGAAATATGTTTTGAAATGTGTGATGGAATTACAATTCCAAAACTCCATCCAAACAATGCATGCAAATAGAGGGGTGAAATTAAGTTTTCAAAGCTACACTAACACAGTCTTAATTTTATCGGATAATTATAAATATAAAAATAAATCGTATTTTATTTATAAACTAAATGATTTAAATTTAATTATATTATCATTTATTTTATAAAATAAAATGTGATTTATTTTTTTATTTATAATTTTTTGATGAAGTTATTTTTTTAATGAATAACTTTTATTACGAGACCTACAAAATTAATGATTCGAATCATCAATATAAATCCGATTGAAACCTACAAAAAGTGTTTGGAGAAGTATGGAGAGATGAGATATAAAAATCAATATCACAATAAAATATAGTATGATATAATTAAAGATATCATAACTGAGGACATATGAAACCCTTCTCTTATTATAGAATTTCCCATATATGTAATGTATTTTATTATATATTCATAAAAAAAAGTGTCGGTGCTCTCTGTGTATATGTATGGTTCATAGGGCATGGCAATTGTAGTACAATTCAAAGTTGAGACCTGATGATTTGTAGTTATTTGAAACAAGTAAATTCATGTCAAAATTTTTGGAGCAATGAGGTAATTTTAGGTTCGACTGATTTAGGTTCGACTGATTGCAAATTGGGAAATTTTATAATACATACTTAAAATATATATATATATGATGTATGAGTTACAAATTTTTATGAACTTTAATTATAATTTATTGTGATTATGATGATTTACTACAGTTATTATTTTGATTATGACTCAAGGTCAACTCTGACATTTTCGGAATCCAAAGCGAATTCCCCATATAGGGCTTCTTGTACATTTAAAAAAGAAAAATTGTAATCAAATATTGGATAAATTACACTCACCTCCCTTGGAATTTTTGCCAATTACAGAGATCTCCTTTGTCATTTCAATAGTTACAGAAACCACTTTTACTTTTGAAACTATTATTAAGATTCCCCTACTATTAATCTTTTGTTAATTTATTTAACAAAATATGATAATATCATACTGACTCATGTACTATAAGTAAGAAATTTCAAAATTATCCTTATATATTTAAATAGTAAATTTCGCTCACATCCTCAGAGATTTTACAAAAAATTAATAAAGACTCATACATTATTATAATAATGTAAAACAAAATTATTGAATTCTATACAATATTTAAAGAAATTCTAAATTGTTAAGACACTGATATATATAGTAGAATAACCAAACATGACCTTATCTAAATAAAAAAAAAAAAGAGCTAATAAATTGATCACCATTAAACCTTATACTAGATTAATACAATCATTTATTTGAAAATTACGAAACAAAGTACAAAAAATGTTTTATCTTTTAAAAAGACCACCAATTTTATAACTAATTATTTTGAGAAATTAAAGTTTGAATAAAAATTTAAAAATACATATAGGTATTTGATTTTTTTTTTCTCCATTTGAAAAATACATATTTGGAGAAATTATCTCTCTCTTTCCATTTTCTTTATTTTATTTCTTTCATTTTTCTTTCTATTTATTTTCTCATTCATTTTTTCATAATGTCACTGCATCAAATAGCAACACCATATAATTTATTTGTCAGGCCTCAAAATTTAGACAATTAAATATTAAATTAGGATTAAATCTCAATCAATATTCCATCATCTAAATCTTAAGGATGAAACAAAATCTAAATGTTTTCGTCTCAATTTGGTTTAAATAAATTTCAATACTCAAAAAAAATTACAAGGGATAAAAAAAAAATTAACAAAACGCCAACCAAATCATCCATCATAAATTCATAACTATCCAATACTTCTAACATTAAAGTAGCAACAAATAGTCAAAACAACTTAAATAATAGAAAATAACCCATAATGTCAAATTATCAAAATACTAAGGTCATAAAAATAAATAAATAAATAAACTCATATCAACCCTAAATTCTAGAAAACAAAAGAAGTCCGAGAGACAGGTCCTACAACCGTAGTTATTTCCCGTCACCACCGTAGTCCCAACTAATCCTGCAAAATAAGCTCGGTTGCACTCAAACAGAATGCACCTGAGATGTTAGAGATAAAACGGGTCAGTATACAAATATAGTGGTATGAGTACAAGATTTGATACTCATGTGTCCACCAAACAAAAACTAAAGTACATTTAATTCTTATTACGGGACAAGACAAGTAGTTCCACCCGCACCGAGACGAAGAAATAGTTTTCTAAGATATGGTGGCATTTAGTTTCTTATCCGTACACAACTAAATATAAATTGAGTATAAAAAAAATAAAAATAAATATAAATATGGTGGGTTAGTCCTGCATAAGAAATTAGTATGACCCACCATTCTGTAAAAAAAATAAAGTTAGTATAATTTAATTATAAGTAAATTACTGAAGAAGTATAAAAAATGCACCGTTTCAAACTTAAATCATTCAAATTGACTAAAACTCAAAGAACAAAAGTTATACATAATCAAATTTTCTAAAAAGTATGCGGAAGGATTTGTAGAAACTGAACAGGTTAAGAAAAAAACTTGATAGAAGAACTTAAACAGAATTCAACCGAAAAATCTGAAACTGAAAACGAAAAGAAACTGTCATATGATGATTTTTTTTTGGAAAAGTTCAAAACACAAAAAGTGTTCAGAATAATTTTTTACATCAGTTTATGTGAAATCAATAAAAATGAGTTCATTTCGTGAGTTAAAACAGTATCTAAAATCTAAATTGCTAAAATGAATAAAAACTATTGTAACCAAGATCATCCGATTACAAGTTCTAATTTATCTTTTTAGTAAAAAGTTAAAATACAAAAGTTGTCTAAAATTCCGTATACATGCCTCTGCCCAAATTTCATAATTTATGAAGGTCGTTTATTATTTTTTGAGATGTACAAATCAAAACAATTCAAATTATACCAATAAGTTCATATTTAATTCTTCGTACCTTAACTCTACTATTTCGGCCCTTCACTTCCGGCCTATACATGTATCTCATGTGCCTTCCGTATACCGAACACAGCTCTGAATCCAAACTTGCAAGCATATACGTACGCACGTAAATCAAAGCACTCGTCTACTCTTAAGAACGAGGCAATAATATATATACACAACCCCTCATCTATTCATGAGAATAAACATAACAATGCAGAGTCTAAGACATTTAAATAAATCTCATAATCCTCATTTCTTTTTTTTTATACATTTTTTCTCACGAGCACTTATATAAAACAACAATTCATAGAGTCATGGTGGAGTATTCAGAATTTATCTATGGGTTCCTAATTTATTTTAATTTCATATATCCATGAGTGTGATTACAATCATAAAATAAATATGTATAAAAATCTTAAACCTTGCCTATACAACTCATCAAAATAATTGAAATCAATCCATTATCTACATGCAAGTACAATATCAAACAACCATTAAATAAATAAAAATAACGAAATAAATATAAATTAAGAAAAGTGAATTTTGTACTCACAATTATTTTTTGAAGATCAAAGAAATACTTGAAGAATTTATGAAGCCACCAAAATAAAATACAAACTTTTTTTATTTTTTCAACACCACTATCTCCCCCCGCCATCTCTCTCTCTCGCTTCGACTGAGCACTTTTTTTTATTTTTTTTCATTTTAACAACAGCCCTATTACAACCTAATTTACTATTAACCTAACCTTCTATTATCACCGTAATACCTTTGATATATATATATATAATATACATATATAAGTATTTAGATTAATTATCTATAATTAAATATCACATTAAATTCTCATATATCTGCATAATTAATAAAGTGAAAAATAAAATAAAGTAATAATAATACATAATGACTTAATAAAAATTAGAGTCGCTACAATATTATTATTATTATTTGTTCTCTTCTCTATGTTTTTTTCTCAATTTTTTTCATCATTTCTCTTTCATCAATGTTAGCTAGCATCACCCAATACCATAGCAACTTACGAAAGATGAATTTTTCTTTTGTTTTGTAAACATATTTGTGTATTAAATTTTTTTTTTAAGAAAAATAAACATAATAACATTTCATATTTATAATAAAAAAAAATTGACTTATAAAAATTACCAAATGTTACCTCATAAATATACATATAAAAAATTATCATTTTATCTTTTCACAATCCTATATTATTCTCAAATTTTAATTATTATTAAAAAAAATAAGTAAATATTTCTCACCTTAATAATTAAATTTTTAAAAATAAATATAAAAATGAAAAAATATCTAATCACGTTATAATAAATTAAAATTAGATGATAGGGAATGAAAGATAAAGAAATTATTTGAGAATAATAAACTATTTAAATTTGTCATTTCTTTACATCTAATTAAAATAGAATTTTTCTTGAAAAAATAAATTATTTAAAATAATAAAATACTCAAATAATTTGGTACATCTAAAATCTATATCTCCATCTTTTTTTTCTTTCATTTAAATTATTTTTATTAAATTAAATCTCAAAATTAATTCAAATATTAAGAAGCATGGATATTCTTTCCTAATTTCATTAGTTGTTGATTTTTTTTTTTACTTATAAAAGTTCAAAACGTGAAAAAAAAAAAAAGAAAAAGTCAAGGAAATACAAAAAAAAAATTTGTGAGAAATAAAATGATAATTTAATATATATATATATATATTAAATAGATAAATTACAAATAAAGGGCATTAAGTGTGAGGGTATTATAGTCATTTGTACAACTAAGTTAACACTGTTTGACTTAAATTAACCGGGGGAGGGGAATCTTGACAATGTTAAAAAAAATGAGAGGTTTCTATAATTATTAAAACTACAGAGGATGTCCTTATAATTGTCAGAAACCTCAAAGGAGGTAAGTGTAATTTACCCAAAGATTATGTATCTAATTTTTATTTATTTTTTATTTTTTATAGGACTTACAAAAATATTGCTTCTATATATAACTATTAAAATATAATAAAGTTTATAATAAAAAAATAATCAAAATAATCTGAACTCGAGTACTAAATAAAAAATGAAAACTATAACAAAATATTACTTGAGCACCACTATTCACATATTTTTAACTACAAAATTACTAATCAGGCTTGCATAGTCCAATTTATCAACTAAATCATTTTTAATGGATAAAAATGCTAATTCATTAACCACACGTACTTGGGGTTGTTTGAGGTGTCATAAATAAGTGTATTTTTTGTCTTTTTAGACTAAAAAGTTGAGGAAAAAAATACGGATGTTTGGGTTGACTTTTTGACTTTTTATAAAAAAAAAATATGTATTAAAAAATTATATAAATAAGTGTGCAGGAGAAGATAGTGTAATAGGCGTACGGAATGGCAGTGCAGTCGGCTGGATGAATACATGGGAAAATATTGCCTCATTTTCAGGTTTTGATTGGAAGGTGTTGTTCGGCCTGTGGGGGCCCACCATGGGTCCCCTTTTTTTAATCGGAACCGTTCAATGTGTAGAACTCGTCGAATACTATATGCTTATAAAAAATCACGTTGATTGGATATCGATAGCTATCTGATTGTGTTAGTTTTTTTTGTTAATTGTTAACTATAACACCATCCATTTTTTATACAAAACTGATTTGATCATGTAGTTAGAGATATCCGATAGACGTGATTTTTTACAAGCATATAGTACTAGACGAGTTCTACATATTGCACGGTTCGGATTATTAAAAAGGGACCCATGGTGGGCCCCCACTGGCCCAACTTTACCATCCAACTTATGAATGTAAACATGTAATTTTTTTTTTCTTTCACTGCAATGGGTTTGACGTTAGTACGGTTGATGGGCAAAAAGTTGATTTGTATATTAATTTTTTTTATATTTTTTTTGATGAATAGTGATAACTTTTTAATTTTTTTTGATAACTTTTTGACTTTTTGACTTTTTCTAAACTTGCCAAACCAGCCCTAATCAACTCTAAATTTGAAAAGTTTAAATTTTCATAAATAACTGTAATTAATTGTATTACATACACAATCTATACATTTGAAAAATAACCGTTCATTAATTTTAAATAATTCACAATATTATTCAACTTATTGATTTTTTCAGGTAAAAATAATTATTCGTTAGTTTTAAATAATTCACTAAATCAACTGTCTATTAGTTTTGAATTTTTACCGAACTTTATCGGGACCTTTTAAATTCGAATGATTTTTTTTTTTTGCTAAAAAAATTCCGACAGCCTTTTTTTTTACTCAATTTTTGGAGGTCCAAAGTGGTGGCTTTGCCCACTTTAGGCCAAAGTCTACCTTGTTATGATTGAAGAGGTTTTTGACTAGTCTCAAGTGGTATTTTGTTATAATCCATTGTAATCTCTTTGGTTATAACCAAAATTGTTAAAATCAGAATCTTTAAATACGATCAGTGAAAGGATCTTATGGATCAAATCGTAGGACCATAAGCTGCTACTTTTTTTAAAAAATAAAACAAAAATACAAATCAGAATGGTGTATATTAAAAATAAGATGAAAATAGGGGTGTAAATTTAGTCTGGCCCAGTCCAGCCCAGCCCACCCCGGCTCGAGTTGGCCCATGGCGTGCCTCGCGGGCTCCCGCCAAAATTCGGGCAGGGCAGGGCCGGGCCACGGGCTAGAAAATTGGGCCCAAGCCCAGGCGTATTTGGGCCTTGGTGGGGCCGAGTCGGTGGGCCTAGGCTTGGGCTCGGGCTTGGGCTCGGGCTAGGGGCCTGAACAATTTTTTTTATTTTTTCTACCAAAATTTTATTATTTTTCACTAAAAAAACACTGAGTCTCAATGCGGGCCGGGCCTTCAGTGGGTCAATGGGCTGGGCCCACGGGCCGAGTCAGACTTCAAAATAATGGCCCAGGGTCACAGGCTGGGCTCGGGCCCGGCCCGCAGGCAGGCGAGCTTCGGGCCACCCAAGGGCCGCGAGTCATTTTTACACTCCTAGGTGAAAAATCATAAATTTAGCTATTCTACTTACGATCTTATTGCGATCCTACAAGATCCCGTACGATTCTACTTGCGACCCTACTATAATATCAATCCTATAAGGATTTAGATCGTTTTAACTATTTAAAATCGTAAGATCGTACGATCCTACAATAGGATAATGATTTTGATAACCATGGTTATAGCTAAAAGTGATTTGTGATCAATTGTGATCTCTTTTAGAAATTCGTGCTAAAATATTTGGTGGAACTTCTACGCTTAGAGCTTAAGAGAAAGGAATAGTTTAAACACATTAAAAAAAACTAATTATTAAGAAGAAAAAAAAAAGAGAATAAGTGCTTTTATTTCTTACTTCAAACTATCGACTTTTAATATACAAGAATTAGCACTAAACAGGTCCTATGTGTTTTACTTTTGAAAAACATTAAATCCTTTCCAATGAACATTTCCATTTTATTTTTGATTAATGGTTAAGACCTTCAAAATGGGTGATCCCATGACCCCTAATTGATGTGGACAAGACATGTATGTATTTATTTTTTTTAATTTTTTTTTCCTCTCCCACACATGTGCATGAGGGTCGTGGGAGTTGGATTTTGTGGGGATCTGTATCAAAACCGTTTATTTTTCTTTTACTCTCTATTAATTTTAGTAAATAATATTTTTCTATATTTGATTGAGACTTTAGAAATTGTGGTGTTGATGGTTGTAATAGTTGCGGTAGGGACAACACTATTGTGATGAAAGTGTGGTGGCTATACAATACGGTCTAGTGTGGTGGAAGTATCAATAGTGCTAATAACGGTGATTAAACTATAATATAACTTGTTATATGACAAAATAGTTTTCATCTTTAAAATGTAGGAACTATTTTTCATCCAAATCAACCCAATTTTTTGTTAATCACAAAATATTTTATTGATTTTTTGTATTCCATCTTAATGAAATTTAGAAAGTCAACAAAATCCACTCATAACGTTTTGTATTCCCATTCGACTATGCGCTTTTCAAATGTAGCCCATTGCCATATTATTGTGCTAGAGCCGAGAGTCAAGAGTCACAAGTAAAGCATAAATGGTAGGGGTGTAAACAAAAAATTGGTGGAATTAATTCGGTCTAAATTATCATATTGGTTTGATTTTATTAGTTTCAGTTATGGTTTTGGTTTTAAAAATGGTGAAACCGTTTAAATCTGGTTCTTGATTCCAAGACTTTGATTACGATTCTGAACCGAATTGTGACATATTTGTTTATATTTTTTATGTCAAAATTAAAATATAAAAGTCTCTAATAAGATTTAAACACTAGCCTTTATTGTGAAATTGATAAACTCTATATATCATATTTATTGTTATACAAAATTTCTAGGGAGTTAGGGTGCCTTCTGTACACCTAGCACAACATTCACTGTTGTATAGCCTTATGGGCATATTTTGGGATCCGTTTTGATAATCTGAATCGTTCACATTTTAGAGTACGTCGAGTAGAACATACCTGTAAAAAAATTAAGTTAATTGGATATTATTAACCCTTTTATCCACTTACATTTGTATTCATTTTAATATTTTAAATCATAATGTCATTTATTTTTTAAGATACAAATGTAATGTGAGTGGATGAAAGGGTTAACGATATCCGATTAACTTAATGTTTTACATGTATGTTCTACTCGATGTATTCTAAAATATGAACGATTCGGATTATCAAAACAGACCTCGAAATAAATCTATAGGGCCACACAGCAGGCATCCCAAATCCAATTTTTAGAACCATAAAATCGAATCAAACCGAACCAAGCCGCTTTATATGATTCAATTCTGATCCGATTTCATAATTTAACGATACGGTTATGTACGGGGAGCAAATATTCAGGCAAGCCCGTACTCCTTTCTTCCAAGCTCCGCTTCTATCCAATCACCAGCGTACACAACGGCGGTGAGCTACCCGGCGGTGTGTGGCCGGAAAACCCCTCCGACGATCAAGTTAGAACACACACCTGGGGATAGATAGAGAGAAGGGAGAGAGTAGAGTGTAAGTATATCTCTTACCAAATGTTCGTCTGTCCCAGTATGGGGGGCGCAGACCCGCTTATATACCTTCTGCGCCCCAAATCTACTCCCATTAGTCTCTCGACACCTGGTGCTGCTATCCCATCTGTCAGCACAAATCTCGCTGAACACCACCTAACCCAACTGCCATCCCACTCTATTGGGAGCTCGGCAGCCGGGCTGCAGCTTCTCGGCCGCCAACAGCCATACTACACTTCAAGACCAAGTGCTACCAATAACCGAGCTTCGTTTCAGCCGTGCTCGACCGCATTCTGGCGACGCCGAGCACGGGATTGGTCATTCCGGTCAACCAAAGGCCTTCCTGCCGAGCTTCAGGCACGAATCTTCATGCCGAGCTATGGGTGCGCGCCTTCCGACCGAGCAACGCACGGACCGTGAAGCCCTTCTAGGCCGCGGACGTCTCAGCCGAGCTCTCACTTGACCGGCCTTCATACAAAGAGCCCAAGTAGCTCGGCTCCGCAGGCCCTTTGCTATTACCGAGCAAAACCACAGCACAATCTTGAAGCCAAACACCTCGGCTCAATCTTGTTCGGCCCAAACTAGATCATAAATCTCCCTCTCAGGTTACAATTTTAATTTTTCTAAAATCGGTTCCTACCAATTTGTGTGCTCCTCTATTTATATTTTGAATAAATTACACTTTACACATTGTGGTCTAGCAAAAAATAATAATAATACTATATGTACCAATTGGTATATTAATTAGTGTACTAATAGATAATGTGGCATAATTTTTAAAAATTTAGATATTTATAATTTATACAATAGGTGAAATCAATAATAATGACATAACATACATTGATATACTAATAGATATATTACCACCCATAAAAAAATATAAAACCTCTTTGAAGTTTCATTTGTATCAATGTATCTCCCTGTGATTAATACCCAAGTGCAAAATTAGCATCTTTCGTCAAAATTAATGTGGCGTAAATTACATTTCACCTCTCTAAGACCTAGGGATGACAATTTGAAACCGGCCCGACGGGGATCACCGATCCCGACCCCGATTTAAGCGGGTTTTCCCTGAAAAATACCCCCACGGGGACGGGGATGGTATTTAAAACTTAATCCCCGAACAAATTCGGGCCGGGGACGGTGATATATATTTCATCCCCGGCCCCAGCCCAGGCCCCGGTCCCGCCCCGGTTAGCCCCCGATTTATATATATATATTATATATATGTCAGTCAAACTCTGTTGCACTCTCTTATCTCACACTCTATTATATATATATTATATATATATATATTATATTATCCCGGTTGTCTCACACTCTCTATTATATATATAATATAATATAATATATATTATATTATATAGATTTCAACCCCTGTTGTTGAACAGCTCAGTAGCTCATCTCACACTCTCTTTTCTCGTTCGCTCTCTTCTCTTCTCTCACTCTCTCTCTTCGCTTCTCTTCACACATCACAGACACAGGAGCCTCCTCCACGCCACCACCGCCTCCTTCTCCGTCGCATGGCAGATCTGATGGAGTGCAGCAGTGTCGATCTCCACCACCGTCCTCATCCGCCGATCTCCTTCGCCGATCTCCACCGCCGCCCTCCTCCGCCGATATCCTTCTCCGCCGCCCTCATCAGTTCAGATCTGTAAGATCTGTTATTTTTTTTTTATCTGTTATTGATTTTTTGATCTGATGATCTGTAATTTTTTTTTTCGGTTGATGATCTGTAACTTTTGTTTTTTTGATCTGTTGTTTTTTTTGTTGATCTATGTTGATGATGTTGAATGTTGAAACAGAGTTGATGGTGTTGGATGTTGAAACAGATCTGTTTTTTTTTTTTATGAACTGTTATTCTTTTTTTTTTTTATCTGTTGATGGTGTTGAATGTTGAAATAGAGTTGGATCGGGGACTTTTCGAGGTCGGGGAACCCCGATCCCCGTTGGGGACGGGGATGGGGACTCTGATAGGTTCCCCGTCGGGGATCGGGGCCGGGGACGGGGAAGTTTTGGCCATCGGGGATCGGGGACGGGGAGGGTGATCCCCGGCCCCGCCCCGCCCCGTTGCCATTCGACCAGACCAAAAAACACTGTGTCCTTTAAAATTTGATTTATGACAACAAACCCTAGTGGGGTCATTACCAATGTGAGAAAATGAATATTTTTAGAGTGGCATTATTAGCATTCTATGAATTATTTTAGATATTTTTCTTTAGACCCTACTTATAAATTATTTTGAACCCCTCATTTCTTTGAATTCCTATTTATAAATTTTGAAACCCTTTAAAATTTCTTTTCCCCTCAAATAATACCAAAATTATCCTTAAACATTACACTCATTGAATGCACACCCTCCACACCCCTATATCCCAAAAAAAATCTCCCTTCCAAAAAGCCCTAACAAAATCCACTAAGAAGAAGAAGAGTCTCACCCTTTTCAAAACTCATGAAGAAGAAGAAGAAGAATGATGTCTCTGCCGGTTAACCATTGTCACAGTTGGTATGGTCTCTCTCTCTCTCTCTCTTTCTCTCTCTCTCTCTCTCTCTCTCTCTCATTGCTTCTTCGAAATTGAAACTACTGAACTTGAAAAAATAAATTTTTTGTGAATGTTAAGAATTTTAATCGTTGAAAGTGTTAACAAATTTCCATGTTCGGACTTGTATTCCTGAACAAATAAGTAATATTCGGGCCTGTATTCCCAAACTTGAAAAAATGAAAATTTCTGCAAGCGTTACCAATTTTGACCATTTGATATGTTAAGAAATTTCCATGTTCGAACCTGCATTCCCGAACATCTTTCCGAACAAATAAGTAATATTTGGACCTGTATTCTCAAACTTGAAAAAATGAAAATCTCTACAAGCATTAACAATTTTGACCATTCAATGTGTTAAGAAATTTCTATATTTTGACCGTTCAATGTAAGTAATCAAATGGTTGCCACTGTTATCGCCAGAATATTGCCGCCAAAGGGTTTTCAAGGTTTTGAGAGTGGGTAGATTTTGAAGATGGGATTTGGAAATGATGGAGGTGGGTGCTCTTATAAACTCTAATTTATGATGTAGTTAGTGTATAAGTTTAATTGTGAGATGAGATGTCTCAAAATTAATGATGTCCTTTGTAGTAATTTTATTTGAGGTTATTATTGTAATTAAAAAAAAAAGCTAAAAATTGGGAGGTCCAAAATAATTTATGAGATGCTAATAACAACACTCTATTTTTAATGGAATTATTAGAAAGACCTAAATGACCCTTTTATTTCTTCTATTACTAAAATGACACACGTGCTATGCACGGATTAAAATAACTAATTAAAATTATTTTTGAAATTACATTATAACAAAAACTGTTTATAATATAAAAAAAATTGTTTAACATTAATTAGTTCCCATATAATAATTATATTTACGATAAAATATAAATATATTTCGTCTTGATGAATTTCATAATTTTAGTTTTTTAATTTACTAATTATCTCATATATATTATGTAAAATCAATTACCTTGTCTATTTTGTAGAATTCAATCAATATTTATTTAACATTAATTAGTTCCCATATAATAATTATATTTATGATAAAATGTGAATATATTTCATCTTGAAGAATTTTGTAATTTTAGTTTTTCAATTTACCAATTATCTCATATCTATTATGTAAAATCAATTATCTTATCTATTTTGCAGAATTCAATCAATCAAAATTGAAGAATAAATAATGAAAAAAATAAGGAAAAAAATAGAGAATCAATGACCCCAATCTTGAATCCACTCCTCAAATAAGACTTTGATGAGTTTGATCCTGCTAGGCTGCTAACTATAACTTCTAAAACAAACTCATTAAATATTAGTTAATTATATTTACTAATTTTTTAGACGTTAGACCAATAGCACTTTTGCAAATCCTAAAGCCATTTTCTTAATTTGAGTACCACTATAGATCATTTTTAATTTTTTTATATATTTTTTAATTGTTTTATATTAAAAAAATTTAGAACTAATATATTAAACAAATAAATTAAACTGAGTATTTATATAAAACAACTTAAGTCTAGTTCATAGACCTAAGTCTTTTATTGTGGATTTGACCATTTCAATGACTAGCGTAATAATAAATAAAAACAAAACTCTTTTTGATTTTTTTTAGATGTAATTTTGAAAGCTTACTAAATTGAATTTTGAAAGGAGCATTATTATAAATTTTGAAAAAGATTTCTATATTAGTTGTAGCATAAATAACGTGATCATTTGAAATGTTTTTATAAATTTTAGATTCTATTGAATTATTTGTCATGTTTAATGACACATAATTTTAAATCTTGAAATGGAAATATATATATATATATATATATATTTTTAAAAATCATAAATTATTGAATAATTAAAGTTTTTTATATGATTATAATTAGATTTTAGTAAATTACTTCCACATTAGTGGCATACAAATTTAAATTGAGAAAATTGTTGAAAAATCCAAGATAAAGAGTGTATAATACATTAGGTCTAGTAGATTTTTTTGTTGATGAGAAGTCAACTTTTTGTAAAATAGTTTGTTGAGAAGTCTTTTTGTTAGTTTTGGAGGACATTTTGTTTCTAATTTTACCCTTTAATTTATCTGTTGGCTTTTTTTTATCTGTTGACGTTTCGTTGACTAACTTTTAAATTTATATTTATATGTTCAAATTATTTTCTATCTGTTTAATTTTTTTTCTATCTGTTCAAATTTATATTTATCTGTACAATTTTTTTCCTATCTGGTTAATTTTCTTCCTTCATTTGTTCAATTTTTTTCCTATATTTTCTTCCCTTATCTGTTCAATTTTTTACCCTATCTATTCAATTTTTTTTTTTTATCTTTTCAGTTCAAATTTTGTTCCTATATATCAAATCAACTCTATCGATTGAAATTACTTATTTAATTTTTTTTTCATCTATTGAAACAAGAGGTGATGATCTATTGAAATGGGTAGGCAAAGCTGGAAACAAAGTTATCTGTTCAAATTCTCTCTCTCATAATCTCTTTCTCTCTATTTGTTGCAATGAACAAAAAAAAAAAGAAAAAAAGATAATAATATCATTAACAATAACCAAAAGAAGCCATATCCAAAAACAAAAAAAAAAAGACCAAATAACAACACAGATCCATTCAATTTTAGATTTCAACAAAGATCTGTGATATATACACATCTCTGATATTCATAAAACAACAAATAACTCATCTACAGTACAGATTTGCAAACATACTAACAAATCTGTATAAAACTCGACTCATTCAAATATTTTAAAATGGATTGTTTGACACATTTTTGTGAAAAAACAACAGTTCATGCTTTCTTGTTGAGAAGCATTTAATGGAGTACGAATGAGCTATATGTGAATCTCACTCCATCTCTCTCTCTCTCTCTCTCTCTCTCTCTCTCTTACTTTCACCAACAACCAAAACAACAACGGCTAAATAAACTATTTATATAATATACATCAGATTAAAAAGACAAGAATGAAGAGGTGAAGAGGCAAAGATCGTATTGAACAAGATCAAAGGGCATGCATTTTTGAATCTTTTTACACAGAGAGAGAGAGAGAGAGAGAGAGAGAGAGAGAGAGAGAGATTTAACAAAGAGAATGTCCGGGAGACATAAGCTGATAACAAAAGATTCAAAAATATTGGATATACATTTAGAGTATTTATATATGGCAAGTATCACCTGTTTTTTCCATTATTATCACAAACTAATATTCATATTTATTAATTTTTTCAATCACTATCTTCAAATAGCCTATTTTGGGAAATTATCATCTGAAACAATGACAAAATGTTCATAAATTAGCATTAGAACTTCCTATTCACTCTTTCATATCCTAAGGCCTTAATCAAGTTCTCTCTCTTCTATAGCCAGATCCAGACCTAGAATAAAAAGAAGACGACAAGAATCGAGTTAGATAGAAGAAAAATAAGAACCCAAAGGACTTTCCATTTTGGTATCGAGTTAGATCGAAGAGGAACAAGAAGAATAACTCGAAGAGGAATGCTTGGGGTCGCCGTTATGTTGATCTGAGCCGTAGCCGACGCTGAGGCTTGCTATCGACAAGGTAGAAGGAGGAGTTGCCAATGCCGCTGATGCAATGGAAGAGAGAGAGAGAGTGGGTTGACAGAGAGAGAATGAGATCTAAAAGAATAAAGAGAGGGTTTGAAGAGAGAGGGTTTGGAGGAAAGGGCGGCAGTAGTGGTAGCGCTGGCGTAGAAATGAGCTTCGGTCTTCGCTATGAAATCGCTAAAATTCGAGTCCTTCAACACCTCCACGTCCTTTTCATCAGCAACATGCATCGAATACGAATTGTGATCGCTTGAATCAAAGGCCACTTCCTCCTCGGTAGGGTTTGGAATTGAGATAAGAGAGAGAGAGAGAGAGAGAGAGAGAGAGAGAGAGGGGTTGGGTAGCGAGTGCGAGGAGGTGATGGCAGAGGAGATCATTGTTGATGAACTCATTCTCCTAGTTGTCCTCCATCATCGCCGAAGTTAGTTTTAGAGAAAGAGATAGAGGAATGTGTAGAGAGAAGAAACGGTTTAGAGAGAGAGAGAAAGAGAGATAGAGAGAGTTTGAAGAAATGGTTCAAAGAGATTGGTATGCGTGTTTGTATAAGAAAGGGTTATTTTGGTCATTTTGCATAAGGTTGTCCTTATGGACACAATATTTTCACACGCGGACTTCTGGACAAAAGAAATTTCAATTTGGACTATTGGACAAAGCACCCATTTAAATTTTGAAATAATTGAGCATATTTTCCTTTTAGAAGTAGTAATTTCTGGAATAATTATGGTTAAATGAGAGTTAATATAACGATTCTGGTTTAGACCCGACCCGTTTATTGTTTTCGGTCCGAGATTCTTCGTCTTGATGGTTGTTCATGTCCTTGTTTATCTTATTCCTTGTTGAATTATGTTGTGTAAGCGTTATGGTTGTGTTTGAAACAGGTTGGAAGTTCGTTTTCCAAAGAAGTCTTTGCCCAGAATTTTGCTTATTTGCTTGAGTGAAACTTTTTGCGCTTGAGCAAAATTTTACAGGTCTGAATTACTGGGAGGGGTGCATTGTGCGCTTGAACGACCACTCTTGCACTTGGGCAGTGTCTTCGTTTGTGTATGTGCGATCGAGTGGTAACTTTGTTCGTTCGAGTGGTCTCACTTATTGTGTTTGGTTGCTCAAACGGTATTGTGGTCGCTCGAGTGGTCTGCATGTATATCAGTTTGTAAAAGTTACTTTTTGAGTCATTTTCTCATCTCTCTCTCTCTCTCTCTCTCTCTCTCTACATTTCAAAACCACATATTTTCTTCCTCTCTCTCTAGAAACCATCTTTAAATCTTAAATACACTATCATCCATTGGTTTCTACACCATTGTCCTTTGAGAAAAAGAGTAGAGCACATTGAGAACTTCCATTTTATCGGAACAAAATTCATTTTCGGCTTCATCAAGTTTCAACCTTTGTTCTTCTTTGTCCTTGTCTTCGAGATAGGGATTTTTTCACATTTTTGTATGGTTTTTAACTTGGTTTTTTGCTTTTCTAAACAATATTGTGATTTGGAGATTTTTGGATAAAAATCTAGGGTTTTGGTTTTGAAATCAAAATAGGGGTTTTCAAATGGATTCTTGAAAATGGTTGCGAAATTGAAAATGTGGTTAGGTTGTGATAAAATGGTGGATTTTTATCATTGGAATTGATTTATAAAGAAAAGTGGGGTTTGCCTTAAAATATGAATATTTGATTTTGTAAAGAGGAAATGGAAATGGTGTTGGGTTTTATGAAATTGGAATGATAATGATGATGATGATGATGATGATGATGATGATGGAGTTAGATATGCATTATCATTCCTGTCTTGGAATTTTGGAAAGTTTATCGTTATTGGAAATTATCTATTTATTTAGAGATATCTATTTTGGGCTATCGCTAGAGGATAACTATGATTGTTATAGAAATTGCATGAGAATTATAAGAATTGAAACTAATTTCTCATCCATTTACATTCAGCATTAGGGGTGTTCGCAGTTCGGTTGCAGCTAGAGAACCTCAAATTCGCCATCTGTCCACCGGATGGGCGGATTGGAAAAAATCAATCTGCATGCCGAATTGACGGATGCAGATTGAGTGAATTGGTGGATGGATGCGAATCGGTTTGGCAGTTTAAACTTTTACAAATCTTGAACATAATACAACAATTTGTCAACATTTTTTTGAAGATAATAATCCAACTCAACATAACCAAAAGATTATCAAATAAATTGTCAAATAACAATAATAAATACATATACGAAAATCATGCATTATCAAAATTATTTCATTATTTTTTTTATTCAAAAACTATTTAATTTGATTTTTTAAAAAAATGACAAAATTAAGTCCTATATTTTCTACACAAAAATATCAAATATCAACCTTTGTCATTTAATAAAAGGATTTTCAATTTGAAAATAAATTGAAAACACAACAGAATATCTAAAATCTTTTTCAATTGAAATACAAATAGAATATCTAAATAAATTGAAAACACAAAGTCTTACAAATTACTAAGGGTGTTCGCGGTTTGGTGGTTCGATTGTAACCAAAGGAACCTCAAATCCGCCATCTGTCCGAAACTAGGCGAATTGGAAAAAATCAATCTGCAACCGTCCACTCGTCATCATGCATTCGTCCATAATACGGCGGATTGGTTTGGTATCCGCTGCTCACCTCTTGCATACTTAACACATTGAAAATGTATTTTGTTTTGAGAAAAATAGATGAATACCTTGGTGAATCTGGGCAGGGGGTGTGGTTGTGGTTGTGGTTGTGGGTGTGGCTGTGGCATTATGTTGGCCTGTGTGTCCTTGCTAAAAGTCCAGAAGCCCGTGCGGTTAGGTACCGAGCCTTCCGATTAGCATCGGTACAAATGGCAATTAGTAGTGCTTGTATAGCCTGCTGATAGACACGTACATAGAGATTCTCAATGCTTGGATCCACTACCCTGTTTTCTGTTGTAAATGAAATGTTTTCAAGAATTGTGATATAAATCTGGCATTGCATGGTTTTGGAAAGAGATATGAAATGTTTTGACATGAGCATTGCATATGCATTCACCTTATAGTTTTGTTAAGATTCATACACTATGTTAGTGTATCTCTACTGAGCTTTGGCTCACCTTATGTAGAGAATCATTTTCAGGTATTGATGATATGCCTCCGCTAAGACTGTAGCTTGGGAGGACTTAAAGCCAAGAGCTTCTTTTGTTATTGTTGTTATTATTTTTGTACAAGCCTAGGCTTAAACTGTATTGAGTTAAAACTCATTTTTGTTGTAACCAAGCACCGTCTTGGAAATTTGTAGCCATTAGGGTATTTATATATCTGTTTAACTTTTGTTTCATACCATTAACTTATGACACATGCTATAGATTTAGGGTTAGCACTTATGAATGTATAACTACATGTGTTACCTTTTGTACAATGGAATTATATGAATGGAAGGATATTATATTCAGAATTGTATTGTTATTTAATAATTGTCATGGGATGAATTATGGTTATTATTTCGGGGCGTTACAACCAATAGACTTTTTTTAAAAAAATAAAAAATAATTAGATTTTAGTGAATTACTTCCATATATAGTGGCATGCAAATTTAAAATTTGAAATAATTGAGCATACTTTCCTTTTAAAAATCATAATTTATGGAATAATTAGAGTTTTATTGTTATGATTAAATTGGAGTTTAACCAATAGAATATTTTTTATTATTTAAAAATCAAAAAAACATAAAATTTAGTTTAAGGGTTTAGAACTCCCACAAGCCTTGTCATTAGAAACTCCCTTTTGCTTATATATACTAGTAGTTAACCCATGCTATGCACGGGATAAAATAATTTAGTACTTAAAATGTACAAATAGTTTAATCCTTATAAAACTTACCAAGAAAAAACAACTTATTATCGACTACTATCTATTTTTTCTACACAATCACTTAAAAAATTCTTAAGTTGTGTTTGCATCTAGAATTTGTAGAGAAAAAAACTGAAAAAGTGAACAAAAAGCACTTTTATTTCATGCACAAATCTATTTAAATTATCTTTTATACAAATCCAAAATTTTATGATAATTGCTTTTGTACAAATTCAAAATTCAAAGGTCAAACTGATTTTCGTCAATGAGTGTAATATGGATTCTAAAGAATTGGATATTTTGATGGAGATATTGAAGTTGTGCAATAGTTTCAACTTTTAATGGAATGTTTTAATTTTAAATCTAGATTAGTTTGGTTATATAGATAATACAGGAAAGTAAAAAATAAAAATAAATAAATAAATTTTTATGTGTTTTTTTCAGATAGAGAGTCTTCGAAAGTAACGGAAACTAAAGTTTCTTGTACAACTAAAATTAGTTTGTTAGTTAGGCTAATAATTTCTTACAAAATATTCCGGAAAATTTATTTTTTCCATGTTTCTCTCCACTACTTGCTATTATGCATTGATTATTCTTTTTTCCCATCATTTTCTTACAAAATTTTTCATCTATTTAAATGCATGCATGAAAATAAATTTTCCTTTCTTTACTTCACTTTCTACCATTTTAATTTTCTATCATTCATTTATTTCTAAACAAACAGAGCCTATTTCTAATAATAGTTGTTTTTAAGCCAATAGTTTTAAAATTATTTTAAATTTTGGCCAAAAGTTATTATTAAATTGTAACAAATAATTCTATTAGATAATTTAATTGCTTAAAAGTACTTATTTCTAATAATAGTCTAAATCATGGTATCATATCAATTTTTAATGTGTAATGTGACTTCAAACTAATATATATATATATATATATATATATAATTATTTGTGGCATATTGATAAAGGAGCAAACAAACTAAACAATGGATTTTTTAAGTAATTAAAAATTGAAAATTTTAATTTGAAAATTTGATGCTTTCAAAACTCATTGATTAATTTTTTTTTTAAAAATCAACAAATTTAGTTTGAAGTTTGGAGCTCGTAGAACTCTTTTTCTAAAAGATTCCCGTGCAAACCTATAGCGTTTTTGGTTTAGACCTAACTCATTGATGTTTTTAATCCGGGTTTCATTTGTCTTGTTTAGATATTCATACCGTGTTCCTTCTTATTTCTTATTGAGTTTGAGTGTTAGAGTATCTTGGTTGTGTTTGGAACAAGTTGGTTGCTAGTTAGTTTAAACTATTGTTGTCCAGAATTTGACCTCTTTACTCGAGCGAAACTTCTTGTGCTTGAGCGAGCTTTGTAAGCTCTCAATACTTTTGCAAGCCTGCAGAGATACTGAGGAGGTAGTATTCTTTGCTTGAGCGAGACTTCTTGTGCTCGAGCGATGGTCTTCTGTTTGTAAAACTTCTAGGAGTTTGTATTTTGCGCTCAAGTGAAGCTTCCTGCGCTCGAGCAGAAAAACTTATTGTGTCTGGTCGCTCGAGCGACAACTTTTGTGCTTGAGTGAGCTGTACGTATATCAGTTCGTAAAAAGGTCATTTTATATCACTTTTTTATATATCTCTCTCTCGAAAACATTTCAAAACCCTAAATTGAGACACTCTATCTCTAAAACTCACACTCTCTCTACAATACACCAAGATTTACCTATTTCTCCACCCTACTCCCTTTGTTAAAAAGGTAGAGCTCACCTAGAGCTTCATTTTCATCCAAATAGAGTTGGGCTTCGGTTTCATTTGAGTTTCATCCGTGCTTTTCTCGTCTTCTAGCTTTGAGGTAGAGATTTTCTGCACTCTTTTATGAGTTTTAACTTAGCTATTTGTTTTTATAAAATAATCTTGTGATTTTGGAGGATTTTGAAAAAAACCTAAGGTTTTGGTTTAAAATCAAAAGAGGAGTTTTCAAATAGTTGTATGGAAAATGGTTGTGGGAGTGGAAATGAGGTTGAGTGGTAATAAAATTGTTGATTTTGATACTTGGATTGGATTTTGGAAGAAAATGGATTTGGGAAGAAAAAGGGTTTTGACCTAAATGTTTCAAATATTTATTTTGTATAAATAAATGGAATTAATGTTGGGAATGTGAAATTGGATGTATATTGATATAGATGGTGGAGTTTAATATGTATTATCACTCACCCTGAAATTTGGAAAGTTTATCTGTATTGGAGATTTTATATATCTATTTAGAAATATCTGTTTTGAGTTATCGGTGAAGGATAACTATGATTGTTGTAGAAATTGCATGAGGATTAGGTGAATTGAAACTAATTTATCATCTTTGTGCAATAAACATTGTTGCTCATTTAATACATTGCATATGTATATGAAATTAAGAAAATGTGTGAATGTTGGAAAGATGTGTGTATCACCAAACTAAGTTGGCCTGTACGTCTAGGGTGAAAGTCCCAAAAAACGTGCGTATACGTAGGTGTCGATTCCCGTGGACGAAATATCTGTAAAATGGCGATAGTAGTGCTTGTATATACTACGTTTACATGGGTGTTGTTTGACGATATCTCGTGGACGAAATATCCGTGAAAGGTTATATCGGTTTGAGAATCCCCCATTGTTTCTAATGGTAAAGGATATGATTTGAGAATTTTGATATAAATTGAGCATGGCATGATTTTCAGAAAGAAATGTAAACTGTTTTGACATGAGTATTGCATATGCATTTCACCCTTATATTTTTGTTAAAATTCATATATTGTTTTGGATTATTTCTACTGGTTTTGGCTCACCCTATATAGGAAAACCATTTTCAGCTGTTGGTGAGATGCCTCCACTAAGGATTTAGCTTGAGAGGGTTGTGGAGCTGAAGGCTCAGTTTTGTTATTTTGTATTTAATGTTTGTACAAGTCTAGGGCTTTATATGTATTGAGCTTAAGACTCACTTTTGATATAACAAAGTATTGTATTGGAAAGTTGTAGCCTTTATGGCATTTCCATTATCTGTTTAACTTCTACTTCTTATTTTTGTTATTGACGCATGCTATAAATTCAGGGTTAGGACTTATGAATGTATATCCACATGTACCACCTCTTTTGTACAACTGAATTTCATGAAATGGAAGGATATCGTACTCTAATTTCTGTTGTTATTTAATTATCGTTACAGTTGGTTTATTATAATTATTTCGGGGCTTTACAATACCTTATAATTTTGAGTTTTATTTAGTTAAAGAATGTACAAATACAATCATAATTGAACAAAACTCAAAACTTTTTTGCAATAACCAAATAAATGTTTAAATCTAAAGATAGATACAAACAAAAGATTAAAAAAATCAAGTTCGTACACATAAAGAATGAATTTTATATATTAATTTGAATTCTCACAATTTTCTCTACTTTTCTATCTGGTTCTTCATCTTCATCATCACCATTTTCTTCTTCCTCTTCTTCTTTTTATTCTTCTTCTTCTTCCATTTTCTTACTTTTTACATAACCTTCAACTTCAACTTCTTTTGATGATAACTACAACACTACCATTGCTCTTCTTTTTGTTTGAAATCTTTGAAAAAGAAAACACTATGAAAATGGAGAAATGATTGAATGATCTTTAAAAAGTGATTCAATATTAACACAAAGAAATATGAAACACACAATTGAAAAATGTTAGAGAAGAAAAAAAAAAATCAACTTTTAACTTATCTATGGATTAATTAATGAAAACAAAAGTAAAAGACAATAAAACTTTTAGAATTTTAGTGACATACCATGTCTCTATAAGTAAATTATAGATGAATAGGTTTTGAGTTTGGGTTTGATGAGAAGTATTCATGTTGTTGTAACAGAGAGCATGCACAAGGGTTGTGAGTTTTTTTTCCACCACCCTTTTTAGTTTCATTTTAGTAAGAATAATACAACTATTTATGGAGATGAAAGAAGAACGTGAAAGAATATTTTTTAGATTTTTTTAAAAGAGATAAGAATAACTATATAGGATTTTTATCCTTTTATTTTTGTTCTTTTTATCTCTTGTTATTATTATTATTATTTAAAGTTTTTTAGCAAAGAGATAAGGATTATTTTTGCTTCTTCTTCTTCTTTTTTTTTTTTTTCTAGTTATCTCTTGATTATTATTATTTTTTTTTTAAGTTTGTGTTGGAAAAATTGGTTTATATAGGCATATTTTGGGCCAACTTTGAACCCAAAATTGAGTGGGCCCCAAACGTCTTTTGGGGTGGGTCCGGAGAGGTGAAGTGTTCCTTGGCGCGTGGCAAGTCATACGATGAACACGGTTCGTCAAAACCATTTATGAGTGAATGGGAACATGACGTTGTTTTCAAGTTCATGGAATAGAAAATTTAAGGAAGTAAATGTGGGTTTCTTTGGAAAGGGTTGTCCTACATTGAAACTTTAAGAGAGTTTATTTGTGTATATAAGCTCTAACCTACAACACTTGGGTTGGGCCCCAAGAGGCACCCCAAGTTTGTAGAAGGGAGGAGTTATGAACAAAGTGAACCTTGGCCAAACCACCACACCCGCGCCGCCGCTGTCCGGCCGTGCCGCGCACGGGTGTGGGTTGTGGGTCAGGTCGGTTCTAATATTAATTTTTTGGACAAAATTCTTTTGAATTTATTTCAAAAATTATTACAGGAAATTAATTCCAAATTTGAATTTGAAATTCAAATTTTTTTCCAAACATTGTGTCTCTTCCATAACAGATTTTGAACCCAAACTGTTTTCAAATCTGGACAGTTTCAGATTCAAAAAAATCTGGACAGTTAACAGATTTGTTTTGAATAGTAATTGCATCTGTTCATTTATTTCTTTAACAGGTTTATTTCCAAACAGTTTTAAACTGTTTTGAACAGTGTTTTAACTGCCCGGCAGTTACAGCTTCAAGTCTGGACAGTTTTCAAATTGCCAATCTGTTGAAACAGTTGCAGAATTGTTTGAATTTTGAATCAAATCTATTCAAAACAGTATCACACTGTTCACTTCCTCAAAGTACCTTTTCAGGTCAGATTTATTGTCTATAAATACAGCCATGATTCCATCAGTCTAGAATCTGAAAAATTAGTCTGCAAATTGTCTCTTTACTGTCCAATTCTCATCTAGTGCATATATTCTTCATATATAATTTTAGGAAAAAATAAAGATAGTATTAGAACACAAGGTTCTAGGTCGCCGTGCAAATTTGTGTGGAGTGCTACTACAAGTTTGTGAAGATCATTATATCCTGGGAGATAGACGCCACTTAACTGTAAGTACCGTAGCGGGGCGAATTTGTCTTAAGGACAGAGTGACACACTTAACTTGGTCTTTGTCTTTTATTTTTTTTATTCGGTTGGATAAAATAAATTTGGTACGTTATTTATTTATTTTGTTTGATTTAGTTTCCATTTATTTTATTTACGCAGAAGATTGTTCTAACAATCTTAAGACAAATTCGAATTATTCTGTTTACAGAATTTTTCGTTTGTTTCCCTTTCTCTTTCTTCTTTTAAGAAAATTATTTTCTGTGAATTTACAATTTAATATTCTGGTTGGAAAAACAAATAGTGGTTATATGCTATTTGACAGATAGTAGTAATATACTGTCTATTTTCTTTGACAACTAGTAGTAATATACTGGTGTCATTAACAATTCAGAATATATATTTGTGAAATTTTGTCAAAAATTAATTTTGGTTTTTAGAAATTTTTTTCTGAGTGTTCTTTAATTAAAAATAAATTAAATTTTTATTTATTGAAGTGAAATAGAAATTTAATTTTCTGTGTGGAATTAATTTGGTTAAATAAAATTTTATTTTATTTCCAAATTAATTGGAAAATAAAAGTTACATTCTTGTTTCTTTTATTTTTACAGAATTTAATTCTGTGAATTTGGATTAATTTTCTATGTAGTATAAATTCTAATTATAATTTTGTTTTATAAATTAGAATCAATGGCTACTGAAACAAATGCTTAAACAAGTACTACTGTGGTGGCTGCAATGACGCCAACCCCCTCTCCTGTGGTGACAGTACCGGTAAATCACGGTGAGAAGCCAGAGAAGTTCTCAGGAACTGATTTTAAAAGATGACAACAGAAAATGTTGTTCTATCTTACAACTCTAAACCTTGCTCGTTTCCTCCGTGAGGATGCTCTTACTTTAAAAGAGGATGAAACCGACCGGCAAGTAGTTGTTGCGGTTGATACCTAGAAACATGCTGATTTCTTTTGCCGGAACTATATCTTGAATGGACTTGACAACACATTATACAACGTCTACAGTCTTATCAAGACAGCAAAGGAACTTTGGGAGTCGTTGGAGAAAAAATACAAAACGGAAGATGCCGGCTCAAAGAAATTTGTGATTGGCAGATTCTTGGATTTTGTAATGGTTGATTCAAAATCTGTGATCAGCCAAGTTCAAGATTTCCAACTCATTCTGCATGACATTCATGCAGAAGGCATGTCTCTCAGTGAATCCTTCCAAGTTGCAGCCTTAATTGAAAAATTACCACAAGGCTGGAAGGAATTCAAGAACTACCTCAAACACAAGCGCAAAGAAATGTCTATGGAAGAATTAATTGTGCGTTTGAGGATTGAGGAGGACAACCGCAATTTTGAAAAGCGGACCGGTAAGAATCTTATGGAGTCTAAGGCAAATGTGGTGGAACATGCTTCAAAAACCAAGAAACGAAAGTCTTCTGGAGAAAGTTCATCACAAGGCTCTAAAGGGGAGGAAAATAAAAAGTATAAGTTTAATGGCAAATGTTACATCTGTGACAAAGAGGGACATCGGGCCAAAGATTGCCGCAGCAAAGGCAAAAGCAAAAGAAGAACAAGCAAGAAGCCTGCTCAAGCCTATATATGACCGAAGTGGACAATATTTCCAATGGTATAGATGATATCAATCTTTCTGCAGTTGTTTCCGAGGCAAATCTTGTCGGAAATCCTAAAGAATGGTGGATGGACACTGGTGCTACTCGACATATTTGTGCCGACAAAAAAATGTTCACATCTTATTCTACAGTGGACAATGGTGAACAACTTTTTATGGACAACTCCTCAACTTCCAAAGTTGAAGGATAAGGAAAGATTGTACTCAAGATGACATCTGGAAAGGAACTCACTCTCAACAATGTGCTGCATGTACCAGACATTCGCAAGAATCTTGTTTCCGGATCTTTGTTGAGTAAGAATGGGTTTAGGCTAGTATTTAAGAGTGATAAATTTGTACTTACTAAGAATGGGATGTATGTAGGAAAATGTTACATGTCTGATGGTCTTTTCAAGTTAAATGTAATGACCGTTGTACCCTCAATTATTAATAAAAATACATCTTCTTCTTACTTGCTTGAGTCTTCAAATTTATGGCATGGTAGACTAGGACATGTTAATTATGGATCTTTGCGTAGATTAATTAATATGGAATGTTTACCTAAATTTGACATTGATTCAAATCATAAATGTGAAATTTGCGTTGAGGCAAAATTATCTAAAACTCCTTTTCATTCAATTGAAAGAAGTACGGAACCACTTGAATTAATTCATAGTGACATTTGTGATTTTAAATCAATTCAAGCTAGAGGTGGGAAAAAGTATTTTATCACTTTTATAGATGACTATACTAGATATAGTTATGTTTATTTAATTCGAACCAAGGATGAAGCTTTAGAAACTTTCATTCAATATAAGAATGAAGTTGAAAATCAACTTGGTAAGAAAATCAAAAAACTAAGAAGTGATAGAGGTAGTGAATATGAATCACCTTTTAGTGAGTTTTGTAAAGAACATGGAATAATTCATCAAACCACCGCTCCTTACACACCTCAGCAAAATGGAATTACTGAAAGGAAAAATAGGACTTTAAAAGAAATAATGAATGCCATGTTAATAAGTTCTGGATTACCTCAAAACTTGTGGGGGGAAGCAATACTTTCTGCTAATTATACACTTAATAAAGTACCCCGAAAGAAAGTGAATCAAACACCTTATGAATTGTGGCATGGCAGAATACCATCCTACAAATACTTAAAAGTGTGGGGGTATTTGGCTAAAGTGGCTATCCCTAGTCCTAAAAAGACTAAAATAGGTCTTAAGACCATGGATTGCATTTTCATTGGTTATGCCAAGAATAGTAGTGCATATCGGTTTTTGATTCATAAAATGCATGTAAATACTATTATTGAATCTCGAAATGCATTTTTCTTTGAACATGTATTTCCAAATAAGACTGGACAAGAGATTAGTAACAATAAAAGATCTCATGATGCTATTACTAGTCAGATCAAGAATATGATCAAGAACAAGAGTTAGATCAAAATGAAGAAGAGGAACCTAGGCGTAGTAAACGTGCTAGAACCTCAAAATCTTTTGGTTCAGATTTCCTAACATTTTTGTTAGAAAATGAGCCTTTAACTTTTAAAGAGGCTATGTCCAGTCCTGAGGCTCCTTTATGGAAAGAAACTGTCAATAATGAAGCTGAATCCATCTTGCAAAATCACACTTGGGAATTGGTGGATTTGCCACTAGGTTGTAAACCTCTTGAATATAAGTGGATTTTCAAAAGGAAAAAGAAAGCAGATGGATCAATTGACAAATACAAGGCAAGACTTGTGGTCAAAGGTTTTAGACAAAAAGAAGGTCTTGATTACTTTGACACATACTCACCGGTTACTAGAATAACATCCATTAGAATGCTAATTGCCATTGCATCTCTATACAATCTAGAAATTCATCAAATGGATGTAAAAACCGCTTTGTTAAATGTTGAGTTAGAGGAAGAAATTTACATGGAACAACCAGAAGGGTTTTCTGTTCCAGGAAAAGAAAAGAAAGTGTGTAAATTGGTTAAATCATTATATGGTTTAAAACAAGCGCCAAAGCAATGGCATGAGAAATTTGACAAGGCAATGATGTCAAATGGATTTAAAATTAATGAGTGTGACAAATGTGTTTATATTAAAAACACAGACAAATGTTATGTCATTGTATGTCTTTATGTAGATGATACGCTCATCATAGGTAGTAATAATGATATGATTAAAACTACCAGGAAAATATTGAATAAACATTTTGACATGAAGGACATGGGCATTGCTGATGTAATTCTTGGTATGAAAATTACCAAAATATCAGAAGGTTATGCTTTGTCACAATCTCATTACATTGAGAAAATACTTGACAAATTCAGCAAAGATGGTGATCATCTTGCTAGAACACCTGTAGATGTTAATTTGTTTTTATCTAAGAATGTACAGGAAAGTATTTTTCAATTAGAGTATGCCCAAATTATTGGAAGCTTAATGTACTTGATGAACTGCACTCGCCCAGATATAGCTTATGTAGTAAGTAAATTAAGTAGATATACAAGTAATCCGGGAGTAGAATACTGGAAAGCAATTTTAAGGGTTCTTAGATATCTCCGATTTAGTCATAACATTGGGCTTAATTATACTAGATATCCAGCAGTACTTGAAGGATATTGTGATGCAAATTGGATATCAGATACTAGAGACTCAAAGTCCACCAGTGGGTATGTCTTTACTCTTGGTGAGGCGGCTATATCTTGGAAATCTTCCAAACAGACTCATATTGCTAGGTCTACTATGGAATCAGAATTTATAGCTTTAGGCAAAGTAGGGGAAGAGGTAGAATGGCTTCGCCACTTCCTTGAAAATATTCCAATATGGCCAAAACCGGTGCCTGCTATATACATACATTGCGATAGTCAATCAGCTATAGGTAGAGCACAGAGTCATATGTATAACGGTAAGTCACGACACATTCGTCGTCGACATAACACCGTGAGACAACTACTCTCTAATGGAATTATTTCCATAGAATATGTTAAGTCTAAAGACAACATAGCGGATCCACTAACCAAAGGGTTAGCAAGAGAGTTAATTGAGAATTCATCGAGGGAAATGGGACTTAAGCCTATTAACTAAGAGTTACCACAACGGCAACCTAACCTAGTTGACTGGAGATCCCAAGATCTAGGTTCAAAGGGACAACCGAGTTGTGAATGACTCAGAAGGATTACTGGGGAGTCCAACTCCTACCTATTTCTATGATGAAATAGTGATGTCTGCAGAGTTTTAGATTAAGTAATACTTTTAATGATTCTTATATCTAGGTATACCTAGTGGAGTATGGCAGGATACTCTTCATAGGAATCACCTATATGAGTTTGAACTGGGCCAGTTCTATGAGATTTGTGAAGGGCTACAATTCTCTAGAGCACTCATGAAAGACCAAGTTGTTCAGGGCCAAAATGAACACAATAGTGAGAACTAAACTGTGTCTGGGGATATACTGTGTGAGTTCTATTGTCTTGGTTTACACAAACGGCTGAACAGTTCAAGACATCATGTTCACTAGTTAGCTAGTAAATCCAATAGTGTCTCACAAGAGAAGGTTCAAAGCCAAAAGCTACCTATCCTTTGCAGAATATTTCCAATTTCTGTACTCTTTGAAATTAGATCATGTTGTTGCATTTTCTCTCCGTCAAATTCCATTCATGTGGGGGATTGTTTGAAAAATTGGTTTATATAGGCATATTTTGGACCAACTTTGAGCCCAAAATTGAGTGGGCCCCAAACGTCTTTTGGGGTGGGTAAGAAGAGGTAAAGTGTTCCTTACTGCGTGGCAAGTCACACGGTGAAGACGGTTCGTCAAAACCATTTATGAGTAAATGGGAACATGACGTCGTTTTCAGGTTCATGGAATAGGAAATTTAAGGAAGTAAATGTGGGTTTTTTTGGAAAGGGTTGTCCCACATTGAAACTTTAAGAGAGTTTATTTGTGTATATAAGTTCTAGCCTACAACGCTTGGGTTAGGCCCCAAGGGGCACCCCAAGTTTGTAGAAAGGAGGAGTTATGGACAAAGTGAACCTTGGCCAAACCACCACACCCGCGCCGCCGCCGCCGTCCGGCCGTACCGGGCGCGGGTGTAGGTTGTAGGTCGGGTCGATTCTAATATTAATTTTTTGAACAAAATTCTTTTGAATTTATTTCAAAAATTATTGCGGGAAATTAATTCCAAATTTGAATTTGAAATTCAAATTTTTTCCAAACATTGTGTCTCTTCCATAACAGATTTTGAACCCAAACGGTTTTCAAATCTGGACAGTTTCAGATTCAAAAAAACCTGGACAGTTAACAGATTTGTTTTGAATAGTAATTGCATCTGTTCATTTATTTCTTTAACAGATTTATTTCCAAACAGTTTTAAACTGTTTTGAACAGTGTTTTAACTGCTTGGCAGTTACAACTTCAAGTTTGGACAGTTTCCAAACTGCCAATCTGTTGAAATAGTTGCAGAATTGTTTGAATTTTGAATCAAATCTGTTCAAAACAGTATCATACATATTCACTTCCTCAAAGCACCTTTTCGGGTCAGATTTATTGTCTATAAATACAGCCATGATTCTAGCAGTCTAGAATCCGAAAAATTAGTTTGCAAATTGTCTCTTTGCTATCCAATTCTCATCTAGTGCATATATTCTTCATATATAATTTTAGGAAAAAATAAAGAGAGCATTAGAACACAAGGTTCTAGTTCGCCGTACAAATTTGTGTGGAGTGCTATTACAAGTTTATGAAGATCATTGTATCCTGGGAGATAGACGCCACTCAACCGTAAGCACCGTAGGTGAGCAAATTTGTCTTGAGGACAGAGTGTCACACACTTGACTTGGTCTTTGTCTTTTATTTTTTTTATTCGGTTGGATAAAATAAATTCGGTACGTTATTTATTTATTTTGTTTGATTTAGTTTCCATTTATTTTATTTACGCAGAAGATTGTTCCAACAGTTTGTTTTAGAAAGAGATAACGGATAATTATGTGGGATTTTATGCTTTCATTATGTGGGATTTTATCCTTTTACTTTTTGCTTCTTCATTTTTTCTTTTATCTCTTGGTTATATTTTTTTTCCTTTTATTTAATTTTATTTAGCATAGGTGAAAATGTAGAATAATTGTTTTTATTATATTAAAAAATTGAAAATTGGGATAATGAGGTAGAGAGACTCCAGGAAGTGCCACGTAAGAGAGAGAACACCTGAGATATTAGTATTGGAGTTTTGGAGAATTTTAAGAACAATAAAGTAGGAGACCCAATACATAGTTGTCATTAGTTTCGGTCTATTTAATTTTGCTAAAAGGGAGTTCAGTTTAATTATGTTAAAATTATGAGATTTATTGTATTTTTTAAATCTTAAGAGAGATCAATGTAATTTACCCGATTCAATATATGTATCCTAGTTTATTTTTTATTGTTGCATTAATTTAATAAAACTCATCATCATTTTTATTATTAATAGAGTAATGACACATTATATGATAAATAAAATATAAGGATAAATACATTTTTTTAAAAAAATTATTACAAATAACTATTCTTATTTACATTTGAGAAATTACATCTCACCACTTGAGATTTTCAATCACATAACAAATTGTGACTTCCTTCATTAATCAACTATTAAATTAAACTAACAGAGTATATGGTATAAGTAAATTTTTTTATGAATAAAGATTAGGACCCCCTTTCCCCTCACCCCCTTTGACCCCCTTTCTTTTTTGATTGGTCACTTTTTCTTTTTCTTTTTCTTTTTTTTCTTCTCCTCCAATCACCACCCCCACGTGTGTGTGGGGGGTGGTGGGGGTTGAAGCTTGAGGGGGTTTAAATCACTGCTGATAAATATTTGGTGTGTCGCTGAAGAGGGGGTTGAAGAATACTATGATAGTGTTAGAGAAGGGATGTAGTATAGTAATTTTATTTTGGTATTAAAAGATATCTGGATATATATGTATATATACTAGTGAGCTGCATAATAATTTTATTTTGGTATATACTAACGTTAATTTTAAGTACCCCTTCTCTGTTATTACCCTTTAAAATATGAAGGAAAAAAGTGAAATTTCACTAACGCGCAATAGCAATTGATGTGCACCTTATTGGGCCCATTTAGGAGCCTATTTCGATAATCTGAACTATTTATTTTTTAAAAGATATTGAGTCGAATGTACTTGCAAAAAATTAAGTTAATCGGATATCGGTAACCTTTTCATCAAATCACATTTGTATCTAAAAAAATGATAATTGTAATTTGAAGTATAAAACTAAATACAAATATGATTTGATAAAAATGCTAAAATATAATAAAATAAAATATACTTCAAATTTATCACTGTTATTGTAAACAATTGATAAAATGGTATTTAAGAAGTTATTAAAATAGCCTCCGTAAACAATTTACCATTTTTCATAATTTCCTAACCAAACATAAGATTTATTAAAATAGTCATTTTTAAACATTTAATTTCATGACAAAATAAATATGTGATAGGTATCATTTTCAATCAAATAATCTGGAGACTATTTATTTGTTGTCACATTTCAATCCCTTGTTATCCAATCAATCCAAACAAATAACCCTTATAATCTCTCTGTGCACTTTCTTTTTCTTCATTAAAACTGAGAAAATTATCTATCTTCACAAAAAAATTTTACAAAATCATCCCTTCACATATTCTTACCGATAAGAATTTAATATTACAGAATAAATAAATAGACTTTTAACGATAAGAATATGTGAAAAAGTGTTTTTATGAAATTTTTTTTAGGGGTCCAGCATGACTGTTAAAACTAATACAAACATGATTTTAATTAAATTTTATTTTTCCTAGTTCTTCAATTCCTCCACTGTATCATTAATCTAAACAAATGGTTAAAGAGTGGCCAGTCATTATTGGGGCAATCACAGGCGAGTAACGATAGCCTTTCTACACTTTTCATATGTTATTAATGTGGGGCGTTTTTGAAACGCGCACCAACCAAATCATCAGAAACAACGAAACAGTAAACAGAGGGGACGGCTTTCTTCGTTTTTACCTCAATTCTCGGGCGCAACTGTCGGCACCCCTTCATTTTCGCACACCAAAAATAAATGAATTCACATAAATTTTTGGACAAATTACATATTTGACCCTGAATTTTAAATTTTTAAGTGTGATAAACAGAATACATGTCATAAAAATTTTGAAAAAATATTTAAATAGATTAATTTTTCAAATTTTACTTCTCACGTTATTATGAAAGATTTGAGAGAGAAATTGTGTACAAGAATATTTTTTAACTTTTTACATACATAGAACTTATATAATTTTTTTAATTTTTACTTTTACAAAAACGAAATAGTAAAATCTCATTTTTAATTGTGTTTTATTTTACAACAGTGCTAAGAATACAGATATAATTCACAGAATATAACACAAATGTGAGATAAAAGTGGGTGCCACATGATGTAGGGTCATATGTAGGACCTATATTTTGTCTCACATCAGTGTCCCATTCTATCAATTTCATCTATGCACTTAAACTTATTATTTGTTTTGAAGTGAAAACTACATAATGAGTCATATTATATATGAAAATTATGTAACAATTTTTTTGTTTGTATAATGTTACTTAAAACCCATTTATGACAAAATTACCAAAAAAATCTCATAATTCGACCACAGTAATAAATTTTTTTTTTTAGTTTTGTCAATTTAAATTTTAAATTTTTGATTTTTTTTAATATGAATTATTTGTCTATTTTCGTCAAGTAAAATCAATGAAAAATGAATATTTTTATCATTAAACTCAATACAAATAAGTATTTTAGACATTTTATATATACATACATTGAGTTTAATAATTAAAATACTATTTTTTCGTTGGATTTAGTTAACGAAAATAAATAAATAAATGATGTAGATTGTAAACAAATTAGAAAATTAGGATTTAAATTGATAAAATTAAAAACTAAAAATTTATTTTGTTTCAAAGGTCAAACCTAAAGTTTTTTTTTTGGTTGTTGTTGTTGTTATAATTCTATAAGGTAAATTATACATCTTTTGAAGTTTAAAAAAAACTATAATACGTTTGTACAATTCTAACATAATTACATTGAATTCTCTTGTTATTTTAATTTATATAACACTTAATTTATTTTTCATCAATAATTTATTAATTATATGAATGATAAAAATAATATTGTCATATCTTTTATAAGAAAATGTATATTTTACTTTGTTTATTTTATATTTGCATTAGTTTCGGTCTATTTAATTTTGTTAAAAGGGAGTTCAGTTTAATTATGTCAAAATTATAATATTTACTATATTTTTTAAATCTTAAAAGAGATCAACGTAATTTTCCCAATTCAATATATGTATCCTATTTTATTTATTATTATTACATTAATTTAATAAAAATATCATTTTTATTATTAATAGAGTAATGACAAATTACATGATAAATAAAATATAAGGGTAAATAAATTTTTTTAAAATTTATTATATATTCTTATTTTACATTTGAGAAATTACATCTCAGCACTTCAGAGTTTCAATTATATAACAAATATGACTTCCTTCATTAATCAATCGTTAAATTAAATTAAACTAACAGAGTATATGGCATAAGTAAATTTTTTTTTATATATAAAAGCACCTCTATTAACTTTTATGACATTAATACACTTTGTTTTTTATTTCTTTTTCTGTATCACCTTTTCTAATTCATATTTTTTCTCAATTAGTAAATTCACTTTACCTAACCATCGCATCACCTTCTTTCGTTCTCAATCAACACCACCATGGCACCATCATGCATATAAACATTTGGTGTGTGGGGTTGGAGAGAATGGATGTAGTATAATAATTTTATTTTGATATTAAAAGATACCTAGATATATGTATACTAGCAAATTGCATAATAATTTTATTTTGGTATTAAAAGATATCTAGATATATATATATATATATATACACTAGCAAGCTGCACACTAAAAAATGAAATAGTATAAGAATAATGATAAAGAAAAATATACATGTAATGTAGCCAAAAAGTTAAAAAATTACTAAAAAAGTCAAAAAGCCAACAACTCATACCAAAAAATCAAAAATTCTCTTTTCTCTCTACTTTTTGCACATCTTTTCGTAAAAAGCCAAAAAATCATCCCAAAACATACTAATTTTTTTTAGCTTATATTTTAGCCAAATAGCTAAAAGGTTACTAAATTAGCTGTTCCCAAATGAGGCCTAGTGTTCATGTGGTAAGTGCTTATTTTGCCAAACTCATAATCTTGGTTTTAAATTCTGTTTTCTTCTTTTTTTACATGAATATCAATTACAAGATTATTTTGAAAAAACTCAAAATATGAAATACAAATGTGGCAATACCACCATTAGCCTTAACTTCATATATTAGAATAGATAAAAGATATACATACATATTTGTTAAGTGTTAGCAGACATTTTAATATTATAATGTATTATAGGTTGGTTTTCTTTTCTTTTCTTCCAAGTTAAGCCTTCCAAGTCCTTGTCAAGCCTTTGCCAAGTCTTGGTCTTAATCTCCCCATTCTCATCCTTTCAAGCATTTTCAAAGTCTTCGCCAAGACTTATCATCATCAAGTCTTCTCCAAGTCTTTATCATTTTCTTAATCACCAAGAAAAACCTTCCAAGCCTTATCTTCTATATATATTGAGCTAATTTCCTATCTTGGCATATACGAGAAGGAGTTTTTGTTGCTTTGTTATGTCTAGTGTAAGATAATCAGGCAAATAAAAAAGGGTGTATGTGATAAAGCTTTGGATTCAACCAATTGTGCATTATTGGTGAACCATATGACTTAGTTGGGCTGTTGTATTCTGGGGGGGACAAGTCAAGGTTTTTTCTGCTGTACCACAGTGTGAGGCTTTGCCTAACCGCAGAGGGCTTGAATCTCCTTAAAGAGAGCGAATTTCTTGCGCCTCAGCCCTTTATTATAACTTTTATTATTTGTATTTTCTGGTGTTTTATTTGTAATTATCACCAACAATTTTAAGGAGATTCAAATAGCAAAAGTTCATGGAGCCAGTACTGGAGAAGCCCAACGAGAATACCGGCGATCTCAACAAGCCCTTCCGGTTCAAGGGAGCCCATTTCAAAAGATGGAAAGGCAAGGTGTTTTTCTACCTCAGTCTCCTCAAGGTGGCGTATATCCTGACCTAGAAAAATCCGAACAAAGTCCCCACTGAAGAGATGACCGACGAGGAGTATGCTGCTCATCTTGAAAAAATCAAAAAATACAACACAGATGAGTATAAATGTCGGTATTATCTTTTGAATTGTCTTTCAGATCAATTTTATGATTATTATGATATTACTTACACCACTGCCAAGAAAATTTGGAAGGCCTTGCAGAACAAATATGACACTGAAGAGGCAGGTGCTAAAAAATATGCTGTCAGCCATTTTTTCCGTTATCAGATGATAGATGAAAAATCAGTGGTGGAGCAAGTTCAAGATTTTCAAATGCTAGTGGCTGAAGTTAGATCCGAAGGCATTAAAATTGGAGACAATCTTGTTGTAGCAGGTATTGTTGATAAACTTCCATCATCTTGGAGGGTGTTCCAGAAGTCGATGCGTCACAAGCAAAAAGAGACGTCCTTGGAGACTCTAATCACACGGATTCGGGTGGAGGAGGAAGCACGAGAACAAGATGCGCTTATGACATAAGAGCATTCCACTGCAGAGATAAATTTAACTTCTAGAAATACTTTACCTAAAAGTCGATTTCATAAAAATAGTCACTTGAAGCAATTTAAGAAAATCTGGAAAAATACTGGAAGGCCATAAAATAAAAATTACCCGAGGCAAAAGAAATGGAACCAAGAACCCCCTTCACAAGATATGACAAATGTGACATGTTTTGTGTGTGGCAAAAGTGGGCATATTGCTCGAACTTGCAAATTTCGAAAACAATAGTCTCGACCACAGGCTAATTTTACCGAGGAACTATTTGTGGCTATGATCACAGATATTTTTATGATTCAATCTGTAGAAGGGTGGTGGGCAGACTCTGGTGCCAATAGGCATGTCTGCTATGATAAAGATTGGTTCAAAGATTTCACTCCTTTTAATGAGGAGATGCCTGTTATGCTTGGTGACTTCAGTTTAACCAAGGTGCTCGGGTGTGGGGATGTTGAGCTGAATTTTACCTCTGGATGTGTGCTTGTTTTAAAAGATGTGTTGTACACACCGTCCATGAGGAAAAATTTGATGTTGAGTTATTTGCTCAACAAAGCTGGTTTCAAGCAGACTATTGAATCTGACCAATATGTAATCACTAAAAAAGGCATATTTGTGGGGAAAGGGTATGCCTGTGATGGAATGTTTAAATTAAATGTTGAGAATAAGAAAGCACATGTTTCTGTTTACATGCTGTCTTCTATGAATTTTTGGCATGCTCATCTGTGTCATATTAATAGCCGATATGTGGGAGTCATGAGTAGTTTAGGATTAATTCCCAGACTAACAAATAAATTTGAGAAATGTGAAGTTTGCAGTCAAGCAAAAATAACTAAAATGCCTCATAAAAGTGTGATGAGAAATACTGAATTGTTAGAATTAATTCACACTGATTTATGTGAATTTGAAGGAATTTTAACACGTGGTGGAAATAAATATTTTATCACTTTTATTGATGATTTTTCAAAATACACTTATATATACTTGTTGAAAAATAAAAGTGATGCTTTTGAAAAATTTAAAGAATTCCTTCTTGAAGTTGAAAATCAATTCAGTAAAAAGATTAAAAGATATAGAAGTGATAGAGGCCGGGAGTATGAATCTTTTGGATTCAACTCGTTTGCTCAGTCTTTGGGAATAATCCATGAAACTACTCCACCATATTCACCTGCTTCTAATGGTGTAGCAGAAAGGAAAAATAGAACTTTAATGGATTTAACAAATGCTATGCTAATTGAAGCAGGTGCTCCTTCAAATTTGTGGGGAGAAGCAATTTTAACTGCATGTTATGTCATGAATAGAGTGCCACATAAAAAAACAAAAGTTACGCCTTTTGAGTTGTGGAAAGGGCATAAACCAAATTTGAGATATTTGAGGGTTTGGGGTTGTCTAGCTTTTGTTAGACTTATGGACCCTAAAATACCTAAATTAGGTGTGAAAGCTGCCACTTGTGCTTTTCTTGGATATGCAACATATAGTACATCCTATAGATTTTTTGATATTGAAAACAAAATAATTTTTGAATCAGGTGATGCAATTTTTCATGAAGAAAAATTTCTTTTTAAATCTAAAAATGGTGGGGGTCAAAATTATCAAGAAAATATTTTATCTGAAACCGGTTCCTCTACTCCCCTTTTACAAAACCAAGATACTGTAGTTTTTGAACCTAGAAGGAGTAAAAGAGTCAGATTAGAAAAAGATTTTGGCCCTGATTATCATGTTTTTAATGTGGAGGAAACTCCATTAACTTTACAAGAAGCTTTGGCATCTCCTGACTCTGTTTTTTGGAACGAGGTTGTAAATGATGAGATGGAATCATTATTATCCAATAAAACTTGGATATTAGTAGATTTACCACGAGGTTGTAAAACTATTGGCTGTAAATGGGTTTTGAGAAAAAAATTTAAACCAGATGGAACTATTGATAAATATAAAGTATGGCTTGTTGCAAAATGTTTTAAACAACAAGCCTTTTTTGATACATTTTCTCTGGTTACTAGAGTTACATCCATTAGATTATTAATTACAGTGGCTGTAATTCATGATCTAAAAATTCATCAAATGGATGTTAAAACAGCCTTTTTAAATGGAAACCTGGGTGAAGAAATCTATATGGATCAACCTGAGGGTTTTGTGGAACCCGGTCAGGAAAGCAAAGTGTGCAAGCTAGTTAAATCCCTATATGGCTTAAAACAGGCCCCTAAACAGTGGCATGAGAAATTTGATTCCTGCATGATTGAGAATGGCTATAAAACGAATGAATGTGATAAATGCATCTACTATAAATCTGAAGAAAATTCACATGTCATTATTAGCCTCTATGTGGATGATTTACTTATATTTGGCTCTAATTTACATATCATCGTGGAAACTAAAAATATGCTTAGTAGCCATTTTGATATGAAAGATCTTGGTGAGGCTAATTATATTTTGGGAATGAAAATTACCAAAACCTGTGATGGTATATTTCTTGATCAGTCGCATTATGTTGAAAAAATTTTGAGAAAATATAATTTTTATAAGTGCAAGCATGTTCTTACTCCTTTTGATCCTCATGTGCGTTTATTTCCTATTGAAAATGATGAGGATGTAATTAATCAAAAGGAATATGCTAATATGATTGGTAGCTTGCGTTATGCGACTGACTGTACTAGACCTGACATTGCCTAAGCAGTTGGAGTACTTAGCAGGTTTACTAGCAAGCCTAGCAGTGATCACTGGCTAGCCATTGAGCGGATTATGAAATATTTATCTGATACTATAAAATATGGTTTGTTTCACAATAAGTATCCTGCAGTACTTGAAGGTTACAGTGATGCCGATTGGAATACCTTGTCAGGTGATTCATTATCAACCACTAGTTACTTATTTACATTGGGAGGTGTGCTATAAGTTGAAAATCGAAAAAACAAACCATTATTGCTAATTCAACAATGGAGGCTGAGCTTATTACTTTAGCTACAGCTAGTGAAGAAGCAAATTGGTTGAGAGATTTGTTAAATGAAATCTCTTGTTGGAAAAAACCGATTCTACATATATTGATTCATTGTGATAGCACCGCAGTAATTGGTCGAGTTAATAATCGTTATTATAACGGTAAATCCAGACCTATTATAAGAAAACACAGTACTGTGAGATTTTATATGAATAATGACATCATAAATGTGGATTATATTAAATCTGGTGATAATCTTGCAGATCCATTAACTAAGGCCTTAGCAAGAGATAGAGTCTGGAATACATTGAGGGGGATGGGGTTGAAACCCATTGAATATAGCAGGAGCCATGTATGAGGATACTCAACCTAGGGACCAGAGATCCTGTAACTGGGTTCAATGAGAAAAACGATCATATGATGGCCGTGAGAAATACACTAAATTACTTTTTACCCATTCCTATGATGTAAGTGCATTTATCTTGTAACGTTGTAGAGGTTGGGTTATTAGAAAAACTCTTAATGAATTTCTGTAGCTCTTAGTGAGTGGGGTGTCATAGTTACAGGAGCACCCTTGACAGAATTCACCTATGTGAGTATGGTAGTGGGGCCGCTACCTATGAGATTTGGGCTAATTCTCAAACACACTCATGAATCCTGGGATCGCACAAGGCCGTAATGTGCTAGCTTTTAAAGCTTTTGTGAACACCTGGAATATTATGTGTGTGCAATAATTATTTATTTCCCTTAAGTAGTCATAGTTCAATGCTGAGCATACTATTGGCTCTGGAGTAGATATTATTGTTTCACTAATGGAGGTTCAATGCAGAGCACACCTACCATGATGCATAATATCCTTATTTACCTAATAATCTCAGTTTTAGTTACCTATAATATTAAAATAGGTGGGGGAATGTTAGCAGATATTTTAGTATTATAATGCATTATAGGTTGGTTTTCTTTTCTTTTCTTCCAAGTTAAGCCTTCCAAGTCCTTGTCAAGTCTTTGCCAAGTCTTGGTCTTAGTCTCCCCATTCTTATCCTTTCAAGTTTTCTCCAAGTCTTCGCCAAGACTTATCCTCATCAAGTCTTCTCCAAGTCTTTATCATTTTCTTAATCACCAAGAAAAACCTTCCAAGCCTTATCTTTTATATATATTGAGCTAATTTCCTATCTGGGCATATACGAGAAGGAGTTTTTGTTGCTTTGTTATGTCTAGTGTGAGATAATCAGGCAAATAAAAAAGGGTGTATGTGATAAAGCTTTGGGTTCAACCAATTGTGCAGTATTGGTGAACCATACGACTTAGTCGGGCTGTTGTATCCTGGGGGGGACAAGTCAAGGTTTTTTCTGCTGCACCGATGTGAGGCTTTGCCTAACCGCAGAGGGCTTGAATCTCCTTAAAGAGAGCGAATTTCCCGCGCTTCAGCCCTTTATTGTAACTTTTATTATTTGTATTTTCTGGTGTTTTATTTGTAATTATCACCAACATTAAGTTTTGTTTAGGATGGGGAACAGAAAAAACCAAGAGCTACCAGGTAGAGCCTCTGACTGCACAAGAGATAGCAGAGAAGGGGGTACTTCCAAACTCTAGCAGCCGATTTAAGCCTTCCCTCAGTTGTAGAAAAAACTGGTAAAAGAGATTATAAATTATAACTAAACATATTATAAATAATAACTTAACAGATTATAAATTATGATTTTGATAAAAAAAATTATTAATTTGTCTGGTGTAACTATTAGATTATAGATTTAAGTTACTGAGTAGTATTTGTCAAATAAACTGTGAAGTAACTTTTTCAATTAATTTTTATTTTTTATTATTCACTACTTGTCTACATTTCTCATAATAATAATAATAATAATCTATAATCTATTTGGGTCTTTTTCTATTTTTAAAAATAAAAAAATAAAAAAATCTAAGAGTATAACCGTAAATTAATATGTTTACAACAGAAGTTGATAATCAGAAGTAAGGGGTCAGCAACTTCTCTGACTCAGTTTTTTTAAGTTAAAATAAATTGTTAGAATCAGAAGCTGTTTGAAATAAGTTTAACCAAACAGTTCAAAATAACTTTTTGAAAGTTAGAAGCTATAAGTTGCCTCAAAAAAACCTAAACAAACACCTCCAAAGTTCTGACAAAGAATATTTATAATTTTAAAATATAGATGAAAATTAGTATTTTTGACAAATTTTAAAGGGTAAATTACATTGACACTCTTTGTGATTTAGTCTAATTACATCTCATCTCTTGATATTTTAAAAATTGCATTATCATTTCTGTAGTTAATAGTCTCATTTCATAAACCCTCTACTTATATAAAAAAGCAGCAACTCCTAATAAAAAAAAGAGAAAATTACATTGAAAAAAAAAAGAAGACGTAAAGCAAAGGAAAGAAAAAAAAAAAAAAGAGGAAGTAAAGCAAAGCAAGAAAAGATAGAGTGCATGAGTTCAATATTTTCATTCTGTCTAAATAATTACAATGACAGGGGAGTTTAGTGTAAGTTTTCAAACATCAGGAGTGACATTAAACTCAAATCTCAGAGGATGTAAATGTAATTTATCCTATTCTAAAAGATATATTTATAATTTATTTAAAGTATAATACTATAAATATAGTCATTATAGCATTATTTTTTCAACTTGCGGAATCTCCAACTCTTTTGAACTATAAAGTTCATTTGATTAGAAATAAAATGATGTTGGGAAGTGACACTACTAGAAAACAGAGCTTTTGAGTCGGCAGAGTGCCGTCGCAAATAGCACATTTGCCGACTCAAAAACGTTTTTGCGACGGCGTTTCGACGGCAACTCAAGGGTCGAAAATGGTGGGGTCGCAAATGTTTTTGAGTCGGCAATCTGCCGACGCAAAAAGTTTTATTTTTTTGAGACGGCAGCTTGCCGACTCAAAAAGTGGTTCAATGTTTTAAGAAATTTAACCCATAATTTTCTTATTGAGGCGCCTCCCAAGTTTCGAACCCACTCCATTTGGAAGCTTTGACCGGACCCAAACTCACCGCACTAAATCCACTTCACCACTCTACCTCTTTCAGATATTAATTGAGATATTTATTATTTATAGTATATACACTCAATATTAATATAAAAGTATATCTATAAATATATATACATATAATTATAATTTCATTATTATGATATTTGAACAAATTATCTTGATATACAAATAAATAAAGCAGAATGTGCTTAATTACATGTATCGCACAAATTAAATTTATTTTTTTATTTTTATTTTTATTTTTTATCGATCTGATTGATGTCTTAATATTAATTTATATTTAATTTTTTATTTAACATTAAATTATTTATTATCAAAATATTCATATTTAATTTAAATTTTTTATGCCTATATACACTATTTATGAATAATTAAAAATAATAATATTAAAGAAATACTAATACTCTACATAATTAATTTATGTATTTTCTTCTTAATCCAATCACAACATATTTATATTTAATCTTTTAAATAAATTTTGTATAATTCTATTTCTACATATTTTTATTATCCAAATAAAAATAAAATAAAACAATTAGAATCACTTTTAGTTTTATATTACTAATTCTCTTTTAATTTAACTATTATTTTTAATATCGAAATGAGTATTAAATATAATATATTTATTAAATATAATCAAGTAAATATATATATCTTGGTTATAAAATATTTTTTTTTGCTACGGCATTTGTTGTCGACACAAAAAGATATAATTTTTTGCGTCGGCACAAATTTGCCTACTCAAAAGGTATATGCCGACGCAAAAAGTCTATCTTTTGAGTCGGTAAATTCAACCGACTCAAATAATGCTATCAAATATTAATTTTTTGTGTCGGCCAACGGTGCCAACTCTAAAGGTTTGGTATTTGCGTCGGTAACTCTGTGCCGTCTCAAAAAGACTACTTTTTGCGACGGTAAAATTTGCCGACTCAAAAAAACCGACTCAAAAGGCCCTGTTTTTAGTAGTGTGAGTTATAGGTAAATATATATATATATATATATATAGGAAGAAAAAGAAATGAACAATTATTTTTAAATACATTTAAATAAGATGAATTTTTTGAAAGAAAATTATTTTTTAAAAAAACTTTGTAGCTTCAAAAACAATTCTTAAACAAGCGAATATACAAGCGAATGCAACTATGGGTAAATATACAAATTGTGATAATTGTTTTTCATTGAAAAAAAAAAATCATATATATTCTGTGTTGAATAAAAATATAAATTTAGACATTTAGAAGGGTTGTAGGATTGATTTTACTTTTTAAGACAAATGCTATCAAAGCTTTTTCAAAAAAAATGTTTGATTTTTCTTTTTTCTCACATTTTTCATCAGTATTGTACTAATTGTGTGGATAAAAAAATTGTACCACGCTGTTGATAGTGACAAATTTACTTTTATGAGATTGGAAAATGATACTCAACGTTGAAAATTAATAGTTTGAAGTCTACACTGATGGACTTTTCTGAGATGGAAATCCTCTGGTGTCTAAGGTACATTGTATATAATTCTATATAAAATTATGTAAATTTTTATAAATTTATATAAATAATTTTATAAAAAAGAATAAATAGGATATAAATTCACATAATTACATAAGTTTTAACGAACTCTCGCAAATTTATATTCAACTTTAGTAATTTTGTATAAGATTGCATACAGTGTGCATTGTAAGTCGGAGAAATTTTTTATTTATTTACGTATTAGTGGTAAACCCGTGTTATGCACAAAATATGAAAAAATTAATAAAATATTTTTATATAAAAGTAATATAAATAGTTAGATTTTTTATGTAAATTATGAAAACAAAAAAAGATTGAAACTTATAATTTAAGTTTCACAATTTTATCATTATTTATATATCAATTTTTAATTTGTCACAGTTCCAATCATGTAACTTTCAACCTCTTACTAGAGTTATAAACTTGGGCGAATTCAGTCCCAAGTAGCTTGAGTCAAGCTTGGAATTTTTTAAAGATTGAGTAATATAATTTTTAATTCAGTGAAGTGAGTAGAGACAGTAAATAACCTGAGCAAACAAAATAAAATTGTATATATAAATATATAAAATTATTTACTAATTTATTTTTTAATAATAAATAAGATTTATTAAAAAATTAATATTAATGAACAAAAGCAAAAACAATATTCCAATAGAATTATTTTTGATTTTTTTTTTATATAAAAAATACACCTTTTAGAAAGGGATCATTGAATAAGCTAATATTAAAAAAAAATACATTTTATAATGGCATAAAATAATTAAAATATGATTTTTTAGAAATTATTTTATATTTAAAAATTACAATAAAATATTTAAATAGAATAAAATTAAATTTCTTACAAAATAAAAGTATTTGGATAAAAAAAAGAAAAAGGTAAGAAGAAAATTTAACATTGTATTCACATTTGATTTCAAATTAATTCTAGATGATCAATGAATTATCACCTATAACCCTCATTTTTTTAATAAAAAAAAGATATTTCACAAATCATCACTTTTTAATAGAAAAATAACATTTATTTCTATTTGTTTTCTCAAAAGTCACCTTTCAATCATTTGAGCAAAAAATAAATTTATTTTTTATTTAAATTTGTTTAATTGACAATTGAGATTAAAAAAAAAAAATTAATAGGATCCACCATGTTTTGCAAATGCAAAAAAAGTCTAGATGATCGATAAGAAAAATATTTGAGACCCACAATTATACCTACAATGATGTAGTATCATATGTGTCAATTATTGATTTGTTATACGCTCAATGACATGGGACCCAACATTGTTGGAATAATAAATTATCATGTTTAACTCCTATTTTTTTTATTATATATAAAAAAAAAAGTTTCACCATCCATCACTTTTAATAGAAAAATAATGTTTATTTTTATTTGATTTTAGCAAAAGTCATTTTTTAATTATTTAAGGCAATTAATTTTTTATTTTAATGTTTAATTGACAATTGAGATAAAAAAATTTTTTTTTTAACAGAATCCATCATGTTTGGCAAGTGTTAAAAAAATCATTCATTTTTTTAATGTTTTTGTTTTTTGTTAAATATATATATATATATATATATTTGTATCAAAAAAAATTTATTGTTCAAGTCTTTATGATTTAGAAGGATATACAAAAATTTATAAATTTAAAAAAAAATGATGAAAAATAAAAATATAAACTTTTAATAGCAATTAATAATTTTAACACGTGTATTTAATAACATATTATGTTTAGATCAATAATATTATGACAGATGTGAATATTAATCTCATTCTAATTGTAATAACATAATTTAAATTTAAAATTTTATTTTATAATTTAATAAAGGATGCATAAATTAAGGAATAAATATTGATCTCATTTAAAAAAGAATCTAAATTTGAAATTTATTTTACGAATATAAATTTAATTTATAAACCAATCATATTGTGACACATGTTAACAAAAATTAAACAAAATAAAAAAAAAAAAAATTACAACTTTCAATCTTAATAAGATAACAACGTTTTATAATTATAATAATATACAGATAGATAAATACTTGGCTGACCATTATTTTTTTATCTAGAATTTCTCTCCGAATTGAATTATCCCCAAAGGCATTTTTCACCGAACTTAAGTTATGTTTGGCATAAGTTTTTTGGACTAAAATAGTCATAAAAAGACAAAATAGGCTAAAAAATTAATAAGACGAAATGTTACATTCAAATCATAATCATTTCATTTTTTTCTCACAATAGTCAAAAAAGCTAAAAAACTTACCCTAAACAAAACTTTTTAAGGCCCCTTTTGGGAACATGCTAATTTAGTAACTTTTTGGCTATTTAGCTAAAAAGGTAGGTAAAAAAAACTTGTATGTTTGGGATGACTTTTTGGCTAATTACGAAAAGTTGTGCAAAAAGTAGAGAGAAGCTGTAATGTTTGACTTTTTGGTATGAGTTGTTGACTTTTTGACTAATTTAGTAACTTTTTGACTAATTAACTAATTTAATAAGTCCCCAAACGAGACCTAACTTAAATTAAAATAATCAAAAAATTAAAAAATCAACTCACGCCTTAATCGAAAACTTAAATGGTTTCCTTATCCCTCTAGACTTACAGAAGCTAAGAATCATATTTTGATGGGATTTAAATGGTTTCCTTATCCTCTAGAATTACATAAGTTAGGAATTATATTTTGATGGGATTTAACAACGGTTAAGACTTCACGCTGTGGCATGTAGCACCTTTGACTATATGATCAGGGTACATCGTACCATCTTTAGGTGAAGACCCTCATGGCCAAACTTAAAATACAATTCCACAATAATCAAACGGAGCATAATAAAATGAGTTTGGAGACTTTTTAGCAAGGTAGAGTCAAATTTAGGTTGAAAACAGAAATCCTAATTGGATTCGGTGGAGAGAGAGGATGATAATTCTGATCCACCTTCTTTATAATATAACAAAAATATTCATACTTTAGCATGATCATATAAAATAATATTAAAATTTATCATTATTATTATTATTTTTTTTTATTTCCATCTTGTTTATATAGTGCACATCAACATCTACAAACAAAAAATGAACAAAACATACAACTTTCAAATTTACCTTTTTTTTGAACTTTTGCTACTGATTGGTCACCTTTTAAAATTCTATAATAAGATTATAGGGGTTAAACAAAGGTTACATTAGGGGGTAGGGAATGAATCCCATTGACAAAAAAAAAAACCTCTATTTTTTATGTCTATTATAATAGGCATGAGACAATTATTGAGTAGAAAGCTAAAAAAAATTAGGACCCTAAAAAAGAAAGATAAAAAGGAATGGGTCCAGTTGGTGGAGAAAATTTACCCCCTCAATTGATTACTGTTTGGCTTTATGTTAAAAAAAACAAAAGAAAAAAAAAAAGGGAAAGAAAAATACTGTATGACATGCATTTGACTGGATGAATATGAATATATGAATCAACAACCACCCACACTGCCCCCAACAGCAAAAGATTCCATCTTAGCTGTAAACTCCACTTTTCTATAGTCCCCTCCAAAAAATCTTACCATTACTGCTAGTACTCCTATTATTCCTTAATCTATATCTGCATGTAGGAGAATGGATAAAAAATTATAAATACATAGAAATGTAAATGTATGAAGGATGTAGAAATGTGAGTGTTATTTACAACACTTCATATATTGGTGATTTTTTTTACCTTCTTCCATCTATATGTAATTCCCCTAATCTATTCTTTCTCTCTCTCAAATTGTTTTTCAGCTTCAAGTTTCAACCTTTTACACTCTTGTGTGCTTCTTGTCTTGTGAAAGTGCAAACTCTCTCTAACTCTCTCTCTCACTCTCTGACATGTGTGAAAACAGTCCCACAAAGCAAACCACCCACCCACCACTGCTACTACATTTAGTCCACACTCACTCACTCTCTCTCTCTCTCTAAATCCCAACATCACAATGCCCACCTTCTTCCTCCTCCTCCTCCTCCTCCTCTTATCCACCGCCACCGCCACCGCCACCGCCACCGCCACCGCCACCGCCATTGCCACCCACAACCGCCGTGCACTCCACCAACCCTTCTTCCCACAAGAATCAAAATCCCCAACTCAGCCACCATCTCCTCAACCCCAAACCCCTACTAAATACCCATTTTCCACTACTACCCCTAACCAACAGCCTTTTTTCCCATCCGTACCCACCGGACCGTCACCGCCTTCTCCGCCGTCTCCCCCCTCCTTCGCCTCCTTCCCCGCCAACATCTCCTCCCTTATCCTCCCCCAACCCTCCAAACCCAAACCCGTCTCTTCCAAACTCGTCGCCGTCGCCGTCGCTCTCTTCCTCTCCGCCGTCTCCCTCACCGCCATTGCCTTATTCCTCTACATTCGCCGCCGTAGACGGCGGAGCTTCAGCGATAGCAAGACGCATAGATCGGATAGCAGTGTCGGAGTGTGTCAACCCAATGGGCTTCCAAGGCCAAGAAGATCGCCTCCGACTAGCTCCGAGTTTCTCTATCTCGGCAATATAGTCAATTCTCATGGCGGAGTCGATGCTAATGTTGTTCCAAGAAGTGGTGTTGGTGGTGTTGGTGGCGGCGGAGACACAAATTTGAGGAAATTGGACTCGCCGGAGCTCCACCCCTTGCCGCCGCTTGGACAGCAGAGTTTCCGGCGGAATTATGAAAATGCAGATGTGGGTTCTGAAGATGAAGAGTTTTACTCTCCGAGAGGGTCTTCTGGCGGCCATGAGAGCTCCATCGACACCGGATCGGCATCCAGAAGAACATTCGCCGCCGTAACAGCGGCGGAGAATTTCGATGGCAGGAGTAGTGAAGAATCGAGTTCGTCTCTGTATTCATCATCCAATTCTGGTTCGCCGACTCGATCAGCATCGATTAGTATTTCTCCAAGTTTAAGTCCAAGAAAGCCCATATCGCCGGAATTAATGGCGGTTCCGGCTGCTCCTCCTCCGCCACCGCCACCGCCACCGCCACCACCACCACCACCGCCGCCGCCGCCGTTGCCTTTTACGACCCAATTGGCTAATCTGAAGAGTTCTCCGTCACCGTCACCGTCACCGTCACCGTCACCGCCTTCTTCGTCTTCGCCGGAAAGAGTTTCGGAGAAAAGCATAGATTCATCACCGAGAATATCAAATGTTGAGTCTCCGGCGAGAATTACCTACTTTGTTTCGTACAAATTGGCTGATGAGAAGAGTTCTCAATCACCATCATCACTGTCTTCACCAGAAAGATCTCTGGATCAAATCCAAGATTCATCACCCAGAATATCCAATGTTTCGAATCGAAACGCTGAGTCTTTGAAGCAATTGGATTATAAGAAGAATTCTAGATCCCCATCACTGTCTTCATTTTCCTCACCAGAAAGACCTCTGGAGAAAATCCCAGATTCATCACCCAGAATATCCAATGTTTCCAATCAAAAATCTGAAACTAGCACTACCATTTTGAATCAATTGGCTTACAAGAAGAATTCTAGATCCCCATCACTGTCTTCGTTGCCCTCCCCGGAAAGATCTTCGGAGAAAACCCAAGATTCGCCAGCTAGAATATCAGATGTTTCCAACCCATATCCGGAAACACTTCAGAACTCTGTGCCGGTGTCTGTTGCACCACCACCGCCACCTCCGCCGCCGCCACCGCCGCGACATTGGGAAAGTCCAGTTTCTCCTCCAATTCGCCAGCCAATTGTGAAACCACCAGTTCTAGTAACTCCTTCAAGACCTGTTGTTATTCCTAGTCCTAGTCCAACATTGATATCTCCGATTGAATTGCCTTCTAGTTCAGAAAATGCTGAGAAGAATGAGGAAACTCCGAAACCCAAGTTGAAGCCATTGCACTGGGATAAAGTTAGAGCAAGCTCTGATCGTGAGATGGTTTGGGATCAGATAAAATCAAGCTCCTTCAAGTATGATCACGAGTTTAATCTTGATCAGTAGTTTTGTTTTTGCTATTTTTGTTTCTATTTTTCAATTGTTTGGAATTTGGGTTTTTGGTTGCAGATTGAATGAGGAGATGATTGAATCATTGTTTATTGTAAATACATCAAACTCGAATCCTAAGGAACCAACTCGACGCCCCATTCTTCCCTCACCAATGCAGGAGAATTGGGTGCTTGATCCAAAGAAGGCGCAAAACATTGCAATTTCACTGAGGGCACTGAATGTAACCATTGAAGAAGTTTGTGAAGCTCTTTTAGAAGGTAACTTCTGTTTCTCTGTTTTTTTATTCTATCTTGCCGCATTTCTCTCTTTTTTCTGCAAATACTTCATTATTATGTACACTGTACATACCAATATATCTATAGATGCAAAATGGATCGCATAACCAATCACAGAACATCATTAAAGAGGTTGCTCCACTTACATTGCTCTGCCTGTATTTTCTGTGATTGGTTATATGGCCGTAGAATTATTGTGTAAATGGAGCAACCTCTTTGGTGGCAGACGTCACCATCTAATGTATAACCACCATTATTTTTCATGATTGATTCTGTCTCCGTAGAATTATTGTGTATGAACTTCTCTCATGGACTCGTTATACTTGTTAATAGCAATTTTATGTATATTCAACTGTTTGTAATTAACATGTTTTACTAAGTGGAATATTTTTGCACTTGTATAAAGGCAATGCAGAAGCTCTTGGAACCGATCTTCTTGAAAGTTTATTGAAGATGGCCCCAACCAAGGATGAGGAACATAGGCTGAGAGACTACAAAGATGATTCACCATTGAAACTTGGATCTGCTGAGAGATTTCTCAAGGCAGTGCTTGATATTCCTTATGCATTTAGAAGAGTGGATGCTATGCTCTACATATCTAATTTTGAGTCCGAGGTCGAATACCTCAAAAAGTCATTTGAAACTCTGGAGGTAAATCAATCACTTAGACACTAGTTTTTTAGCTGTTGTTACTCTATCTACATTTACTTAGGATGCTTAGGAATTGTTGAAAGTTGACATTTGGCAGAAAATATACTTTGCCCGTTCATCCACAACTTTTCGTCCTTGATTTTTTGAATCAATTACATTAGTTTTTAGCCACCATTAATGTTTTTTACATATATCTTGGGTGCTTAAAGTTCTGTCCTTGCTAGCTAAATCATCCGCTCCTCAAAATTTTCTTGCCATGCATTTTTTGTTCACAATTTTTTTGTTTGTTTGTTGATACTATCATATCTTGAGTTTCCTGGTTCACAAAGTGAATGTTTCGGCAACCAAGTAGGTCCATTGGTGGTGTCATTATCAAGTGGATATTGATATGAAGATAATATTTACACCTTGTTGGGAATTAACGTATCTCTAGATCTCCTCGCGTGTTCTCTACAAGTCTGCCTAATGCGTGTGTGTTCTGTCTCTTGCAGAAAGCTTATGTTTCGTTGCTTGGTGAAGCAAAGTTGTTGAGTTGTTTCCCTCTGTAGAATTTTTAGTCCAAGTTTCTATTCAATTAAAAGTTTTTAATTAATTTTACAGGTCGCCTGTGAAGAACTGAGGAACAGCAGGATGTTTTTGAAGCTTCTAGAAGCTGTGTTGAAGACTGGGAACCGCATGAATGTCGGAACAAACCGTGGCGATGCCCATGCCTTCAAGCTTGACACTCTCCTCAAGCTTGTTGACGTCAAGGCTGCTGATGGAAAAACCACACTCTTACATTTCGTTGTACAGGAAATAATAAGAAGCGAAGGAGCTCGTCTTTCTGGTGGCAACGAATGTCCACCAAAGCCCATCAATGACGATGCCAAGTGTAGGAAGCTCGGCCTACAAGTTGTTTCTGGTCTCAGTTCGGAGCTCACCAGTGTCAAAAAATCCGCTGCCATGGACTCAGACGTGCTTAGCAACGATGTAAGGAAGCTTTTTAAAGGAATTGGGAACATTGCAGAGGTTGTAAGATTAATTCAAGCCACAGGGTCAGAGGAAAAATTTGCAGAGTCAATGAACCGGTTCACGAAAATGGCGGAGGAAGAGATTATAAGGATTCAAGCCCAAGAGAGCGTTGCGCTTTCACTAGTGAAGGAGATAACTGAGTACTTCCATGGAAACTCGGCCAAGGAAGAAGCTCACCCGTTTAGAATTTTCATGGTGGTGAGGGATTTCTTGACAATTCTTGATCGGGTTTGCAAGGAAGTTGGGATGATCAATGAGCGAACTATCGTCAGTTCTGCCCACAAATTCCCGGTTCCAGTGAATCCAATGTTGCAGTCAGTTACGAGTGGATTCCCAGGAAGGCGGCCATGTAGTTCCTCTGATGATGAAAGCTCATCTTCTTAGTGCTTGTTTCTCATATCAAGTGACATTTTTGTTGCTTTGAAGCCAAATTGACTGTAATCATCCATGGTTTGGCTGGGTAAGAGGGAGAGCTTATTATGAGATGGTGGGCTGGCAGCTTTTAGATCTGTAATTTTTGTTTTTTGTTTTTTTGTTTCTGTTTTTATATAGATCCATGTAAAAGATTTTGGAAATTGTTTAATAATCTTATAGATATATATATATATATACAAAGGTTTAGTTGGGAAGAATAAGCGAGTCAGGCCAGGGTTAGATGGTGTGTTTGGTTTCACCTGTAAAAAAGCATATCAGATTAATGCATACATATATAGATTCTTGGTATATGGTGAGAATTTGTGATGCTCTTCCTGTTCTTTAATTTCCTTTTTGTTTTCATATGCTTTCCCACTTTTAAATATCTGGCAAAGATGCTACTATCAGATTTATCATGAAACACGTTCAACTCTGTTAATCAGTGTTAATGTTCTACACTAGCACTGAAAAATAACAAAGCACATACAGATGCAGAGTAAGGTATCTTTCAGAGTTGATCCAATTTGGCACTGGATTTTCTATTTTTGAAAGGATAAATTTCATTTTACCCTTTGCAGTTGGTTCACGTGCTCATAGCACCTCTCATTTGCAAATAAATTCCTTGTGGTTTTTTAACTAAATTATAGTTTCAAATCCATTAACAGCTCAAGTAAAAAGACTAAAGTGTCCTTGTACGTAGTAACTTTATTGTACAAACTGTATGGACATTTGCACTATTTTTTTGAGATGCAAAATTCACTTTTAACTCCTGTGTTTATTGTGGTTTATCTCTTGATATTCAGAAATGAGCATATGACTTTCTTATTATTGACACATGTTTCACACTGGTTATTAATTTTGATTGACATGTGTTTCACACTGGTTATTAATTTGGATGGAATGTTTGACGGTGTATACTTTAGTTAACAAATCATAGGAGAGTTATCTAGTTATTAGATGACGGGGCAGTAAACTGTATATATGGAGTAAGTCATAAGAGAAGATTAAGTGAAATTTGGCCTTCTTAAAATCCTATGTATTACTAGTTGTATGATCGTGCATTGAAATATTTGTGTTTCAAGATTATCACTACATTGTTTAGTTAAGAGTATATTGTAAACATGAAAACAGATTTTGGAGACAAAAACCCTTGGCCAACCACTTGATATCGCGATATGGGTTACAACAACCAAGGGCCTGCTTGCAGGGCTGGCCCTGGACATTGGCTCATCAGGTCATGGCTTAGGACCCCTCAAAATAGATCCAAAAAAGGGCATCTTCCTATTATAGTTTAGTGTAATATATTAGGTATGTTTTAAGTCAAAAAATAAATAAATAAATAAAAGAAAGCCGAAACTAACTTAAAATAAATTGATCCATTAAAAAATTAAAAGGCTCATTCAAAATTAAAAAAGCCCATTCTCTCTCCTAATCTAATTTCTAACCCTAACTCTTAATTCAATTTTCTCAAAAATTTGAGAGAAGTGACTCAACAAAGTACTAACAAATTTCTAAAAAATTTAGAGCAAGTATGATTCATTTATTTGCTTCTAAAAATACAAGAAGAGCGATGATCAAGTGATACTAATTAGTTGTTGTAATGTAATGCTAAATATTTTTTGTGATTTTGACACAAATCTTTTGTCCTTGACCTTCAAAAAAAAATTCGTTGAATGAAAAAAATATATATATAAAGTGCCCCAAATGATTTAGTGATATTTATTAGTTGATTATTGGCTTTGAGCTCCGGAAATCTCAGGGCCGGGCCTGCCTGCTTGGTGAGATTCTTGTAAGCTGAAAGCTAATAAGTAGAAGTTAAAAATATTCTTCCCTTAACTTTTCAATTATTAATTTTTTATCTATTTAAATTATTTTTGCATCATATGCTTTGCAAACAGGCACAATCTTAGTGAAAATGTGTGAGGTTTATGGTGGTTGATGGTGAATAAAGCTCTCTTTCCACCTAAAAATATGCTCTTGGTAAGCTTTTCTTTGTGTTTTTACCCTTAAATTGGCATGAAAGGGTGAAACATTCATTATATCATTTTAAGGTACATCATTGTATCAGTACCATGGATGGCAAATTATCAAACTACCAAATCAGTAATCATAAGAATATATGAAAGGCTATTACGCTGCTACAAAAATCATAGATTTTTTAGGGGCCATGATAATAATAATAATAATTGCCTTTTACTTTTATTGACCATTTGGTTTTGAAATGATAGAAGAAGAAGGGGCATAATATGATGGAAGGAAGGTGAGAGAGAATACTCTCACTCTAACATAGAAAAGGCATAAGATTCTTCCCATAAAGAAAGTGAAAATGATAAAAGAACAAAGTAAAAAAACACTCACTAGAAGAAGGGTTTAGACTGGAGTTAGAATAATATTTGACATTAATCACATGCTTATACATAGCTTTTGCCCACAAACATTTATACTTTGTTTGGAACTTAGATTAGTCGAGAGAATTTAAAAAAGGGAAAAAGTTAAAAAAATTTAAGATCCAAATACACCATTAATCTTGCACAATATTATCTGTTTCAGTTCCAAAAGTGGCCAGCTAGCTCAATTAGAGAAGTTGCATGATGACCATTTTCAGTATCGAATTCTGCCTTTTTTCTAGGTAGCAAGTGTCATGGGTAAGGAGAGGGCTATCTTTGTTGTGATCATAACAAGACGACAAAAAAGGAAAAGGAAAAGAAAAAGAAAATTTGCTGTGCTTCAATTCCTCGAAAAATGTAGAAAATAGACCCATGAGTTTATGGCAACACCAGAACAAACTTCTTGTAATCAGAAGCACAATGCAGGGCCATTTAACAGGTTGACACTAATTGTGACCGGAGAAGAGGGTCCAGAAAATGATCGATGGAGTGGTGGGGGAGACAAACTACTCATCAATTCAGTTTCAACAGTGTCAAACCAATGAAACAACCATCATAAATTTGGAGCTGCTTCTGAAAACATGATCTAATAGGCAAAATTAAGAGGAGAATACAGTTTAATAGATCTCTGAAACTTTTTAACTCCACAATATAAGAACAGTAATCCACTTGTACAATTGATCAAGTCAAAAGGAACAACAATATTTACCAACTACATTGTTTTGTGACCATCAAATACCTTCAAACCCAATAGAAGGGATATGATGCTTTATTTGTTGATATTTTTGGCTAACTGCAACGACTCAGCATCCATGCGCTCCAGAACCCTTCGTGCTTCCTCCTCTGTAGCTGGAACCACCTTCCGAATCCTAAATTCATTCTTCATGGCATTTACCTCTGGGTGGACCGTGAATGAGAAGTAGAATGTATTTGACACCTACTCCAAGCGTGCACCAACAAAGATAGAGGTTATGCAATGGAAATTTTCAACTTATGACATTTAACATTTTTTGGGTATTATAAGTTCCTAAAATAGTATGACCTCCCAAAGTAAAGATGGAACACTATTAGTGGAACATACCTCACTAGACCGGAGCTTAGGCCTTGTAACATGGGCGACGACCTCAACATTAATCAGAGGCTGATCAGTGGTCTCAAGTTCAGTGTACAAGACACATGATGTTAAGCGCAAGAGATCTCCAACATCCACCTGTCCAACCAAGAAATATGGAATTTTATTCCTATAAATGCTTTAAATGTAGAGAGTACCCTATATATCTTATGACAGTTATAGCTATTTTAACAAAGTGATTCGCAATTTGACAACAATTGGTATGACCAGGATACAATGAAAAATTAATTAAAATTTTTAGTATTGCATTATACATGAGTTCAAAGAATAATGACAAACCATTATTTAGGAATTAAATATTAGTTTAAGAGTCAATAATCAAGTTATTTTTTTTCAATGGATACGTTAATTTGATAAAATCTAAAAAAGTAGAGTATTACTTTAATCTTGCTAGTTTCTTCTAAAAATCTGTTATTTATTTATTTATTTATTCTAACAATTATAGTTTAATACTATACAAAACTATTACAATATTAATTTCATAATAGTTTGGATACATGATCTACAATGTTTGAAAAGTATCAAAATTAACATCAAGTATTCATATACATATCCGCAACTATTTGAAGAGTAGGTATTTGATATGGGTACAATAGAAAACTATCTAAAAAAATTTAGATAGAATAACATATTGAATACCGAGATACAACTCCTTTTTAGAAGTATCCGTGCTTCATAAGTGGTGACACTACTTTTCCCGTTTAAAAGTTTAGAAAGTTTTAGGGCTTCCAGTTGAAAGAACTACATCCAAAAAAAGAAAGATATGAGGTTTATACTTACAGGTCTCAAGAAATCAACATGATCAACTTCTAGAAAGCAAGGCATCATGCCAGCGAAAACATAAGCTGTTGAGAAAGCCAATTCAAATGCCCGGTGCATCAAAAACCCTCCAAAGATCCGACCATGGATGTTTCTTTGCTGTGGATGGCAGATCAAAGAGTTCTCAAGGCGTGTATCCCTAAGAAGGATGGTGTTTCTATCTGCCAAGGCCGGCATGTCACAGAAAATGCGTCCCTCAGCCAATAAAGATTTAAGCCTATCTACTTCCCCATTCTCAATCTCCTTCCTGTCATCACCTCTCTTCTTTTTTTTCAGTTTCCTTGCTTCTGCTTCTTCATACAGCAACTTTTCTTGTTCAGTTTCTGGAGAGAGTCGGTTCACTGGAGCGGCTTTCCCTGTCTTAGAGTCACGGGCAACAAATATAAAGTTGGCTGTAAGAGCTATGGATTCCAAAGCATCAGAGCTCTCTTCTGCAAAACAAATTTCCTATATGAAGGCCTCAAGGTAATGAATTACAGCAGTTCCGAATTTAACTTAATGGCAATAGCCCTACAATTGAAGAAATTTTTTGAGAGAAATGATCTACATATTGTTATGATTAACTTTTGATGATTCATGCAACATAGTTCCTAAAGAGATAATGTTAGCAAGGAATTATGATAAAAAAAATGTGAAAAAGAAAAAGACAATATGATACAATTGATGAGACACAGTTTCTAACCAAGATTGACTCAAATATGAAGTCAATGTGGGCAGTTGGCGAGTGGGATCGTTGTGGAGCCCTCTTGGAAGTTATGATAGGCAAGCAGGCACGAGACCAACAGAGGGAGAAGGGAAGAGAGCTGAGGCAGCCTGAGAGAGAGAGAGAGAGAGTAGAACTTCTAAGCTTGCTGGAGAAGGTAGTTGGTTACTGTTACATTGCATGCATGGAGGTAAAGACCTCCTTCTTATAGTCAAAATTTCATTTAAAGGTGTTGTCTCAGTTAACGTACAAACATAAATATTAAAAAAAAATTTTGGAAACATACAGAAGTGAAACGACAAAAAATTTAGAACACATACAGAAATGTTTGGAAAAGGAAACTAAAGCCTCTATAACTAATTGAATATGTCTGATTTTTTCTTGTTGTGGAGATCTCTCTCTAAGACCAGTTAGGGTGCAATTCCCTCAAGGGAGAGACACCTTCATGAACCCTCAACCCTAGCCACCAAGCCATAAGACCCTGGTGATCCTATGCTTAGTCACCGAGTTTGCTGGTAAGGGAAACTTCCCAGCTCGTAAGTCACAGTTTGCCAAATTTTGACTAAATTCACGATAAATTTGCCGATTCCTTTTACTCAATAAGGGAATTAGGATCAGCAAGCATGAGTACTAAATAATCATGTTTTTTACACTTGTTCTAGTATACACATGTTCCCACCAATCAATTCTAAAGCCACTTTGAAATTGAAGTACATGCTAATCTAATCATTTCTCTTGGAAACCACAAATGCTAACTTTGGCTCCTTCAAATTTAAATACAAATTTGAAGCCATGCAACTTGAACAGCCAACCAGGTGAACAATTTGCAAGAACCAACCCACTGAACCAACTCAGAGGCATGCTCATGATCAAGTATTTTTTTCGTTTAATAGGTAGAGTTACATGTGATCTTACATGACAGTGTATTTATAATTCATATACAATAGTAGTATTATTTATATATGGACATATATATACTTTTTATATCTTTTTATAAATATACATATATATATATATTTTTATAAATATATGTTAGTGTTTATATACATATATATACATTTAATAGGTCCTCTCACGACACTCTACCCCACACATTTTCATATTGGACACTCTACCCTACCTACATCTGTGTCTCCATGACCACAACACAACCCCTAGGGGGTTCCAAGACCCTCCCCTGACTTAGGCAACCATGATAGCATCGGGTGCCTTTAAGAACAATTATAGATCATAGGGGATGTTTGCTCAGTTAGAGAATTGCTTAGCCAAGGCGATGGAAGACTGAGCACAAGTGTCATGTGGAGATGGTTGCGCTTGGTAAGAGAGTGAATGCGTCTAATGCTTCCTGGAGAGGGACAAGCATGGGACGGACATGCTCGGGTGGAGAGCAGGTTGACCAGGCTCAGCAAAGGGGTGCTTCGAGAATGCCTAGTCAAGTGGGCTAAGAGGTACCTGTGGAGTGTCCGTTAATGGCCAACCCAGTAAACTAGTCTCGGCTGGTATCACTCGACACTGCAGGGGAGTATGTGGAGATGCATGATTGGTCCACAAGTCACCTAACGAGGCTGGCATGTGGATCCAAGCATGTTATAGATGATAACATGGTGAATATGTGGCATGCCATGTAGGAGAGCAAATACATGTAGCCAAAGTTATGAGAACTATATTTTCACAAAGGTAATGAATTATTAACCTTCAACAAACAGCTTCAATGACCTTAACTCTTGAATGTCAGGACTCTAATTGACAAAAATGAAGATGGCTATATGAAAGACCTAATTTGTAGATATCATTTATCATGTGTGAAATAGCACCAACAGTTATCCTGCAACTTGAGATAAAAACCAAGATGGGTTCATATTCAGGATTGACAATCCTTGGTAAGATTTGGTAAAATGTACCCAATAGAATTCGAACTTACATGTTAGAGGAGACTTTCATTTAGGGTCTTGATATTCAGTGAATGTATTCAAATCAAAATAAAAGATGTTCTAGAAGAACAATTTGAGGAGCATGCATAATGGAGCGAAAAAAAAAGGAAACTAAGAACATGGCCATAGTATGGAATAAAAAAAAGGGATGGTAATTGAGAAGGCCTAGAAATTTCTGAAGTTGATGAAGGTGTGAAGTGGATGGATTTAATAATTGTGATATAAGCTTTAACAGGTTCTGTGGGAAAGCAAACATATTAATCAACAGTTCAACACCAAACTAGATATGTGGCCTGAGATATTGAATTAAGAAAATAGTTTGGTTTCATGGAGCACTAAATCTTATTGTTTCAACAATTCAGGAAAATAGCTCTCTGGGGATCTTTTGATACTAAAAATGGCTATGCAGATTGGATACTCCAACATATCCGCCAGAGAGTATTGCCCTTTAGCACTTGCAACATATCTGCAGGGAACCCCACTGCACATACGTAGGGGCTGAAGCTTGGGCCCCCGGCATTCTCCAAGCACTAAAGAGTATGTTTAACCCCAACAAGGGGCTATGGAGACTCGAACCCAAGCCTTGAGCGAGGGATTCGAAGTTCTATGGGGATCTTTGATATGGTGAGTTCTTAAAGATTTTAGATTCTGCTATTCTGCCGTAACCATGTCTTTATAGATGTGTATAAGCAACATTAAGATGGCAAGGACAGCAAGCAAAATAGCATTTCCCAAGACAGTTGGTTCTAGGTAAAATAATGAACCAATTCTTTCTTTTTAAGAAACCACACTCAATAGATGTGGAGTGGATGCAATTTTTTATAATGTAAAACTTCAAAAAGCTCCTAAATTTCCCAAGACACAGTTTCTAGTTAAAATACCATTTGTGGGCTGAGTGACTTCCAGTTGAATCTCAATTGAAGACCGCCCAACCCATATAACTGCACCAACCATTTTCAGATCAACATCGACACTGATTGGCTTCTTCAGCACCATCTTGTCAACAGAAGCAGTGACCAGCAAGAGTGGCCTTGTCATGCTATCATCATCAGAACAGTGCTACTCCACAAAAGAACAGATATATTACTAAAGGAAAGGCAGAATGTTGGCAACAATAAGTGTTATTAACTATAGAAAATACAGCATAGGATAGCACCTTAAACAAGGATTCTAAGTTAATGCAAAATGACCAGAAGAATCTCCTTGCACCTGCAGTATTTAATTGAATTCATATAGACGTCTCAACTTTACCCGACAAAATGGATGGAGTAAATCAATTCATAAAGTTAGTTTCTCCAAAAATACGAAATCAGCATTCATCTACAACTGCTGTTATGGTCAGGTAAAATTGTTTCTCTCAGGTCATTGCAAAATAGCCTTGCAGCAAGACACCACACAATGAACAGGCAACCTGTGTTACATTGACTCTTCTACTGCCCCTAGCTAAGTAGCACATACATGGACACATGACACAACACGGAAGCACTGACATGTCAATTTTTAAAAAAAATGTAGGACATGACAAGCATTTTATATTTTTACAAATTTATTATATGTCATATAATGAATAATTTATTCAAAGATAACAAAAAAATACGTAACAAAACACTAATTACATTAAAATTTTCTATATTTCATAATTTAAACATCAAGATATCATGTAACAATTACATTCTAAAGAATGCAAGCAATTATAGAACATTATAATACATGTGATATATTCATCTTTTAAGGGGTTGTTTGGGGTGTCCCAGATAAGTGCATTTTTTGACTTTTTGGACTAAAAAGTAGAGGAAAAAAAGATGATTGTTTGGGATAACTTTTTGTCTTTTTACGAAAAAATGTTTATTAAAATATTGTATAAAATAGCAAAATTACGTTTTTACCCCTACGTTCTAGACTCATCAATGATAGTGCTGCAGAAGGATCGTACGGAATGGTTGAAATGGTGAGAAGAATCTAAACCATATGCATATATAGCATGAGGCTTCACGGGTACTGTTGGGCCTGTGGGGGGCCACCACAGGTCCCGTTTTGATAATCCAAACCGTTTAATGTGTAGAACTCGTTGAGTACTATATGCTTGTAAAAAATCACTTTGATCGGATATCGATAGTTATGTGATCAAAACAGTTTTGTATGAGAAAAATGGACGGTGAAAAATAAACGGTTGGAAAAAATCTGATTTGATCACATAGCTATCCATATCTAATTTGATTATATTTTTAATTTGTGAATAGTGATAACTTTTTTGCTTTTTGAGTAGCTTTTTGACTTTTTCTCAACATGCCAAACCAGCCCTAAATGTTTTGAAACATATTTTGAGTGCATAAGTTGTGTTATGAAGAATGCAAACATTGCCATTATCAAGGGATTTATCACATAGGACGTGTTCAGAAGTTCAAGAAGTGTGGTGGAAATGTTCACGAAATGTTAGTATAGTGTTGAAATGTCGAAATGTTCATGAAATGTTAGTAGAGTGTTCAAGAACTTGATTTTTTAATTAAGACGTGTTGAAGAAGTGTCAAACAAGCTTTTAGGAGTGTCTGAAGAGTAGAGGTCAAGTTTCAAAAACTGGTTGCGGTCACCGTAATGGTTGCGGTGATGTAGTTGTGGATGCGGAGTGTAAAGGCCGTAATGTAACGGTTGCATTACCAGAACCGTGAATTTTTTATTTTTCACACAATTTGAAAAAAAAAAAACTACTGATACACATTTTATTTTTTCAGAATCATATTTATTGGAGTTTAAAATAGATTTTGGTCACTTTTTTTTAGTTTTTAAGTATGATCCAATATATTTCATATTTTTAAATCACTATAAAAGGAGCTTTCTACATTTTATTTCAATAGTTAATGACTTTATATGTCATAAATCCATATTGTACCTTTTATTTTTATTTATTTGTGTAAGAACAATTAATTTTAAATGTCTACAAATTTATTTTTTACCAATACTTGAATTGACTATTAAATAAAAAAATATTTACAATTATTAAAGGAAATGATTATAAAAAAAAAAAAAATTTGTGTCAAACAAAAATTATTTTTGAGCTACTAAATATTGCAGAATGTGTATAATATATATTTTATATGTGCAGAATGTGTATAATGTATACTTTGTAAGCTTTTTTTTTTGAAAGAAAATTGTTCCGAATATTATAAATGTGTGTGACAGTGTGTACCAAGCCGTTATGGTACCGCTGCGGCTGTTACGTAATACCGAAACGGCCGTTACACGTGTGAATTTCCGTCACATCACAAAAGCTAGTGTAACGGGTAGCATTTACTGCCACAACCGTTACGTAACACCGCTTTTTGAAACCTTGGTGTAAGTGTTAGACACAACACGCTTCCTCTATAGAGGTGTTCGTGCTTCTTAGTCCCCTAGTGTACGTGTGTCCAACAAATATGACAAGGGTAATGGTATGAGATATGTGTCCGACAACCGTACCCAATTCCGACACTTAGATCCTCTACTTTATACAATGTTTGAAGAAAAAGACGCTTATATTCGCTAGTAAAGAAACATTTATAGCTTCTCACACAAATGGGAAATATAAATACTATATTTTTCTTAAATCCCATTTAAATTGAAATACATTTCTAACAATTTACAATATATTAATCTAAAAAATATTATACAATAAGCAAAATCTAATAAGTATCTGCACTTGATACTTCTACCTGAGTCCATGTAACATAGCGGGCATCAACAATTTCTCTTGATCATTCGCTCCAACGTAATGTTCCTTTATGACCAAAGTCTTGCTCCTTGCATAGTTTATTCAATCAACATATCAAAAGGAGGCATGCTTAGGCTGTTAACTAAATTTGGCCTTGATTTCAGCCTTTTATTCTTTCCTTATTTACCTTATTTATTCTAGAGATTTGGTTGCTGTAATCTCTGTAAATTAGGAGCTGATTATAGGGATTTGTCTTGACCTTCCTAATAGCTTTTTATTTGTTTCCTATAAACACATGTAAACAAATGTAAATGTTGCTTCAAGCTAATATACATGAAGTTTCTTTTCATGGTATCAGAATATTTGATTGTGTTTTTTAAGCTCTTACCTCCTAGTATGGCTTCATCTTCTCAATTTTTATCTTCAATGTTAACTTCTACCCTCGTCTCGTTCTTTTGAGCAATATCATCAATTATGTCCCATCATATTAGATGAGACTAATTATCTGCTATGGTGAAGTCAGTTTGTTCCCATTCTTGAAGCCAATGATCTCTATGGCTATGTTGATGGATTGATCATGAAGCCAGCACAAACCATCAAGTCCGCAGAAGGGAAAGATATTCGTAATCAGACTACATCACATGGAACAAGAGTTACCAATTTGTCTTGAGCTGCATCAATGCAACTCTCATACAAGGCATTCTCACGCAGGTTCTTGGACACTCCATTGCACATGAATTTCGGAAAGCTTTCACTCAATGGTTTTGAAGCAAAATCAAGCCCGCTCTGACCTTTTTAAAGGTGACATTCAATTGATTAAAAAAGGTGCATCATCAATGTTAAAGTACCTCAATCGGCTCAAACATCTTGCCGATTCATTGGCTGCACTTCAGCACCCAATTCCTGATAAAGAGCTTGTTGGACATGAAAATCAGGAACACCAACCCACTTTTGCCAAACTTTGATCTCGACTTTTCAATCATGAACAACGTCTAAAATGCTCTCCTCAGCATGCTCCATCCATGGGAGATACAACTTTCATGTCAACCAATGGATCTAACACACGACAACATACATCATATCCACAACCTACAATACAAGTCATAGGAACGGGTTCCATAATTCTGGTTTTCCCTCTCAACAAAATAGATTCAACAAGTGTCAACAAGTACACAATGTATTTCCATTGTGTAATTGTTGAGGAGTGTTTTGCGTGAGTCTCAGGATTAGTCGAGGTGTGCCTAAACTAGCCTAGGTCATCAAAAAAAAAAAAAAAGAGTACACAATGTATTTCCATAGTCTCCATCTTAGAACTGTGGTTGTGGCTAGAATTCTAAAGGCAAACCATCTAAGAGGCACAGACAGTGACACAGGGACACGTTGACATGCTAATTTTCAAAAAATGCAGACACAATACGTGGAGGACACGCACGAAATATATAATTTTATATATTTATTATATGTGACATGTATAAATATATCATTCAAAGATAATTATAAATAAAAAAAAAATATAATATAACACTTATTTCATAAATTTACATTGTTTTATTTATTTATTTATTTATTATTATTATTGCATCCTAAGTTATTTAATTCAAACTTATAATTAGTTTCATGTATGTCTAATCTGTGGACACGTGTATTTATACAATGAACACGAGTGTCCGGATCTAAAAAACTGTCTAAAATATAGGACATGTTTTGACGAGTGTTAGTCATGTGTCAGGAAGTGTCTAATGAATGTCGCTGTCCGACACAAACACAGCATGGATACGCCACCTTTTTAGAAGTGTTTGTGCTTCTTAGCAAACCATACAAGGGAAAATGTCAGATATGTCGTCGACAAGGACATTGGCTGCCAAACGTCCATTTCCTTTCACACAAAACTATAATCCAAATCAAAGGCAGCAATCCTTTGCAGCCATGAACATTTCTAAAACTCCAAGCTCAAAATTCTAATCCATGATGGTATCCAGACACTGGTGCAACCAGTCATATGACAACAGATATTCCGCTTATTCAACAACCCCAACAATATTTGGGTTCTGATTCTGTTACTATTGGCAATGGAGCTGGTCTTTGCATTTCTCACACAAGCAATATTTATTTTCACAAATTTGGTTCTCAATTCAAACTTGAAGATGTGATTTGTTTTCTTGCCATAAAGAAAATCTATTATCATAGTTTACTATTGGTGATAATAGCTCCTTTCAAAAAAAATAAAAATTCATGGGATTATTGTGTCAAGGATTTTGCTATAGAAAATTTCTTCTAATGAGAACCATTAAAGACAATTTGTATTCGCTTCATCTTTCTAAAGCACAATTAAGACATTTATGGTGCTTTGAAAAAAACTTGGCTAAATTACACCACTGGTCCCTCAAGTTTGAGCGGAATTTCACTTTGATCCTCGTAATTTCAATTTGAATAATTTAGTCCTTACGCTTTCAATTTTGTTGCAATGTGGTCCTTTTGTCATGCGTTGTTAACATTTTGAACCAAAAAAAAAAAAAAACACGTGCAAAACTAAAAGGATCAAAGTGGAATTCAAGATAAACTATACGAGCCACTAGTGTAATGAATATATTGCACTGGTGGTCCTTGTTTGTTTTGAATTTTACTTTGGTCCCTCTAGTTTTACACATGGTCTTTTTCATTCCAAATTCTAACAGTAAGTGACAGAGAAATCACATTGCAAAAAGATTGAAAGTGCAGGGACCAAATTGTTCAAATTGAAACTACATGGACCAAACTAAACTACTGGGACTAATAGTGTAATTTACCAAAAAAAACTTCAGTTGTGGTTCACATCAAATGGGGAAAAGTAAGAAATTTCCACATACTTCATCTACTAGAAGCTCTTCTCATCCCTTTTTTTTGGGTCCATAGTGATATTTGTGGTGACACAACAAACCAAACCAAAAAGCTTTAAGTCCCATCAAATGGGGTCGGCTACATGAATCCTTTTTCTCCACTTGATTCTATCCAAAGCCATTTCGTTAGTCAAATTAAGGAGGTTCATATCTCTATTTACTACACTAGTCCACGTCAATCTAGGTCTCCCCCTCCCCTAACACTTCCCTCTACCATCACTGTATCACATCTCTTCACTACTATCTATGTTGTTCTCCGTTATATATAACCAAACCATCTATTTCGGGTATAGTTCCATCTATTTTGGGTTATCATAATTGCATTGCTTTCATAGATGGATTTTAGTTGTTTTGTAGGATTTATCTTGTGAAAGTCAAAAGTGATAGCATTGCATGCTTTACTCACTTCAAAAAGATGATGGAAACTATGTAGTCTACAAAGATCAAGTATTTTCAGAGTGATGGAGCCTTAAATAAACAAAAGGTGATTTTAAATTTGTCTTGGTTGAATGTGGTATTACTCCTCAGATCTCATGTTCTCACACTGAACAACAAAATGGTATTGTGGAATAAAAGCATTGTCATAATATTGAATTGGGACTTTCCTTGATGTTTCATCTTCTATACTTGAACAATACTGGTTGGGAGCCATTTATGCTGCTGCATGTCTTATTAATTGGTTATCCACACTGGTATTTAGGTGTAGTAGTGCTAAAATAGCACAGGAGAACATAAAACACTCACTCCAATGGTGTAGTGTATACTGTGCTAAAATAACACAGTGCTATTTTATATACCCCGTTGTCCAGTTGATTTTATAATAAAAATTACATCTATACCATTATAAATGAACCCACAACAAAGAAATTGAAATCCTCACCTATCCTCACTAATTTATTAATAACAATTAAAATTCTCAATAAAATTATTTGACTTTATTAATTCTCACCAAAATTCTCATTAACTTATTAATTTGTAACTTCGACTTAAATTAATAGTTAGTGATGGAGGTTGATGGGTAATGAAAAAAAAAAAAAAATCAAAAAGACTATTAGAGCACATGTGACATTTTAGCACAATAAATACTCCACAGCAATAAAGTAGCTTGTAGCAAATCTGTTTACAAATGTACTTTTAATGTGCTCCAATAGCATTAAAAAAATACTACACCAATGGAGCTGCTCTAAGCCTCCCTATGATGTTTGCTTAAACAGCAACCCTGATTACACCATTCTTTGCAATTTTGGATGTGCTTGTTATCCATATTTGGGACCATACAAACAAGACAAGCTAAGTCCCAAATTAATTCAATGTGCATTCATGGGATATAGTACACTAAATCAATACATGGGCTGCCAATGCCATTGTCTGGATCCCAAGACTGGCCGCATTTACATTCTAGGCATATTGTTTTTGATGAGTCCACCTTTCTGTTTGCAACCATGGCATCTGATTCACCCACCTTGAACACTCATCGACAATGGGCTCATCTACCCATCCCACTTACACCATCAGGTCATAATTTCCATCTCCCTATTTCTCCAATGACTTCTCCACAATCATCTTCCTCATCACCATCTCCATCCCTATCTCATTCTGACTCTTCTATTGATGAACCTATGCTCAATCCCCATTAACCTCTCCCACCTCATCACAAACCCCTTCCTCCTCATCAACTAAACTCTTCTATTAAACCTATGCCCAATCCTCCCATTAACGTCTCCGACCTCATCACACACCCCTTCCTCCTCACCAACTAAGACTGAAATTTCTGAACCACCAGCTGCTATCCCTACAAATCCTATGGTGACACACCTCAAGGCTGGTATTGTGAAACCAAAATACAACTCTTACTTGTCTGCAAAGTGTCCTATTCCCCAACTCTTCATTGCCTTCTTACCTTCTCGCGACGAGCTGAACCATCTACCTATCATCATCCCCTTATAAATCCCAAATGTTGATCTTTAATGTAAGATGAGTATGAGTTAATGCCCTTGTTTCCAACGGAACATGTTTTCTTGTCCCTCATTATTTCTCTATGAATGTAGTCGGTCCCAAATGGGTTTATAAGATTATTAATAAAAAAAAATAAAAAAACTGATGGTTCCATTGAAAGATATAAATCTCCTCTTGTTGCCAAGGGCTACACTCAACTAGATAGTGTGGAGACAGTGTCAACTTTTCAAAAATGTTCAGTCTAGTAGTGAAGTTTGCCATTCATCACTGGCCTATTTGTCAACTTGATGCCAAAAATGTTTCCTTCATTAAGTACTTTCATAGAAGGTTTATATAGAGCAACCCCTGGGCTTCCACTACTCTTCTTGTCCTAGACATGTTTGTCGCCTTCGTAAGGCCATTTATGGTCTCATACAAGTCCCTCATGCCTCGTTTCATAGGTTTAGTGGCTTCCTCTTTCACTATGGCCTATGAAGCACGGACATTTCAAAATAGGTGCCGTAGCGGCATCGGACATAGGGACACACCGGGGACACAGCAAGAACACAGGGACATGGCTGGGACATGCCAAATGGAATGTCTCTTTAATTTAATTTTCTTTTTTTGATGGGGACACACCGGGGACAAGCGTGTCCAAATATGGATAATCTATTAATTTGTTTAAATGTAGTGGTTCTTACATATATATATTTATATATTGAATTAATGTTAGTTTTATTAATTTTGATTGTTTGGTAACATAATATTAATCTACATAGCAAATACATATATAAATAAATTAAAAGAAATTTGCCGTGTCCCCCGCCATGTCCGTGTCCCCATTTTTTCGAAATCACTATGTCTGTGTCCGTGTCCATGCTTCATAGACAACGGCTTTATCTGCAGCAGAGTCGACTCCAGTATGTTTGTTTTTTGGTCCTCAACTAGTATCATGGTTCTTCGTCTCTATGTGATGACATTATCTCAACAGGAAGTTCTTTCCTTCTTTAGTCGTTGATTCATGAACTTAGTACACAATTTGCCATGGAAGACTTAGATGATCTGCACGATTTTTTGGAAATTGACACTAAGCTTACTTCTCAGGGACTCCATCTATCTCATTCCAAACACATGCTTGCTCTTGTCTCACACACAACCATGTTAGAAACCAAACCTTGCTCTACACCAGTCTGGTTGGTTCTAAGCCATCTATCCATGATGGAGACCGATTATCTGATCCTCCATTTTATAGGCAAATTGTGGGTGCACTTCAATACCTTATCATGACTTGATCTGATATTACTTATGCCATCAATCAAGCGTAACGTTTATGCATTCCCCTACTACAGTTCACTAATAGGCTGTGAAGCGCATTCTCTGGTATGTCAAAGGTACCATTCATCTCGGCATGCATCTCACACCATACTCTTCTTTTCAATTGCATGCCTTCTCTGTTGTTGATTGGACTGGTGGTCTAGCTGATAGGCGTATTGCATCTTCCTCGGTCCAATCTTGAAGTGTTGGTCCTAACCTTGCAAAGGTACCATTCATCTCGGCATGCATCTCACACCATACTCTTCTTTTCAATTGCATGCCTTCTCTGACGTTGATTGGACTGGTGGTCTAGATGATAGGCGTATTGCATCGTCCTCGGTCCAATCTTGGAGTGTTGGTCCTAACCTTGCAAGAAACAACTCATTGTCGCACAGTTTAGTGCTAAGCAGAATATCATGCCTTAGCTTCCACGTAAGAAGCACCAACACTCCAAGATTGTTGGTGTCCATGTCCGACAAGGTAAGGACACTGACAAAACAAGGACACTTGTGTCCACGTGGCATGTCAATTTTTTTAATTGTTATTTTTTTGTAGGACATGTTATGGACACTTCATGGACACACACGTCTTGTCTTTGAACACGCTTCAGGACACCTTTGTAGAATTTTTTTCATGATTTATGAAAGCTGATTTGGAGTCAAAAATAAAATGCATGGAAATAAAAATGAAAAAAGCAAATCAAACCAAACTTAGCCTCGTGTCCCAATCAAGTGGGGTCAACTAAAAAAAAATACAACACGTATACATCAATGCCTCTCATATCTATGTATCCTAAATTTATATTCATAAACATTGTAACTAAAAATATATTAAACTGTTTTTGTTTTCCATATACCTCCCCGCGTCCATATCCTAACTTTTTCAGAATTGCAACGTCAGTGTTTGTGCTCCTTAGGCTTCTACTGTTGCTGAACTCATATGGCTTGTTTTCTTCTTTGTGGACTCCACATCTCACTTACTGTGATAATGTTAGTCCTAACTACAGCACTGCCAATCCAGTTTTTCATGCTCTCACAAAACATATTGAGATAGATTATCATTTTGTTAGTGACCTTATCACCATAGGCGTCCTTAATACACAATTTGTTCATATGGGAGAACCAAACTGCAGATGTCTTAACGAAATCTGTCTTCCTCTCGATTCCTTCTGCTTCGTGACAAACTCTTCTTAGTGACCTTATCGCCATTGGCGTCCTTAATACACAATTTGTTCATATGGAGAACCAAACTGCAGATGTCTTAACGAAATCTGTCTTCCTCTTGATTCCTTCTGCTTCGTGACAAACTCATGGTGCACTCACTCCACATCAGTTTGCCCTATTAAGTGAACTTTTGCCTTGATTTCAGCCTTACATAATTTTCATATTTGCCTCATTTGTTATAGAGATTTGATTGATGTAATATCCATAAATTAGGAGTTAATATAGCTTGCGTACAAAAAACTAAGTGAACGGGTGAGAAAGCTACAGTTTTAAACTGTATTATAGTGGCAATGATAGACATAGGAATGGGGTAGGAATAATAGTTGTCAAGGGTCCTGTAGAAAATGTAGTGGCAGTCATTAGGAAAGGTGATATGATTATGTTGGTTAAACTAGTTATTGGAGCGAATATAGTGAACGTTATTAGTTCATACCACAAGTAGGATTACATGATCAGACTAAGAGAGATTTTTTGGACCAAATGGATGAGGTATTACATGAAATACCCTTAGGAGAAAACCTAGTTATAGGGGATGATTTCAACGGCCATATAGGAATAGATAAACTAGGTTATGAGAGGGTGCATGGTGGGTATAGTTTTGGTGATAGAAATGAGGCTGGTGAGAGTATTTTAGATTTTGTATTGGCTTCTGAGTTGATGGTGGCCAATACTATGTATAAGAAGAGATAGGAACATTTGATAACTTTTAAGAGTGGGTCAATTAGGAGCCAAATAGACTACTTTCTAGTAAGAAAAGTGAACCGTCTAAAATGCAGCGACTGTAAGGTGATTCCTAGAGAGTGCCTAACATCCCAACATAGGATTTTGATACTAGATTTATACTTTAAAGGGCAATACCAAGCTAGGAAGGATAGTGGGCGTCGTAGGACGAAATGGTGAGACCTAAAAGGGGATAAACCAGAAATATTTAAGAATAGAATGAATAAAGAAAGTACTTGGGATTTGGAAAATGATACTAACACTATGTGGAACTCGATGGCCAATTGTATGAGGAGAATCTCAACGGAAGTCCTTGGAGAGTCTAAAGGAAAGGGACCCAACTTTAGGAAAACTTGGTGGTGGAGAGAGAAGGTTCAAGCAGTAATAAAGACGAAAAAAGAGTGCTTTAAAAAGTAATAGAATGATAGAACTGAAAAAAACCTTAAGAACTACAGATTGGCTAATAAGAAGGTCAAAAAAGTAGTGAGAAAGACTAAGTTGAAAGCCTATGATAACCTATATACTAGATTAGATAGCAAGGAGAGACAGAGAAGAGGATATACAAACTTGCTAAGATAAGAGAGAGGAGAACAAGAGATTTTAATCAGGTTAAGTGTATCAAGAGTAAAAACTCTAAGGTGTTGTGAATGATGAAAAGATTAAGGAGAAGTGGAAGAACTAATTTGAAAAGTTGTTAAATGAGGAACATGGAGGTAGGTCAAAAGGGGAGGAAGTAGGTAATAATAAGGAAAATCAAGACTACAGGTTCTACCGTAGGATTAGGAACTTTAAAGTAGAGATTGCACTTAAGAAGAAGAAATAGAATAAGGCTTTAGGACCCGATGATATCCCTGTTGAGACTTGGAAATATTTGGGTAAGAAAGGGGTTGCTTGATTGACTAAGTTATTTAGTAAGATTTTGTAGACTAAGAAAATGCCAGAGGAGTGGAGAAAGAATATTTTAGTTCCAATCTATAAGAATAAAGGAGATGTCCAAAATTGCAACAACTATAGAGGAATCAAGCTAATGTGTCATATAATGAAAGTGTGGGAGAAAGTGATGGAACGTCGATTGCGAGATATAACAGAGGTGTCTAAAAATCAATTTGGGTTTATGCCTGGTAGGTCAACAATGGAAGCGACCTATCTTTTGAGAAAAATAATAGAAAAGTATAGAGAAAAGAAAAGAAACATTCATATGATTTTTATCAATCTTAAGAAAGCATATGATAGAGTGCCTCGAGATATAATCTTGTGGGTGTTAGAGAAGAAAGGGGTGACAAAATGTTACATTGATGTAAGTATGGATATATATGAAGATGTGGTGACCATTATTAGATCACCTACTGAAGAGACAAGTGAATTTCCAATTACTGTAGGGTTACACCAAGGATCAACCTTAAGTCCGTATCTTTTTGCTTTAGTTATGGATGAGTTGACGAGAAATATTCAGGATGATATGTCATAGTGTATGCATTTTCTAGATGATATCGTATTAGTGGATGAGACTAAAGAAGAAGTTAACACTAAGTTGGAGACTTGGAGAGAAGCACTTGAATCTAAAAGATTTAGGATAAGTAGAACTAAGACAGAGTACATAGAGTATAATTTTAGTAACAGTAACAATGGAAGCAGAGGAGAAGTGAAAATTAAGAATTAAGAACTACCTAAGAGTGAATATTTTCATTATTTAAGATCAATTATCACAACGGCTGGGGAGATTGGAGTGGATGTGATCCATATAATTAAGACGGGGTAGCTTAAGTGGCATAGTGCATCTAGGGTACTGGGCGATAAACGAGTACTCACTAGACTAAAAGGGAAGTTCTATAGAATAGCTATGAGACTGGCGATGTTGTATGGGTTGGAATGTTGGACAACTAAGAAATAACATGTAAATAATATGAGTGTTGCTGAGATAAGGATGCTAAGGTGAATATGTGATAAGACTAGAAAAAATAGAATTAGGAATAAGTATATTTGTGAATAGGTAGGAGCAGTATCGATAGAAGATAAATTTGAGAGAGAATAGATTGAGATGGTTTGATCATATACAACGGAGACCAACAGAGACAGTAGTGAAGAGATGTGATACAATGACGGTATATGGAAGTGTTGTGGAGGGGGCAGATTTAGATTGACGTGGGCTAGTATAGTAAATACAAATATGGACCTCCTTAATTTGACTAACGAAATGGCCTTAAATAGAGTCGAGTGGAGAAAAATGATTCATATAGCTCGATCCTATTTAATGGGACTTAAAGCTTGGTTTGGTTTGGTTTATACACGTGTATAAAATGCAAATGCTTCTTCAAGCTAATATACATAAGCCATGGCACAAATAAAGGTCATTAGGATCAACAAAAAAATATTTGATCAAAAACCCAGAATAAGGCACACTGTTAATTTTGTAATCACTCGCTAACATGTCACACATTACCCATCTTTCCAATGACAGTGTAAAACATAAAATTTTAATTTAGGAGAAGAACAATCCATACAATTAATAAGCCTGATGATATGTAATCTAAGGAATGAATTCATTATCAGCAAACTCACAAACACAGGCACACAACAAAAGATCTCTGCTGCAATCACAACTGCGTTCAGACAATTGAATTGCAAGCACAACCCAAAATCCCAAATGTTGAAAAGCACAGAAACAAGCAAGAAATGGAAGACAATAATACCTTGACTGAGATGGTGCCAGCAAGGGCATCAAGGTCTTCAAGCAATTTCCCAATTCTGACCTCATTCCATGGATCCCTATACTGCTCTCTTAATATATAATCAGTAGAGAAATTATACAGAATCGTAGTCCGGCTCTGAAAGGGAGTCTTGGTGAGCAATTGACTCTGTGGAGGGGCATCAACTGGTGGGTCACGGAGTATCTCAAAGATGTTAGACCTTGCTTCCCACAGAGCATTGGTGACAGGTGAATGGTACATTCCAGGCCACAAGCTAAGAGGCTTCCTGGGAACATCATCGGCATGAGGGGAACTCTCGAAAGGGGAAGTGAAAGTGGAAAAAACAGGAATGGTATTGGAGTGAGAGGAATTGGAATTGGAATTGGAATCCATGGAATCTTGGGTAGTTCTTGAAATGGGTTTTTGAGAAAAGTTTGAGGATTTAGAGGGGGTTTGATGATCAAAGAGGGTTTTAAGGAGTAATTGAAGAAGTGGGTTTTTTTCAATGGGGTCTGTTTGAAAGGGGTTTGTGGAAGAAGAACTGTGTGTCTGAGCTTCTGGGGTTTGAATACGTGAAAATGGTGGAAAAGTTGAAAGGAGTAGAGTAGAAATGTAGTTGGGTTTTTGGAGTAGGGCGTGTTTGTTTGCTAGGAAAGCAAAAGATGTGATGAAATGAGAAACAAATTCATCATAACAATGGGTTGAGTAATGGAGGGTCTCTTCTCTACTCTGGTCAATTCGATTCTGTTGTTTATTGGTGTGGGTTTCTTCTTCCATTAACTGCGGGAGAGCGATGACTGCAATTGGGCCCTACCTAGTATTCATTTATTTATTTATTTTTATGAAATTTTATAATAAAAAAATTGTTGATATTGGCATATACGTAAAAATTATATTTGGTAAATTACACTTACCTCACAGAAATTTCTCTTCATGATTCCATTGAGGTGGGGGATTTTATTTGCGGGCCGTTGTTTGGTATAATATTTTATTTTAAAAATTAAACAATTATTAAAAAAATTAAAAACTAATAATTTAATCAAAAAAAATTTTAAAAAAATTCTTTTTATTCTTTGCACATCTTTTCGTAAAAAATTAAAGAATCATTTCAAACATATTAGGTTGGGTTTAGTAGAGCTTTCTAAATATAATTTGAGAGTAGGAGTTGTATTTTGAGTTTTTGAGTTTTGGAATTATGATTTGAGTGTAAAAAATTTGTTTGGTAAAAAATTTTTGAATTGAGTGAGGAATTTTTGATGTAACATATGATATTTGATACAAAAATTTACAACTCATAACCAAACATACAATTCAAAATTCTATTAAATCACATAAATTTTTTAAAAAAAATCAGAAAATATTTTTTTCGAATATATAAAAATTAACATATGTCAATTGCAAAAAAAAAAAAAAAAAAAAAAAATTGCACTGTTCTGGTCAACTGACCAGATGACCAGTTAGGCCAAATTTCAATTTTTTTTTTTTTTTTCAAAATCACGCATCACACAGAGTTTTCTAAATGGGGTAGAATCATAGTTTGAACATCCTATCCAAACATCATATTGGAACGTGGGGGTAGAATCATAGTTTGAAAATCGTTCTAACCACAACCTTAATTTTTTTACCTCATATTTTAGTCAAAAAATTAAAAAGTTACTAAAATAGCATATTCCCAAACGAGGCCACATCTTTAAGTGAGCTTAATTTTTTAATACACTATTAAATTATTTAGAGTTATAATTTATTCTTAATACATCTTATTTTTTTCCCAAATTATTCTTTTAAGATACATCCAAATAATATAAATTAAAAAATTCAAATTATTTTTGAAAAACCTTTCTTTTGTTTATGTACATACATGGAACACGATCAGGAAAACCGACACCGGCAAAGGAGGACAGCGAAAGAGAAGGAGAACGATAAAGGAGGACGGCGAATATTTAACTTGTTTTTCGTCATTATTGTTTGGACTTTTAGAACTGGACAAAGTGAATTTGTTCGAACTTCCAAAATCAAACAAATTCACTTTGTTCAACTGTACACTACCGAATAAAGTAAATTTGTTAGGTTTTGAAAATCCGAGCAATAATAACGAAAAATAGGCTAAATATTTGCTTTTATGCAAAAAAAAAAACACAAAAATCAATAATTGTATTTTGATATTCATGTGAATACTTACCTCATCTTTGATAAGTTGTTCAAAAAATAGGGCTACTATTAACACCTATCTTTATACTTTGGACCCCTAATTGTAACTTCTTTTTTATTACAAATATAACCTAAAGTAAAATTACAATAAAGGACAACCTTCAATGGAACATCCACCCACCAAATGAAGTCAATTAGAATCACACTCTACAACATTGTACATCCACTTCCACCCCTACCAAACCATTCGACAAAGACCATTCACCAACCTAAACCTTAAACAGTGTTCGTCTTCTCGTCACCATCCTCCTAAACTAGAAATCAATGTCACTGTGGATTGAAATTGTTGGTTCAAATCATTGTCACCGTTCGTTAATTTCACCATTCATTGATATAAGAAATCAACAGTTTAGATGAGTCAAGCAAATTACTTTTTTTTTTTCAGAAACCCCTAACCCTGAATCTTACCAAAAAAGCTTAACAAATCATTTATGTTCGGCAACACAGTGCTGAACAAATCATTTATGTTCATCAACACATTGTTGAAAAAATCATACATGTTCGGCAACACAGTGTTGAATGAATTGTTTTGGTTCGATAACATAGTAGTGAACAGAGAACCACAGAGATGCAATGGTATAAAATCGAAGAACTGTCATTCTTAGCTTCAAATGAGTCGGAGAACCACAGAGATGCAATGGTATAAAAGCGAAGAACTGTCATTCACCGTCGTTTAGTTTCAGACGAGATGCAGTGGTGTTTTTCACTGTTAATGGGTTTAGGATTTCGAATAAATCAAAGAGAAAGAGGGATCGTCCTTCTTTAGTTTGTTGGAGGAGAGGAACTGTCGTTTGTCGTTCACTAATGAAGAGGATGTGCAAATGAGGTGGGTGTGCAAAACTTGGGTGATGATATTATGAATAGGGGTAAATTTGGTATTAAGTGGGGTGTTAAAAAAAATATTATTAAAATTTGGGGTTTAGGGCGGGGGTTCAAAGAAATGGAGGGTCCAAAGAATAAAGATAGGTGTTAATAACAGTAATCTTTCAAAAAATTATTTGATTATTACTCTCATCCACTGTTTGATTGTATTCAAATTTTCTTCTATTTGCAAGTAACGAAATAAAAAATAATGATGTTGATGATAATGGTGAGTTTTGGTAGGTGGATTGGAATTTGGAGTTTTGGAGTGAGGAAGAAAAAGAAAAGAAAATAAATGAAACTTGGGAAAGAATATGAAGAGATTTGAATAGGAGTAATATGTGTAATTGATTATGGTGTACCATGAGAAAAAAATAATATTTTATTTTAATGTTTAATATGTATTGTTCTTATTAGTAAATTCATATTAGGTATAATAGAAATTAAAATTTTAAAATTTAGGCTGAGTGTATTGAGATAGTTTTTCGCTTCAAATAGAATGGCCCCATTGAGATAATGAAGTGTAAACCTCGTCTAAGATTTTTAAAATGACAAAAAAAAAAAAATTTGAAATTTAATTTTTAATTATATTGATCTCTTCTGAGATTTAATAAAATTGTAGAAATGTCAAGATTTTTAAAATGACAAAAACCGTTTAATTTTTTATTATAGATTCTTGTTTCCATTACTTTATCATAAAAAAATGCTAACATCATTAATAATTTAATTATATTTTTAATTTACCTTTTAAAATTGTGTCTAATTACAAGGAAAAATATATATATATATATATATATGTGGGGATATATTTTCTGAGTACCAACACGTGGCAAGGTGACGCCGACGTGTCAGCCGAGGTGCCACGTGTCCTGGTCGTGATGCCGAGGTGATCTCGGCAAGGCTGAGGTTATCTCCGAAGATATTGGAATCCAAGATAAATGGATAAGGGACAAGAGTCCTAGAATGAGAGAAGACTTCAGTTTGTATTAAGATAAGACTCTTAGAGAGTTTATCCTAATCTTACTGGGAGTCCAAGATTAGCAGTAATTCTGAGTCCATAGAAGTTAGGCTTCTATTGGGACTAGGTTTATGTTGGCTATAAAAGAGAGGCACCCCCATGGATCTAAGGTATGCTTTTTATGCTCAAGCTTGTGAGTTGAATAATGGATTATCTTTGAGAGATATTGAGTACTGACTTGATCGTCGGAGTACCCCCGGGTGGCGAACCATCGCGGGATTCTTATATTTCTGTTGCAGGTTAGTCAGGCGCCATCTATTCTACCGGTGCTCTCCAGCTGGATACTAAGCGGGCAGTGTGGTCAGAAAATCACTCACACAATTTGGCGCCGTCTGTGGGGAAGAAAGAAGAATAGATGGCCAATGAAAGAAAGAAGAATAGATGGCCAAAGAAAGAAAGAAGAATGGATGGTCAATGACGGACAGAAGGATCAGACTGGAGACAACGCTCCTGCTGGGAATGGGAGACCTATCAACCTCGACGTTGAAGGGGACAACCGCAACACAGAAACTCGTGACCAGAGTCACGGAGTGAAAGACACCGGCCAGGAAGGTGACGCACCAAAGACAACAGATCGAAGCGGATACTACAACGAAGATGACCTCCAGGTATGGAAGGATAGATACCTGCGGAGAAACGAAGACCCTTCCAGAAGGGATGCAAAGACAGGGGGCATAAGCGCTCCCAAGGAGATAACATTCAAGTATAGAAGAACTCATCCTGAGTGAGCAGATCCCGGATTCCAGATCCTGGATCCCGGATCCGAGAAGACATGATCTCAGCCTAGACAAGTAGGCCCGAGAAGACGAGAGCTCAGCCTAAGTGAGCAGATCCCGGATTCCAGATCCTGGATCCCGGATCCGAGAAGACATGATCTCAGCCTAGACAAGTAGGCCCGAGAAGACGAGAGCTCAGCCTAAGTGAGCAGATCCCGGATCCTAGAAGACATGATCTCGGCCTAGATGAGTAGGTCCAAGAAGAGAAGAGCTCAACCTAAGTGAGCAGATCCAAGATTCTAGCAGACAAGATCTCGGTACTTAAGTTCGAAAAGAGAAGAGCTCAGTGAGCAAATCTCAGATCCCAGAAGATAAAAAAGAAAAACACACAAGGTTGGACTGCAGTTAGCCAGGTTGAAGACCTTTTATAAGGTTCGCAAAGGAGTATGTAGAAGCCATACAGGGGGCAGAGAGAAGAAGAATATGTTTACCACTTGTTGAAATTTGTAGCAATTTACAAATTGGTTAAACCGAGATGATGTTTACCACTTGTTGAAATTTGTAGCAATTTACAAGTTGGTTAAACCGATATGATGTTTACCACTTGTTGAAATTTGTAGCAATTTACAAGTTGAAGTTAAACTGATGTGATGTTTAACACTTGTTGAAATTCTGTGTGAATTTACAAGTTGAAGTTAAATCGAGGTCATGTTTAACACTTGTTGAAATTCTGTGTGAATTTACAAGTTGAAGTTAAATCGATATGATATTTAACACTTGTTGAAATTCTGTGTGCATTCACAAGTTGAAGTTAAACCGAGATGATGTTTAACACTTGTTGAAATTCTGTGTGAATTTACAAGTTGAAGTTAAACCGAGGTCATGTTTAACACTTGTTGAAATTCTGTGTGAATTTACAAGTTGAAGTTAAACCGATGTGATGTTTAACACTTGTTGAAATTCTGTGTGAATTTACAAGTTGAAGTTAAACTGAGATGATGTTTAACATTTGTTGAAATTCTGTGTGAATTTACAAGTTGAAGTTAAACCGAGGTCATGTTTAACACTTGTTGAAATTCTGTGTGAATTTACAAGTTGAAGTTAAACCGATGTGATATTTAACACTTGTTGAAATTCTGTGTGAATTTACAAGTTGAAGTTAAACCGAGATGATGTTTAACACTTGTTGAAATTCTGTGTGAATTTACAAGTTGAAGTTAAACCGAGGTCATGCTTAACACTTGTTGAAATTCTGTGTGAATTTACAAGTTGAAGTTAAACCGATGTGATATTTAATACTTGTTGAAATTCTGTGTGAATTTACAAGTTGAAGTTAAACCGAGGTCGTATCGGAAGAAGATTGGTTTAAATACTTGTTGAAATTCTGTGTGAATTTACAAGTTGAAGTTAAACCGAGGTCGTATCGAAAGAAGATTGGTTTAAATACTTATTGAAATTCTGTGTGAATTTACAAGTTATAGTTAAACCGAGGTTATGATAAAGGAAGATGGTTTAACACTTGTTGAAATTTTGAGAAAAATTTATAAGCTGAAGTTAAGCCGAGGTTATGATAAAGGATGATGGTTAAACACTTGTTGAAATTTTGGAGAAAAATTTACAAGTTAAAGTCAAGCCCAAGCAATATCTGTGTACTTGCTGAGACTACTAGGTTGTCAAAACTTGAAATATGGAAAACTAAAGTCTTGATAGAAGACATTGAGAAAGTGACAAGTCCTAAGCAACACTTGTGAAAATATTTGTTACAATATTTTCAAGTGTTAGGACAAGGCCGAGATGAGCAAGATTAGAAGTTGTGACAGAGGTATTTTACTCGAAGAGATTGCACAGTCAAGGTATACTTTGAAGACATGCAAATTATTCTAAGTATAGAATCATACAAGAGCAGAAAAAAGAAGACATACATTCAAAAAAGAAATCAGAGAAATGCATTTAAAGAAGAAAGAAGGCACTTCGGCCTGAATATTGAAAAATAAATTATTCAGACAACAAAAATGGCACGTCGGCCGGATTAAAAGCATACAAAGACGGACAAAGTACAAGGTACAAGGTACAAGGAGTAAAAGAAGGAAACAAAACTACTCGGCATCAATGGTAGGATATAGAAGACAGTTGGGAAGACTTCTCAGCAGCCTTCTCGGCCTCGAGCTCAGCATCGATCTCCCGAAGAGTTTGATCAAGGCTCTTCTCGGCGATTGGCACCTCGGAGTTTGAAGGCAAGGATTGAAAGCAAGAATATGGAAAAAGACACAGAAAACAGAAACAAGAATGTAATTCGTAATCAAGAATGGTGATGAAACTATCAGGAAATCAAGACAAAAAGATTGCACAGGTGTGTCAAGCCAAAAACAGTGGCAGAAATCAACAGAAGATGATTTGGAAACAACGGGTAAAACAACAATGGTGATTAACAATGAAGCAGAGCTTCTTGGAAAGCAACAAGAAATAAAACCAGGAGGAAACAGTGGCTTACCAGAAAGAGAGAAGCCGGAATGAGAATTGCCGAAGTCTGACGACAATGACAGAATGACGTAAACTTCACCAGAGGAGAGGAACGAAGACAGTTGCAGAAGCTTGGAAGCTTGGAACAATGACGGATTTAAGCAAAAGAGCTAGAAAGAGAAAAAGCCAGAGGATTGAATGAAAAAAGAGAAAAATAGTCAAGAAGACGACAAAGTTCAAAGATAAAGCCAAGTGCACAGGCACTAAGTAAGTATGTGAAGAACAAGAAAGTAATGACCCAGACACGATGCTAGCAACAGAAAGCGAATATGACAAGAACAGTGCCAGGCATTCAAACAATTCAAAACTTGAAGACAGACGAAAATAGAAGGCAACAGATGGCAAGTAAACAGATTCAGAGGAGTTATGAAAGATTGAGCTTAATAGCAAGTAAAGAGTTTGTGAACCTACCAAGTGAAATGAACGCCGATATGAAAATCGCCGGAGTCAAATAGATGACTGGAAATCAGGAACTCACCAGAGAGTGTGAGTGGAGCAGTTGCAAAGCTCTTGGAGTTTACGAATTAATGGAACCAGAACCTCGGCTAGGAGGCGCGATTTCAAGCAGCTTGGAAAGCATGAAACTTGATTCTTGACACCAGTGGACAGTAAAGTCCAGGGAACTTTGAGGTCGGCGAGTTTGATCTCGGACAGAGGGGCACAAATGAACGAACAGTGTAGGTTCCATCACCTCAGAATGCCGAGGTAATAGAACCTAGGGGGCAGTTGTGGGGATATATTTTCTGAGTACCAACACGTGGCAAGGTGATGCCGACGTGTCAGCCGAGGTGCCACGTGTCCTGGTCGTGACACCGAGGTGATCTCGGCAAGGCCGAGGTTATCTCCGAAGATATCGGAATTCGAGATAAATGGATAAGGGACAAGAGTCCTAGAATGAAAAGGGAACTTAACCTGGATGAGGGACAAGAGTCCTAGAATGAGAGAAGACTTCAGTTTGTATTAAGATAAGACTCTTAGAGAGTTTATCCTAATCTTACTGGGAGTCCAAGATTAGCAGTAATCCTGAGTCCATAGAAGTTAGGCTTCTATTGGGACTAGGTTTATGTTGGCTATAAAAGAGAGGCACCCCCATGGGTCTAAGATATGTTTTTTATGCTCAAGCTTGTGAGTTGAATAATGGATTATCTTTGAGAGATATTGAGTACTGACTTGATCGTCGGAGTACCCCCGGGTGGCGAACCACCGCGGGATTCTTATATTTCTGTTGCAGGTTAGTCAGGCGCCATCTATTCTGCCAGTGCTCTCCAGCTAGATACTAAGCGGCAGTGTGGTCAGAAAATCACTCACACAATATATATATATATATATATAATTCCTATTAGGGTTTTGAATAAAGTAGGAATATATAATCAACAATAACTATAAGCATAACAAAAAGAAAAAAATAATAATTGTATATATATTTGTAATTGGACACAATTTTAAAGGGTAAAACTAGGGTTGCAGACGAACCAACCTGTTCGTGACCTGGCTTGGCTTGGTTCAATTCGGCTTAGCTCATTAAGGGTTTTGCTTAGCTCGGCTCGGCTAGTTTATTTTTATTTAAATTATATAATAAATATGTTATTTATATATTAAATAATATATAAATATATATATTAGTTATTTCTAACTTAAATTTATGGTCAAATGAGAAAAACCAAGAATGACTGTATGACTCATTTTGGTATCAAAGCCAAGTTGTTGCATTCAGGCTATTGATTAGTTATTTCTGTTTAATTCTTCTCTGTTTTATTCTCTGTAAATTGTTCAAGTCTTCATTTCTTGCCACCCTTATCATTTATTTTCCACTCTGCTAGTAGCCACCCACTTTTCGTTCCACATCCTATGTAAGTCCTTAGGATAGGCTATTTTGGATATAGGGTTTCCCCGGAAAGGGTATGTGCGAACACATAGTATGTGAAAATATGATAGGTCAACCAAGAATTTAGATTTTCTTGAACTAATTTACTACATTTTGAAAGATGAGTCGGTTATTCCGAAGTAACTCTTCAGTCAGCTCTAGATCTACAATTTTGGACCTTATACTTGATACAGTAATAAAAGAAGAAGAACATGAATTTCAAGATACAATCATCTATTTAAATTGGAATATCCCAAAAGTACCTATTAAAGAAATTTATAAAACCAGTTTTTTTAAAGTCATCTTTTAATATTGATTTACAATTCAAAACTGTTGAAAAAGTTTACACTTTAACAAAAATCCAAGAAACCTGTCATTTATTGACCAAAGAATCAATTAGAAAACATTTATCTAATGGTCATAATTTTATTCATATAGGCTTAATCCAAGTAGTAGTCAAACCACTAACCCCTGCAGGACGTAATTTCTTCGTTTTATTATGTTTACAGGATGCCCGATTTATCCATTATCATGCTAGTCTTATGGGAATGATGGAATCTGGTCTTCATAAAAGACTTGTCCATTTTAATTGTTTTCCTGACTTTACTCTAAGTTTACGTGATCTCCACATATTAAAAGCATTAACATTAAATATTCAAGTCTCTGGTGAATTTACTTATATGTCAGGTGGTGCACATTCTATTGCTTTAATTTATTGTATTTATTACAAACGTATTAAAACCAATCTTAATGTTCATGCCTTAGTCAAAAGTCCAAAAGATAAAACCTTACTCATCCAAAGCAATACTACTAAATCAAATGTCAAAGTCCCTAAAACTATTTCTTGGAATGAAATCACTCTTACTGATAATTGGGTAATAGTCAATGAAAATTATGTTCACCCACACTAATCTGATAGTAATGATGCCTAACACATCCAACAATATGAAGATGGTTCAGTCCACATACGTTTTAATCACCAACGTACTAGTCAATCTTCTCGCCATAGTACCTCCAGTATTCCTACTGATGACGATGAAATTTTTAGTACACCTCTATTTACTAGAAAAGATAGGAAACTTCACCTCTGTCAACCTTCACATACTGCCGATAGTTAGTTAAAAGGCATAGACAATTCCTCTACATCTCAAATCAGTAAACTAGTTTATTCATTCCACACACATCTTCATGAAGAAGATGCTACATCTCAAGATTCACCTACTCAAACTGATTTTGAAGTAGTTCCTCTAGTAAATCCCCAATTATTAACTCTTTGTAAACCTTTTCTACCTGATCTTAATCACCTCCACGATGAATTTAAATCCACAGAAAATAAATCTAAAAGAAAACAATATAAGGCTCAATACAATGAACAACAAGAAGCTAAGATCATAAAGAAATGGTATAAATTTATGAATGAAATTAGTATTGAAATTAATTTCTTTGATTATTTAGAAAATTATTACCAGAAAATCAAGATTATTACAAAAACCAAATGGAAAACCTCCCCTAATACTACAGTTTCTTCCAGTCATCCTCCCCTCAAAACTATTCTCATTGAACATAAACGCTCACTCCTACATGCTTCTCCATTCAAGCTTCCTGGCGATGAATCTGAAATTAAAAAAGTCATTGAACAAAATAATTATACAAATCAATGCTTGAAAACTATTGGTAAACAATTAGATAAAATTAAAACTACTTTTGACGATTACTCCACCAGTCATACATCCACTAGTAAAATTTTAGACAAACCTCTCATTAATCTTCCTAGTACTAGGAATAAATTAAGTTTAGTCACTCAAGATACTAATACTGTTGAAGCTATTAAACAATTATTTACAAAGTTATCTAATCCTTCCCCAGAAAAAGGAATTACTGTCATAACACAACAACCACCTTTAAAATTTACTAGTGACTCCGATACATCTACTAATGAAATTAGTCAATTAGCACAACAATTTCAAACCACGCATCTTAATCGAATCGTACATTCAAAAGTTAATCCTACTACTCTTACAAAAAATTGGTATAACAAACCAACTCCACCTGATCTTCAATTTGAAGAAACTAATATTAGCAATCAATTTTTTGTTTCTGCCAAAAAATTATATGAATGGAATATTGATGATCTTAGTGAAAATCAAATCCTTCAAAAGTTAAATCATATGTCCATGGTCGCAAATAGTTATCTTAGTAATTATCCTGATTATTCCTAATCTAAAATCATTTCCTAACTCATCTCCGGATTTACTGGTATGCTCAAATCTTGGTAGGATAAATATCTCACTTCCGATATGCGTGAAGCTATCCAATATGCAGTCCAATTAGATGAAAATGATGTCCCTATCTTTGATGAAGATATAGGATCAAGTAAACCTAATGGCATTAATACTTTAATATTTACCATAGTCAAACATTTTATTGGAACACCTATGTAGACATCCCCGAACGCCCCAGGAGGGTTAAGTCCCGTTCTGTTCATATTGGGGTCACTACAGTTCAAGGACTCAAATGTCACGGTTCTCAATCTTGAACCAAAGAGTCCAAATCCGGCAAATCGTTTTGAAAACAGATTTTTTGAAAGAAGTGCCAAACATGGACTGCTTCGCCAGATACAGAGTCGCCACCTAAATATTTTTTAATGGGAAATTTAGGAAACCCTGACTCGGTGCCAAAGGCCACGTGTCCGTCATCACCAAAGTTGCCTCGGCTCGGGAACTTCGGTATGATTGGGGAAGGTCACTTCGTGAGCACCCCCGCTCGCCCGGTCAAAGACCGGCCTCTACTAACCATGATATCTTATTTTGAAAACATTGTGAGTTCTTATTCCGGTTATTAGCCTAGGTTACTATGTGATGCTCGCAGCAAACAAGTATAGACTGGGCCGCCTGAATTGGAACAAAACATTTCATGTTTGTTTGTTTGAAAATGGTTTGATGGTGCTACCCGCAGGTAGGCTAAGACGCGGATTTGCCACCCTCAGGTGGGCTTAAGAAAACATGATTTTGCCACTATCTAGTGGGCTTAAAAAACAAATATTTGATGAATTGTCCCAATTCAAGTAACTCAGCCTCCACCCACAGGCATTCAAGGCAGTTATATCACATAAGCACATAGCCTCATGGTAAGCATGCTATCATGGCAGCACTCACACGCATGCAAGGATGCTAAAGCATAAAACTTACCGAGTACTCCAAGCCAAAAATAGAAACTTATTAGAAATCATGCATGATCCTAATTATACAGAAATGCCTAATGCAACACACGCAAAAATGTAACTATAGCAGACTCGGCTATTCTAAACATGGCATGTGGAATTCTACAGCTATCATGTATTCAATTTGGAATTGAAATACAAATGCAGTTTGTATGATGTGCCGAGCCCGGTGCATGCAAAACAGATGGATGATGCAAAACATGCTGTCATACTGTATGCTAATTGAAATATGCCCTATATCTAACCATCATAAGCGGGTAAATAAAAGGGAAGAAAGACGTGGGGTTGGAAGACATACATCACACTCACCCACACTTATTACAATTATGCCCTCGCGCAGAGGGTCCGAATAAATATACAGTCCAAAATAAAAGAATATTACAGTCCGAAATAAACAGTCCAAATAATACAGACTTCTAATTAATTAACAAATTAAACTAAGAAGGCATGCAAGCCAGGGGCTGCCTCACTTCCGCCGAATGATGTATGCTGAGCTGCTTTTTCGGAAATCCACTGGGATGCCCCAATTAGCCTCTGTTTGCAATGTTTCTCGAAATGCGCGCCAGACTCCGAAAAGTTGCTGATTCCTCATTTTGCTGCAACAGAGAGCAGGAAAAGGGCATAGCAATGTATTTCACAGATATATGCATGCCTCGATTCTCGTGCCACCAATCACGCATATCGATGCATGATGGCCGAGGAATCGGATTGCACAACTCAATATAAGGTGCAATGCAGATGAATGCTACAACAAAACCTAACTCCATCATGGGTAATCCGGAGTGTCGGTGACTGGGGAATTGAGACCCGTTCCGTCACTCGGAGTACGAAACGTGCCTCGTTTCCCGTGCCCGGGCTAATTCCTATCCCGAACACAATGCAATATGCATGATATGCACGAAATGCAACTAAAATACAATCCTAGCATGCACAATGCTATGAAAATGAGATGTCTCAAAATGCGTGCACACGGGCACGCAAACCGGGGCGATGATCCTAAGACATGAGATGGCATACGCAATGCAAATTGGATTTACACTAACACGAGTGGACCTCAGCTACACTCACATAAGAGGCCGATGGATGAAAATGAAGAGCCTCGAAATGCGTGCACACGGGCGCGCAAATCGAGGCGATGGCCCTAAGGCATGAAATATGATATACAATGAGACTAAAATGAGATGTCTCGAGATGCGCGCCCACGGGGACGCAAACCGAGAAAATGGCATACGGAATGCAATAGGACTAAAATGAGATATGCGATGCAATATGGGCTTACACCAACATGAGAGAGCCTCAACCACACTCACACGGGAGGCCGATGGATGAGAATGAGATGCCTCGAAATGCGTGCACACGGGCACGCAAACCGAGAAAATGCGTATACGCAATGCGAAAAGACTAAAATGACATACAGAATGCGAAATGGACTTACACCAACATGAGAGAGCCTCAGCCACACTCACACGGGAGGCCGGTGGATGAAAATGAGATGCCTCGAAATGCGTGCACACGGGCACGCAAACCGAGAAAATACGTTTAAGCATAAAATGACATGGAAAATGATACGCAAACATGCAAATGGAATTTCAGCAGTTACAAATGATGCAAGACAGTCCCAAAAAGTGGGGAAATGATACCAAATGCGCGGAATGGTCCCGAAATGCGACAATAAGCACCCGGAATGGCCTATAGCCATACTAAACATGCATAATTGGTACATGAAATGCAAAACAGTAGCAAGGCAGCCCCCAAAAGCATTTTTCAGTCACAAAAAGGGCTAAATAGCAAGCATGGATAGGGCAACAATAGCATGCAAAAATACGAGCCAAGAGAGGGGTATTGAAGCAAGTGATACATGCGATGCTCAAACTGAAAAGTACCCTTCTACAACACTGATGAGGGACTCAAAATATGAACATTTTCAGTAGATTACATCCCCCAACTTAGTATGCAAACATGGTAAAAATGCTATGCAAGAATGAGGATATATAAGGCTATAACATGAAGTACCCCAAAAATTCACCAAACCAGAAAAGACCCTTTATGAAATATGTCAAGGAGATCAAAATATGAATATTTTCAGTACTGATGATGGCCGAAAACAGAAGCTAGATAGGCTTAAAAAGGCATGCAAAATGGGGGTCAAAGAGGGGTATAGAGACAAGTATAACATGGAGACCCCCAACAAGGTTGATCCCTTCTACAATGTTGTAGAGGAACACAAAATAAGCTCACTCACAGTTCATGATATGTTCCAAAACAGACTGCATGTAGGTCAAATAAATCATGCAAGTTTACGGTAAATATGAGAAATTATGAAGCAAGTGCATGATAGAGAGGCAAAAAAGGGTTGAGCCCTTCTTCAATGTTGAAGAGGGGCTCATAATAGGCCCACTCACAGTTTACCTCATGCTCGAAAACAGATCACTCATAAGCTAGAAAAAGCATGCAAAAACAAGGGCAAAACATGGATTCAAAGCAACTTGCATATGGAGCATGAAAACAAGGTTGAGCCCTTCTTCAATGTTGAAGAGGGGCTCAAAATAAGCACAATATCAGTTCATGAGATGCTCCAATTCAGATCACACATAGGCCAAATATTCCATGCAAAATAAAGGCATATAAGAGGATATTGAAAGAAATGTAAGATGGAGGGCTCAAACAGGGTTGAACTCTTAAACAAACATCAAGAATAGCTCAAAAGAGGACCACTTTCAGTTCTGGTCGGAGCCCAAAACAGTGTGGAAATAGGGTTAAGAAAAGAGGCAAAAAAGTGGTGTAAAAGAGGGATTTTGAGACTTACCCTTGAAGACAAGTTCTTGGCTGCCTCTTGCTTGAAGAAAGTTGCTTCTAAGCCTCTTAAGAACTCCTCCTTGCTGCTGGAAATGAAGTGGTGTTGGTGATGCTTGAAGATGGTGAAGAAAAGGCCTCAAAACTTGAAGAAAATGGAGTTTTATGTATATGTATGCCCCAATCAAAGCTTGTGTCTTCTTCTCTTGAGTTGGGAGGACACTAGTGTGTGCAAGAGAGGAAGAGAAGAGTCCTCTTGGAATGGAGGGAAATGAGCCCTTATTTCCCTCCAAATGGGTCCCCCGAATAAGATATTTTTGGGGGAAAATCGAAGCACAGCTGGAGTGCACACATCTCAAGGAAGCAGGCCGGCTAGGCAACTTTACTGCAGGTGGCCGGCCGGCCACCCCCCATAGCCGGCCGGCTACCCCCTATGGCCGGCCGGCCAAGGGCAAAAATGGAAAGTGACAATTACTGGCCGGCCACCAAAGGTTGGTGTCCTCCCATGTGTGTACAACAAGACCCTATGGTTGGAATCTGGCAACTATGAAACAGGAGAAACAACAATCCACTTTTAGGAGAGGTCAAAAATGAAAAGAAGAATTACTGGCCGGCCATGAACTTTTAGGGTCCTCCCATGTGTGTACAACACGAATATGTGGTTTTGGCTCGAAGAAAAAGGCCCTAGGGTGGTCAACATTAGCCCGGAAGTGAGAAAAACGGGCGCCGGGGGGCGCCGGAAGAGCATAACAGGTCGCTCAGACAATTGCTAGCCTCCCACCCTCCAGTGATCTTCCTGGGGGTAAAACAGAGGTACCTGCCAAAAAGGAACAAAAACCGATGCAAAACGAATGCTCGGGGGCCAAAACACGCAGTTCGGGGTCCCGAAAATAGGCTGTTAAGCACCGAAAGTGGCATTCGGCCACGAAGTGGGTATCTAAGACCCCAGTGTCCCTTGTTATGATAAAACAGAAGTACCTGCCAAAAATGAACGAAAACCGATGCAAAACGAATGCTCGGGGGCCAAAACACGCAGTTCGGGGTCCCGAAAATAGGCTGTTAAGCACCGAAAGTGGCATTCGGCCACGAAGTGGGTATCTAAGACCCCAGTGTCCCTCGTTATGAAGTAAATGAGATGGATGCCAAAAACCGGGGGAATCGGAGATGGTTGGGTGGTCTCGAACCGAGGCACACGGCCTGCCGGCTCCGAAAACCGGGAACCGAACTCTGAAATGGGCAAAATGGCCTACGGCCACGAAATGTAGCCCACGGCCACTGAGAGATGATCTGCTAGACCTCTCCCTCCCTTCAGGAAAGAAAACAGAGAAAACCGAGTCCGGTTCGCAAACCGAGGCAAGGCACAAAAGAGAGTTCGGAAGTCCGGAGGCAGGGCGCACGGCCGCGACTCTGAGACTTCTGAACGAGCACAATATGCAACATCACCGAGCGCTCAATCGGTGACGTCTGAGTTTTAAGGTCGGTCAAAAATGGGGTGTCTACAACCTATTAATGTTCATTCTCGAATTCATGATTAACTTAGTAATTTAACTTGCCCTACTTTAAGTGATTTTCGTTGGTATAAAGATGTTTTTACTTCTAGAGTCATGCTTAGAGATGATTGCACTAAATCATTTTGGAAAGAAAAATTTATTAATGGCTTACCTAACATTTTTTCCCATAAAATTAGAGATGTTCTTAGTCAACCTACTGGTATCATAGAATATGATAATTTAACCTATGGTGATATAATTAGTACCATCCAAAAAGAAGGTTTAAAAATGTGCATAGATATGAAACTCAGTCAAAAAGCTACTCGGGATAAACATAAAGCTAAATATGAATTAGGTAACTTCTGTGAACAATATGGTCTACCTCTTGTTGCACCTTCACGGCGGAAGCATTATAAGACTAAACCTAAATCTTCCCATAAATCACATACTAAATACCGAAAGAAATATTTACCTTCTAAATCACCTGATAAGTATTATGCTAAACCCAAGAAGTAATATCACAAAAAAAATAAAAACTTTAAGAAATCAAAATCTAACCACGATGTTACTTGTTACAATTCTGGACAAAAGGGTCATTATTCTAATAAATGTAAAGTCAAAGAAAAACTTAAAGATAAGCTTAATCAACTACAGCTTAGCGAAGAACATCAACGTCAAATATTTGAAATATTTAAACTAACAAATACCCCGAATCAATCTCCTGATAATTCTAGTCACTCATTTAGCGACACTACTCCCTCAAGTGATACTTCTAATTCCCCTAGTGATAAATACTGATAATGAAATTGAATTAGGATGCAATAATGCTTTTTGTAAACAAGTCACTGTTCTTAGTAAATCCCAACAAGAAGAAGATTCTTTAATCGAATTAATTAGTAAACTAGAAAATCCTGAACTAAAAAGAAAATATACTAATAAATTAAAATCTCTTTTAATTAATAAAGACAAAAAACCTCATCATGATAAACCAATAATTAGTTTAACTTCTACTTTAGAAAGATTTAAAAAAACTCACCATAAAAAAGTAACCTTACAAGATTTACAGAAAGAAATTAACCAAAGTAAATTAACCATTAAAGAATTAAAAACTAAAGATAAATCATTAGAAGAAGAAATTGCAATATTAAAACTCAATAAAAGTCTTAATGATTTTCAAAATAATAATGATACTTCCTCTGATGAATCTAGTTCTAGTCATGATCCCAACCGAGTCATCTTTAATAATCGATCAACTAAATCTCATCATGATAGTGATAATCATGATGACAACAATCGTTCAAATATTATTAATAAAATTAATATTAAAAAATGGCATTCGAAGTCATAGCCCTAATTGATACCAGCACTGATTTAAAGTACATATTTGTCAAAATAAATTTTTTTTAAAAACATCATTTGTTTTAGTTTGAAATATGACAGACAAAGTCATTTTAGGAACTTCATTTATATTTTTGTTATACCCATTCACTACCACTAATCATGGAATAGCAACACAAGCTTTTGGTCAAACAGTAACCTTTAAATTCTTATCTCCTCCTGAAATCAAATAATTAAATCAATTAAAAGAATGTTGCATGTAATGACCCAGAAAAAAAAATTTAAAATAGCCAGTGCATAATTTAATTGAGCAAATTTTCAAATTTGATTACTGTGTAAATTCTGTGCGAAAACAGTTCTGTTTTATATTTTTTAAAAATAGTATGGTCAGATGGGGTATTTTTTAGGGGAAGCAAAAGAAAAGATGTAGAGAATATTATTATGGTTTTTGGTGGGTGGTAGAAGAGAGTCAAGAAGATGATTATGTTTTTAGTGGAGAATATTTGTTAGAGACAGAGAGAAAGGGATGGGGCAGCTTGTTTTTGATAAAAGAAGATTTTTTTTTTTAGTGGAGGCAGAGAGCATCTTCGAGGTGGAGGAGAAATGATAAGAAAAAAAAAAAAAAAAGGTGAATGTGCTGGGTTTGTGTGTGGTGGGGTGGTGTATGAGCTGGGCAAGCATTGTTTAGGTAAAAAGAATAAGAATACAGAAAAAAAAAAAAAAGGAAGCATGCATGGTCAAGAAAGGGGTGGAGAATATTATTTGGAGATTAAAGAGAAAGAGCCGAAGGTGGGAGATTAAAATAAAGAAAAGGAGGAATGCACTATGATCTCTCTCTCTCTCTCTCGTTGAGATGAGAGGGGACACAGAGCAGTTGGGTTTGAGTTAAAAAAAAATATATATATATATATACAATTCATCAGTTTTCCCTCTCTTTCAGGGGGCAAGACACCCACTCAATCTCTCCCTCTCTCTGGGTGGTGTTGATGTGAGTGGTGTTCATGAGTGATATTTTTTAGAGAGAAAATAGGTTGAGGAGGAGGACAGAGCTCTCTTGATTTTTGGGTTGAAAACACATACACCGGGAGGGGGGGGGGTCTCTCACACAAACATTTTCAGAGAAGTTCACAACCATGAAGTGAGAAAAAAAAAAGAGCAGCAACTGTTCTCTCTCTCTCTCTCTTTTTGCTTTCATTTGCATTTCCAATGGCCACTGTTGAGGTTACAGTAAAGAATGTTTGAGGTTGAAGAAGTTTACAACTTCTCTCAAGATGATCTGTTGACCGAGGATATCTTGATACTTGACACACACTGCCAACTCTCTCTCTCTCTCTCTCTCTCACACACACACACACACTCTATTTCGCCGCCGACTACAGAGAGAGTGCCGCTGACTACACTCCCTAGAAATGGCGTTGGCTCTTTGTCTCTTTCACAGTCGATCGCGAGCAACGCTGATCGTGAGCCTCTCTATGGTCGTTGTTATCTGCCCTCTCTCTGTCGTTTTTCATATTTGTTGGATAATACCATAGAAAATCTAGTGGTATTCAAGATAACATACCAGTAAAGAGAATGAGTAGATCTGAAGATTTTAGTTTGTGTTGAATCTTTCTCACTGAAAGATACCTAAAAGCCTCATCCTCTGTCTCTTATTCATAAGGTAATATTGATTTAATTCTTTTATTTTTTTAATTTTTTTTCAATTTACTCTGTTATTGCAAGCTTAGATCTTTCATTCCCACTATTGATTGATATGTATATTGATGTGAATATCACTGGATGGTGCTTTCATAGTCATATATATATATATATAATAAATAAATAAATAAAAGGTGGCCTACTATGATTTCTTGGCACTGTCTCTACACATGTGCACCGAAAGGCTAAAGTTGAATTTATTTAATATTCTTTGAAAAGTTAAAGTTGATTCATATAATTTGGTCATTGAAGATGGAATTGTAATCATACCATGTTTTATGTATTTAGGAGCTTAATTTATGAGTTTTAATTGATTTTGATTTCTAATTTAGCTTCTTGATTTTTAATGAATAATTAGGTGGTGTTTGGCAAGTGGTTTTGGGGCTAAAATAGCCACAAAAAACAAAATAGGCTATTTTAGCCACAACAAACAAAACATCACATCCAACCCATAATCATTACACTCTTCTCTCACAAAAAAAGTCAAAAAAGCCAAAAAGGCAAAAAGTCCTTCCCAACCCAAGCTTTTTAGCCCAGGCTAAAATAGCCAAAAAAGCCAAAAAACCAAAAAGCCAACCCACTTCCCAAACGGAGGCTAACAATCTTACTAAAATTATAATGGGGTACTTACGTGGAAGTCCTAATAAGTGGACTTATTGTCTAATAGGTCCTATGGAAAAAATTTGTCATAAAAAAAGTCACTAATTGTAAGTTTTAGCGACAATTTATAAAAATCATGACAAAAAAGTCACTAATTGTTAATTTTTAGCCACATATATAAAAAAATTATCACAAAAACATTATTTTTAGCGAAAATTTTATCAAGACCTATTTTCAATAGGACTTGATGGGAATTAAGTCCAATTATTAGGACTTATTGGTAGTTTACCCAATTATTTATTAAATGATCACATGTGATTGATTGTCAAAAAAAGAATAATATTTAAACCACCAATAATATTTGGACATTGATATTTTTAGTAGGATTGTTAGTAAGATTTTAAGTAGACGTACCATTGCTCGTTTTTAATTACTTGTTTGGAAAAAGGGTAGGAATTGGTAAACAGTTTGAAAATGGTCATATGAGAATTGTTGAAGTTTTGGAAATTGTTGTTAAAAATGTTGATATAGTCTTGAAGTGACTTAATGGTTAAGATTACTCTAAGTGTGAGAATTTTGTTGTCCCATAAATGAATTGGAATAAAAATATTTATATTCATCTTGAGAAATTATATTGAAATGAGAAATGAGAATTTTGATCACAATAAGAATTTATGTGGAAGTATTGAAAATGGAAGAAATATTGCATTGTATTATTAATCATTGCATTAGCATATCAATTCATTTGATAATGATGAGCTTTGAAATTTGATTTGAAAACTTTGCATTGAGAAAGGAATGTTGGGAAACAAGTTTTCATGAAATGATTTTGGAGTAAATACGGTGATAAGTCTTGAAAGGTGGTGTAGATGATAGGTGTTGAGCCTTCCAGTTAATTCTGGTAAAAATGACAGATTACAGGTGTCGAGCCTTCTAATTAATACTGGTAAAAATGACATATTACAGGTGTCGAGCCTTCCAGTTAATACTGGTAAAAATGACAAATTTGTAGTACTTGTATAGTCTACTTGCAAACACTAGCCTAGGGATTACCTGAGTCGTATTTACCATTTTAGAATTTTATTGAAATCGTTGGATTAATGTGTTTTCAAAATAGTATTGTGCGTAAGATTTTCAAAAGATGAGAAAAATATTTTGAGTATGACATGGCATATGCATTCATCTCATAAGACTGTATAAAATGGATTTGATGAATTGTTTAATTATTTGATTCAATTGATAATGAGATAATTGAATGAATTGAAAAGGATGTCCTGTTGCTATTAAAATATGTTTATTTATTTAAGTTAACTTGTTGTGGTTAATTAAATAAATTGGATTTAAAAGATTATGTAATAAAAATTATATGGTTTTGACATGATATGATTTCACGTATATGTACGAGTATTTTAGTACCCGCATCTCTTCTAATGTTTTAATATGAGATTACTTGGTGAGCTAGTGGTTGCTCACCCCCTGCTTGTACATGTGTACAGGGAATGCTTTTCAGATTTGAAGATCAAACAATAGTTTTACCATTTCATAAGTGTAATGTAGTGATAGATTGTACTACTTCATTTGTTGTTTGGCTGAGTGCTATTTTTTTTGTAAAGAGTAGTGTCCTCTATTTCATTGTAAGCCTCAGGGCATTTCTTTTATTTGTATGTAAATGTCATTATTGTATAACGAGAGGGAATATGTATATTTAATTATTCATCATTTCATCCAAGGACGAAATGTTATTTGTAAATGGACTTAATTAATGAATATTAATAAGGTTATCCGAGTAATAAAATACGGGCATTACATTCCATATCCTAATCTATCTACCGACTAACCAAACAACTTAAGTTTCTTAAGGACGAAGTCAAATATAAAAGAGTTGAATCTCAATTAACAAATCAAATTCTTGTTTCTAAAATTGAACAATTCAAAACTCATTTAGAAACTACTGTCTGTTCTACTTTACTTAGTGCATTTTGGCATAGGAAAAAACATGTCGTCACACTTCCTTATATTAAAAATTTTAATAAAAGACAAATTCCTACTAAATCTCGACCAATCCAAATGAATAATGAATTAGTTGAAATGTGTAAAAAAGAAATTCATGAATTACTTAAAAATAATATCATTAGTAAAAGTAAGTCACCTTGGTCTTGCCTAGCTTTTTATGTTAATGAAAATGCTGAACTTGAATGTGGCTTTCCATGATTAGTCATTAATTATAAACCATTAAACAAAGTCTTGGAATGGATCCGATATCCAATCCCCAATAAAAAAAGTTTAATTAAACATCTTAGTTAAGCTATCATTTTTAGTAAATTTGATATTAAAAGTGGATTTTGGCAAATACAAATTCACCTTGAAGATAGGTATAAAACTGCTTTTACTACACCCTTTGGTCATTACGAATAGAATGTCATGTCTTTTGGTTTAAAAAATGCACCTAGTGAATTTCAAAATATCATGAATGAAATATTCAATCCTTTTAGTCAATTTTCCATCGTTTACATTGATGATATTCTTATTTTTTCTAAGTCCTTAGATGAACATTGGAAACATCTTCATTCCTTCCTCCAGATTATTAAACATAATGGTTTAGTCATATCTGCTCCTAAAATTAAGTTATTTCAAACCAAAATTAGATTTTTAGGTTATGATATATATCAAAGTACAATTCTTATAATTAGCCGATTTATTGAATTCGCCTCTAAGTTTCCTGATGAAATTTGTAACGCCCCGAAAATTGGGCTGGGTATATCTATTTATACAACAAATCCACCTAATAGACAAACACATATATCTAGTTAACTATTCCATACATCCATTTCCATTTAATCCCAAATACCAAATACATGCTGTTCACATCTCAATGCCCTAGTTCTAATCCCAAGCATGCATTTTACAACAAGTATGAAATGGAAGCCAAACAGATAATGAGTGCCCTACAGGCTTGCAAATTTATCTAAGAACATTCTTGGTTACACAAAATGGAGTTTCAACTCAATGCAAATACAACCCTGGGCTTACATTCAACAAATAACAATAAAACAAAAAATGAAGCCTCAGCTCCGAGTCCTCCCAAGTTAATGCCTTGGCGGAGGCATATCACCTGTACTTGAAATGGTTTCCCTTATAGGGTAAGCCACAGCCCAGTAGAGATATACTACACAACATATGAACCATAACAAGACTAAAGAGGAGTATGTTCATGCCATGCTCATGATAAAATAATTTATCTCTCTTTTTATAAAGCATGCAATACTGAGATACAACAATAGATATAAAACCATTTCCATTTTAAACCATATCTGTTACATGAATACAGGCTCTGTGAATCTCTAGGTGAGTGTCTGCAAGTAGGCCCTAATGCACTACCATTGTCATTTTTACTAGTAAACTGGAAGGCTCAACACTTAACCGCGCAGTTCTACACCCTTTACCCAGATTCACCAAGTATTCATCTTTTCACAAATAGATACATTTCCAAACATTTCTCAAAGAACAGATACATTTCCAATGAAATGAATGTAATGCAATGTCCAATGCAACAAATGAGGAATGTGATTCAATTTACCTAAGTCTCATGCATTTCTACAACAATCATGGCTATCCTCCACCGATAGTCCAAAACAGATATTTCTAAACAGATATTTAAACAATTAAATTCCAAAAAAAAATTCCGATAATACAATCTATTCCACATTTTATCAAATATGAACAACTACACTAGTTTTCATATCACAATCACGTCCGGTAACCTCTCAAGGTCCATTTCTAACCGTGTCGGTTTTATTCCAACAGATACATTAGACAAAATAATACTGTTAATGCCCAAGAAAACATCATTTTCTTTCCAAACTCATTCTCCAAGCATTATTCAACTATGACATACTATTTTGATCAAAAGCCCCAAAAGTTAAACATAATTCCTTTGTTTTCTTTAAAAATGCTCTTTTGGTCGCAAACTGGTAAAAATTTCAAAACTGATCAAATCGAAATCTGTTTTTGTTCAAATTTAAAACATAGCTCTTTCATAACCTTACGAACATATTCCAAGTTTACATTTTCGCAATTTGCGCATCAACTCTTTATTTTTTCTCAAAATTTCCCTTTTAAGCAAATAAATCACAAATTTTCTAAAAATTCTAATTAAATTATGTACAACTCTAAGCTCCATCTAATCAAGTAAAAGTGCATAAAGAAGTGTAGGAAAAATTCCTACCTCAAGTTAGAAGAGGAAACAAGCAAAAATCTAAATTTTCGATTTTGTCGAATTTCGATCTCCACCGGTCAAAACGTTGCTCTCACCAAGCTCTTCACTTTGGTCTCAAGAACCTGAGTCTAAAACTTAATAGATTTTGGTGGATCAAAAGGTCTTGTGATAAACCTAAAAGAAATTTGAGAGAGCAAGAGAGAGAGAGAGAGAGAACGAAGCTCTGCTTCTCCAAAGCAGAGAAAGGAAATCAAAGTAAAGGGAAATAAAAGAGAGGAGGGGGGCAGCATGTGCTGCCTCTCTTGATAATATATTTTATTTTTATTTTTTCAAACATCTATCTATACATATATACCTATATATATATATCAATTAAAAGTATGTTTCAATATCATTATAATATTTAGTAACATAAATGATAGAAAGGATATAATATTTTCTCACCACAAAATATATCTTGTTTGCTTGTACACATCACAAAATATAATATTTTGCTCACCATGAAATATACGCCCATTTTATTTACTACAAAAATATATAATTTTTCACCATATGGTACATACCATAAAATCAACTATCAAATATTTATTATAATCCTATATAATAAATAATAACAACTCCTAAGGTGATTATTACCAATCACATTTTAAAAGAACTAAATAGTTAAACGTGAGTCATTAAATAAACTCAATTTAAATTAAATCTAAGTCATGGGTCTCACCCATAAGTCAAATATGGTCTAATTATGGCCCTGTTTGGTAGAGCCATGGGAAAGTGCTTATAGCTTATGCCTAAACAGCTTATAGCTTATAACTATGAACATAAGCTGATTTTTGACTTATAAATTAAGCATCTCCTGCCCCACTCAAAGAATAAGCTGATTTCTGACTTCCAAAAAGTTATAAGTTATAAGCTATAAGCTAAACCAAACACATCAAAATAACTTAAATTAAGCTGAAAGCTGAAATAAGTAGCTTTTAAGCTGCACCAAACAGGCACTATATATCAAAATAGACCCAATAAAATTATCTCAAATTATGGTTTGAACATACAAAACTCAATTTTAAATTCTGCTATAAATTAAACTGAACACCAATCAGTCCATGAATTTTTATAAAAAAAATACTCATCATTAAATTTTGAAATTTTTATCCAACGTGCTAGACTCATATGGGAACAACATATAAAAATTTCATAATTTTCTGAGATCGGAAATTATTTTAAAAAAATACCAAACCGAACTGTTTTCGCACAGAATTTACACGACAATAAAATTCGAAAATTTGCTCAATTAAATTATGCACTTGCTATTTATAAAAAAATTTTGGGCCATTACAAAATTTTAGACAAAACTCAGTTACAACGATTTTTAGGTTTTTTTAATTACATTGCTGAATTCTATCAAGACCTTAGGAAAACCTGTCAACCCCCTTTTGATCGGTTGAAGGATAATCCTCTTCCATGGTCTCCCAGTCATACTGCTATTGTGCAATAAGTCAAAAAATATGTCAAAACTTTGCTTTGCCTTGGTATTCCTACTGAAAATTCATTCAAAATTATTCAAACTGATGCCTCTGATGTTGGTTATGGTGGCATTCTCCTTCAGAAGATCACTTCTAAGTCATCTGAACAAATTGTTCGTTTTCATTATGGTGTTTAGAACAAAGCCTAGAAAAATTATAGTACTATTAATTTTTTTTTTTATCTATTGTATTCTGTATTAGTAAATTCCAAGATGATATTTTAAATCAAAGATTTTTACTTCGTGTTGATTGTAAAAGTGCTAAATATGTTTTAGAAAAATATGTCAAAAATATTGCTAGTAAGCATATTTTTGCCCGATGGCAATCTATTTTAAGTATCTTTGATTTTGATATTGAATATATTCCTGGTAGTCAATATAGCGACCCCGGTCTTTTCCCATTTGATTAGTGTTTCCGGACTTAAGTTCCGTAGATTCCATTATCATATTGTTGTTGTTGTTGTCTTGTAATTCTTCAGTTGTGAGTTGTGGAATATGTTGGGCAGGTTAATTGCAGGTTAGTTGGGTTTAAAAAACCAATAGTTGATGTTCAGTTTTTGGCTTGGTCGCTCGAGCGAGCTTATCTTCGCTCGAGCGAGGCCTTTGTTTTTGGTCCGTCGCTCGAGCGAGCATTTCTTGGCTCGAGCGAGGATTGCGTCCAGTGCTAGACCTGAGAGCAGTGTTAGCTGGCTCGAGCGAGTTTCTCTTCGCTCGAGCGAACTGTTAGTCCTTCGCTCGAGCGAGCCTTTCTTGGCTCGAGCGAGGATTTTCTGTGTCTGGTCGCTCGAGCGACCAGGTCTTCGCTCGAGCGAGCCTATCAGGTATAAATACGCAGCAGCGTATTTTAAAACAGTTTTTCAGCCCCTTTTGATCCAAAAACCCTAATTTTCGAGTTCTCTCTTTCTCTAAACACCTTCTCTCCTAGGTTTGATCTAGTTAGGGGGGTTTTTTGCCCTAGTTGCTTTACAAATAAGATAGAGGGGAGTGAGGGCTTCCATTTAATCTGAGAAATTCGTGGTTTGGAGCACTTTGAAGTTTGGGCATCATCTCCTTCTTCTTCTTTCTGAGTTATATATTCGAGGTAGGGATTTCCTACTCCATTTATACGCTTTAATCATAAGTGTTAGTATTTTGGTATGTGGGGGTAGTTTGGTAATTTTGGTATGTGGGGGTAGTTTGGTAATTTTGGAAGAAACCTTAGGGTTTGGTTTAGATTAATTGTATAATTAATTTAAAGGAATAATGTGGAATTTGGTTTAATTCATAGAATTGGGAATGTTAAATTTACATTCATTGTTATATTTATTTCTTGTTTAGAAATAACTGTTTTGGGCTATCGGTGGAGGATAGCCATTGATTGTTGTAGACCTTGCATGCGGCTTAGGTATAACTGAAATTATGTCACCTATGTTGACTGTTGAATTAATACAGAACATTACTTGTATTGATTATGTGTTGTATATGGCAATTGTGTGTTTCATTGCATATGCATTTTTATTTGGAGGAGATAGGGGATGAACTCCACGGTTTAGGGGAAGATAGGGGATGGACCTCTAAACCGGTTTTATTGGGAGGAGATAGGGGATGGACTCCAGTAGCATCACTCTTATGTGTGCTTATTGTTTAATAGAAATATTTCTATTTATTGTGAATATGATACATCACTAAAATGTGTATCAGTTGGGAAGTATGGAAGTGAATTGATTGTGAATGATACAATACCACTATGTGTATTTGTTATGATTAGGTCTAACTTGAATTGTTATTCCTGTTGAATTGGAAGTAATGGTAATAAAAGATGAAACCCTGTTGAGTTATTTGGCCAGGTTCTGAGCCATAAGTGGAAAGTAAAATGTGCCATAGACAATGTGTCATAGGCAGTGTAGACATTCGTGTCATGAATATTGTAACTTGATTATAGTGTGTTAACCATGTATCAGATGCTAATGCTTTAGTTATTGCTTATGCTTAGTTTAGTATTTCTCTACTGGGCTGTGGCTCACCCTATATGGGAACTTTATTTTTCAGGTTCAGGTGGTTCACTCCCTCCAAGGACTTAGCTTGTGAGGAATTGAATTTGAAGACTTGTTTTATCTGTTATTTGTTTTATTTGAACATTGTAATTCTTCAAGCCTAGGGCTTTATCTTTTTGAGTTAGAACTCAGTAAATTGTATCCAAGTGTTGGCTTGGCAAGATGTAAGCCCGTAGGGCATTTATTATGGTATTTTATTTCGTAAGACTCTGATGATTGATGTAATAAATAATGTCTTCTTTTAATAATGCATGTTTTGTTTTATATTCATTGGGTTGAATTCTGAGGGCGTTACAGTCAAAATTCTATTCCTGATTTCCTCACCAGAGAATTTTTACAGGGGGGGATAGGACATCATACCTACTCCTTATATTTTTACCCACAAGTTACAAATTACTCGTTATTGCAAGTTAATTCGTTGTTGTATTTTTAAAATATCCTTCCTCAAGTCAATAAACCAAGACCCTTACCTTCAATTTCAACAGATTCGCAGTCAACGTAATTTGATTTCCCATTACACTAATCTTCTCAATTATCACATTGACAAATTAGATCTCCTCAATAGATGCTAATTTATTTATGCTTTTTAGATGTCAAGCCACAAACCTTCTACAAAACCCCTTGCTATTGTACAAACCAGTCAGCCTAGTGTTGTAACCTCGATTGATCTAGTCAACCGAATCAAATTCTTGGTAACATTCCTAAACTGAGTTACACTTCAGCTCTGGCTTCAGACCCCTTTGTATGTCAGTCAATTACTTCCATGCCATCTAATTATCCAGCTAGATATACCCCAAGAACAGACTATGTTCTTAAACAATCATCTAACCTGTTCTACAAAGAACCAGTCCACAAAAATATTCACAATGCCCTTGACTTAGTAAATTCATATTTTCCTCCTGGATGGCATTTCATCCCTTCCCATCCAGACAAGTCAATTTTTATAAGGATGTACTCTTTCACCCCAAGTCCATAGTCATTAAACCTATTTATGATCAAGTCAATGCTAGTAAAATCATTTACCATTCCCTTTACATACACAACATTGTATCCCTTGATGAATGGGGTTCTCCTTTCTTACTCCGAGATCTTTCCAATCATAAGATACAATACAGCTACTATGACTACATTGATGCTTGGTTTAAACTTCTCCTCCACAAAAATGAGTCATACAGTCATTCATTCTTGTTTTTCTCCTTTGACTATAAATTTAAGTCAGAATTTCCTTCATGGTTTCTGAGATGGTGGTCTCAACATGGAGCCATCACAGAAATTATCCCTACTGAACTAATGGAACAAGTCAATTATTTCTTTCAGCCTACAAATTGAGTTAACATAAACGTTAATTCCCCATATTGCTTCATTTTATGTCCAAATACAAAGTGCCTTGGATTTTTAAATGGCAATACAGTCTATTGGATAACATGGTCATTCGACAACATTTTGTCAAATGGTGGGATGCATTCAAAATCCACTGCATTATTGAACAAGTCCAGCAAGAATTTCCAGTCAACATTCATGCTCCAACTCTTGCAATGGTCAAGTTCTCTCAGCAGAACCCAACTGCTTCAGTTATACAAGAAAGCCCTCTTGCTCTCACAACAGTCAGGCTTGGAAGCCCAACAGCTAGTTCTGGGCCTTCAAAATCCAAGTCATCTAAGTCAAAGCCCAAGTCAAAACCAGTAATGAAGAATTAATTCAAATTGCAAAATTACTATTGGCCTAAGCCAAGTCACAAGATAAAGATGAAACTTCACCTCATTCGAAGCATCTATCAGTCATGATCCATATGGTCCACAATTTCAAGATGCTCAGGACCCATATGCCTAAAGCAGTCATTAGATTCCATATATATGTTAGTTTCAATCACTACTCTTATTTTGAGAAAAGCTGTTGATATATATATTGATTCCCCATCAGTAAACTGCGCGGTTACGCCCCTCCACCGAAACTAAATGAACAGTGAAAAAAGTCACTATTCACCATTCACTATTCACTCAAAGACAAGTCCAGAACAGTTAAAAGCAAAGGCAACTTTCAGTCAATCACCGAAAGTAGCAGACAACACTCATGTGCCTACATGTGCTACTTTTCAGTAAGATTCCCAGCTCACAAGTATCACAGTCACCTACTTTGGTTATAAAAGAACCGCCTCAATCAAGAAGAAGGTAGATTGGAAAAATTGAGAAACATTTCTCTTCTACTATCCTTTCTGTAACAAAAAATATTTTATTTTGTATTTTGAAGTTATGTATTTTCAAGCAACATTTCCTAGTTTCCAGTAAACAATTGTAAGTTTTATTTTGTTAATTTATATTTTATTTAGTATTTTCAGTGTTTTATTAGCTGTGTTAATTTCTATTTTGTTCAGTATTTTCAGTGTTTTATTATTTGCTCATTTTCCCCCATTTCCGCTGATTAATCTATATATATATAAATAACAGGATAAACACATTATTTATGTATTAAATAATATAAATATTAAAAAAAATCTTATCGAGCCTAGCCGAGCCAAGCTCAAGCCCAATTAGTTATCAAGTCAGTTTGAGCTCAATAAACGAGCTCGATAAGTAAACGAGCCAAGCTTGAACTTAACAAATCTCAGCTTGACTCGACTCGTTTGCAGTCCTAGGTAAAACTAGAAATGTAATTAAATTATTTAATGATATCAACAATTTTTTTTTTTTTTTTTTTTTTTTTTTTTTTTTTTTTACGATGGTAGGGAGTTTTTGATAAAGGAGACACACACAATCAACAATAATTGTAGGCATAATAAAGAGAAAAAATAAAATTATATATGTTTTTTTATTTATTTGTAATCAGATACAGCTTTAAAAGGTAAATTTAAAATATAATTAAATTATTTAATGATGTAACTATTTTTAATTATTCTTTTACAATAAAATAATATAAAAAAATCTATAATAAAAAAGTAAACCACACAAGAGGTTTTAGTAATTTCATTAAACTTTAGGGGATGTTAATGTAATTGAAAAACAAACCTCAAAGAAAATTTATGTCATTTGAGGAAGTGTACGAAAAGTTTCTACATTTCATTAAATCTCAATGAGATCAATGCAATTAAAAATTAAACCTCATGAGAAGTTTAAGTCACTTTAAAAAACCTCATAGAGGTCAGTGTAATTTATCCAATTATATTAAAATATTTTTGAAGAATGTATTGTATAAGAATGTCGAAATATTTTTAAAAACTATATTGAAATATTTTAAAAAATTGCATTTGATCACTGGCAGTAGAGGAGGAGCTACATAGTGGTAGGTGTATCAAATGTTGTAGGGATGGAATGAAAATGTTTATTTTGCCCCTTAGAATATGTCACATGTGGTGCACATGAATTTTTCTGTTAAAAAACTTAATAGAAGTTATTGATAGGATTAAATTAATACAAAATTTAAAATTAAATATTAAAATTGAGCAAATTAAAACTATAGGGACTAAAATAATACAAAGGGACTATTGACATATTTTGTCCTAAATTTTAAATAAAAGTTTGCGTTGACTTTTCACCATTGTAGTTTGATATATATTTCACTTTAGTTAGGGAGTCGCTATTTCCACTCCATTTTACTCCAAAGACACTCCGTTCTTTGTCCTTATTATACATAGAAGAGAGTTTATTTGGAATGAAGTAGAGTAAAAATAGCAACTATGTATAATAAGGACAAAAAATGAAGTAAAATTGAGTGGGAATAATGGCTCATTTTAGTTATTATAGTTTCAAATCTAGTAATTTGATCATTCTGTCCCAAAATTGTTCTTTAACCACTAAGTTTTACACAATGACTAAATTGAAACTGAAATTAGTTTAAGAATTAAATTGTTCAATTTAAAATAATAAGAATTAAAATAAAATTTAGATCAAATTATAATAGTTAAAAGTGTTAAAATTGAAACATTAATAATTTATCATTTCAATTTAAAAATTAGGTACTCAAGCCTCAATTTGGACAAAGCTATCACAGGGGTGATTCATGCAGCCTATTAGAATACATGTTACCAATCAATTCAAAAGGTATATTTCGCTATTCATTACGACAAAAAAAAATTGAATACATGTTCATTTCTTGAAAAATACATAACTAGAATACAAAGATTATACAAATTAAAAATTTTATCAGAAGAAAGTACTCCTAATCAAATTAGAAAATCAACCAAACTAAGTTGACAAACTAATAACATCAATAGAACAACTCAAAAGAGTAGGAAATAATATCCAACATAAATAGGCTTAGGACTTCACCAGCTTAGCAACAAACTCATCAATGTTCTTATCTGAACTGCCACCTTCATCAACTGCCTCTATTACCAATTCTCCCCATTTCATTGCATTCCTCCTATTCTCTTTCCCTCTCTCTCCCTCCATGACTTCCCTTACACAACCCTCTACCTCTTCTCTCCTCACCATCCCTCTCTCGTCGCATTGAGCCCGGACTCCCATCCCCCAAACATCCATGACATACTTGGCATTGGTGGTTTGGTCAGTCGATTGTGGCATTGCCACCATTGGAACTCCCAAGCTCAGTGCCTCCAATGTAGAGTTCCACCCACTGTGTGTCACAAAGCATCCTATTGCCCTGTGTGCTAGAACATCCAATTGGGGACACCATGACACCACCAAGCCATTAAGTACCGTCTCGGCCATGTAATTTTTGGGAAGCTTGGGTTGTTCTGTTGCTCTCACAACCCATAAGAAGTAGTAATTGCTGTTTTTCAAACCCCATGCTATTTCTTCCATTTGATCGACTCCAAGCTGGGCCAAACTCCCAAAGGAGACGTACACAACCGAACCATTTGACCGCTGGTCGAGCCACTTCATGCAGGCATCTGTTTTTGTCTTGAAAATGCTGAATATCTTTGTCGTCTTGGAGTCGCTTATCTAAGTACATTGATGGTATGGTTGGTCCAATTGTTCTCAAAGGCCAAATCTTTGCCATCCAATCCACCAGCTACGCAATATCAATGACAGCAGTTAGTTGGCAAAAATTAACGACTTTGGATGTTTGAGAAAAGGAATGATATATAGACAAAAATTATAGGAAAAATCTACTAGTGTGAAATTCGTATTATTCATTAATTTCAAAGTTGCTTATTACTTCCTTATATATAATTCAAAAAAAAAAAAAAAAAAAAAATCATTCACACACATGCTAGTCTGTATAAATTTTTACTTGCAAATCTGTTTAAAAAAAGTTATTAAATTACACTTATTCACAGATAACAAGGCAACAATAATAAGTTAGGTCTCTCAAAAATAAAATAAAATAAAATTAAAATTTTACTTAAAAAATAATTGGTGTGAACTCCACAATACTAGAAATGATAATTAGAAAGTCAAAACAATTGCTATTAATCCAAAATAATTACATGTAACCCTCCTAATAAGAAGTAAATAATCACTATAAATATCAAATTTCTGATCATAGAAATTGGGAAATTCTATTTTCACATACTTAATTGCCTCAGTGTACATCTTCTTTCAGTACACACACTTATTAATTTGATTATTAATTAATTTTCTCAATCCACACACTAAAAGTTACAATTATATCATCTACTCATAATCATTGTACACACCACTCAACTCTCTTTTCTACACACTTGCTGAGTGACCTTACTTCTAGATTTGTAGATCCATTGTAGACCCACGTGAAGACCATTCAAGACCACAGTGTGAAGTGAAGTGAAGACAAAGTACTCCATTGAAGACCTTATTGAATCATTAAAAACCCTCCAAAATATTGTTGAAGATGTGACATCTTTCATTTTGTTATTGCATTTATCATTTCCAGATCTCTGTGAACTCCATTGCCATAAAACCCGCATTTTTTTAATCTTTTTTATTTTATTTTATTTTTTTAATGGTTTTTGGTTTGGGATTTCGACACTGGTTTTTCAAAATTATACATTTAATTCGAAACTTAACTTTCGAATAAAAGTGATTAATTTGACAAATTTGTTCCAAAAAAAAAAAAAAAACTTTCGGTAGTTGATATCCGAATATAATGAAATAATTCAACAGTTGATGTCTGAATATAATGAAATAATTCGGCATTGGTTATCCGACTAAAACTGCGAAAGGAAAAAAAAAGTTCTACACAAAAAAACTAACATTTTCATCACTAATATAGTATAAATCTAGATATTAAAGCAATATGAGAGTTGTTATGAGAGTATTGTTTTACAAGCAATAGAGGATTAGAGTGTGTAGTAAGCAAAGTGACATCAATGGAAAAATTAGAGTTCAGTTTTTTTGTTTTTTTTTACTCAAAAGGTGTATATTAAGAATTTTTTGTTTTTGTTTTTAAAAGATGTGTACATAGAATATTTTCATGTAATATTATGGTTGATAGTGGATGTCTATTACGATCATTTTAGTTTAGGGTATAATTACCATTAAAATAATATTTATTAAATATATGTACTGAAATAATTAGGTGTGTGAAAATAAAATTTCTCATAGGAATTGGACTCACAACTTCATACCAAAGGCATTGCCACGCAACTATTAGGCCAAAGACGGTTACATTGAATTGAATTTGTACAACACAGGCAAAGATAGAATTGAATTTATACACATTATTTCTCCTAATAAAAATTTTGAATAGCTTACACCAATGGTGGGACCTACCAACTGCTTGTATTTTATTTTAAGTAGGTGTTCAGGTCAGATTACGCATACCTTGATTAATTTTAGAGAATCAATCCCACTCCTTACTTGCGAGGTTCCATTTAAAGTTAGAATAAATGTTCTGTATGATCTGATCCCAAGTTAGTATTGAACTTAAAATTTGAAGGGAGCACATCTCCATATCTTAAATTCTATCCACTAGACCCTTGAAATTAACTACTTGTGTGTTGTTATATACAAATGGAAAATGGTAGAGTTTTTCTTCTGTTATAAACTAATTGACAATTATTTTACCAATTATTCACGTGTGTAACATGTGTGTTGGTCGAATAATCGGTAAATTAGTTTTTTGAAAATACTATTGTACCTTGAATTTGTATACTAATTTTACCCTTAAAAAATGAAATGGATAATGTAAATTTAAAGTTGATATAATCAATGGCGTACCATGAGTTTTAATGAGTGGGATCATTTGACATGTTATTATTAATGTCATCTCAATTTTTTAATTTTACACGAGCTATCATGTGTACCTAACATTAAAGTTCACACGAGATCATATAAATTTAATATGAAAGGCTACTAGAGCAGTGGTGTCACTTGAATATAGTGGTGTCACCAGGGTTTCATTTGTTACAATTCAAAACTTTTGAATAAAACAATACATATATTTTAAATCTTTTTGGAAATCCAGTGGTGTCACTTGACACCACTAGAGTAGCTGTAGCTCCGCCCTTCGATATAATGTGGACTATTATACTTAGAAAATTTTGCAATCCATATATTTTTTATAAATAATTTTTTTGAATATGTAATATTGTTGCATGACAAAACAGAAACAAATATATATATATATCAAAAGCAAATTAAAGAGAATGTTATTTAAGTCCAAAAAATTGAGTCACTTTTTAAACTCAATGGTGTGATAAGCTACTAGAATATCTAAAGATTTTTTTTTTTTTTCATATCTTTTCTAATCATTAGCCAAATTTGAATTTAGAAAGTAAACGTAAAAATTGAGTGCATATATATATATATATATTATAGAAAAAAATATAAACACAAACCTCCTCCTCCAATTTTTGAAAGGTGTTGCAGAGGACCCAATCAGCTTCCCCCACATTTGCAAATTGATTCACAACCAGTTTCAGCAGAGGAGGGTACGCTTGAGGAACAGAAACAAAAGATGGCATGTCTGAGATTTCCAGGGTGGCAATCCAGGAACCGTAATATTAGTCCTCTCAGTAAGAGGAAGCTTCAAATGTCCATTGTAGACATGGTAGTATATATTGTCCACAGCACAAGACTGTGTAAAAAACACTGCTCCAACCAATCCAAACTCTCTAGCCACGTCAAGACCCCAAGGCAAGAACGCATCATACACAATACAGTCCACAGGGCACCCCATGTTCCCAAACTTCACCACCAGCCCTGCCAGAGTCTTCGAGCCGACCTCTCGAAATCGCGGCAAGTACTCCTCGTAGCCCCCGCTGGCAGCTTCAGGACCGCCTTGGTCATAGCCATCGGAAATTGTCTCGACGGAGATGGAACTGGAGCAGGTGCCATTCATGGTTTTGTTGAAAATGAATTGGGTGATGGCTAGTGTGACTTTGACTCCCTTGTGCTCCAAACGCTTTGAGAATTGGAGCATTGGGTTTATGTGGCCTTGTATTGGATGTGGCAATACCAAACAATGGGGTCTCTGAGCTCTCTTTGGCTTCTCCATTTTGTGTGTGTGTGTGTGTGTGTGTGTGTGTGTGTTTGTTGGTCTTAGAATGTAGATTCAGCCCTCCTTGTGTTCTATTTATGCCAAGTGAGGTAAGGAAGGGAAATTATTCAATAATTCCTTAATATCACATGATCATACTCCAAATTAATTACCAATTACTTAGTCTCATGTTATTCTCTCATCCCCAAGATAAATCGTGGGTCCCTACCTACTAATCAAAACCTTATGAAGTACCACGTATTTATATTCCGAGAATACTGAATAATCATCTGGTAAGAAATGAAGTGTCTTATTTGTTCACCATGTTTGGTGTGTTGTCATGATCTTGTCTCACTAAGAAATGACGTCTTTTGGCCTAAAATACAACGGGACTTATGTGTAGGTCTTGAATTTATTGTTTAATAGGTTCTGTCATAATTAATGACGTTTTTTATTAAACACTATTAAAAAAACTATTAATTATTCATTTTTAGTGATAGTTAAAAATTTTGTCATAAAAAAGTTGTTAATTTTAACTTTTACCGACAATTTAAAAAATTTATCGTAGAAAAAAGTTATTAATTATAAGTTTTAGCGACTATTTATAAAAATCGTGATTAATAAATTATTTAATCGTCAATTTTTAGCGACATACAAAAAGTTGTCACAATTATTTTTAGTAACAATTTTATTAGAATTTATTTTAAATAAGATTTGATGGGAATTAAGTCCAACTATTAGAACCTATTGATAATTTACTTAATATGAATTAAAAACATCAATACTATATACATTCAAAATATATTCTATTCGGAAAAAATAATTAATAGTTTGTATTTATTGTAGGTGAGACTTATCATAAGTTTCATTTTGATAATTCGAATAGTTCACTTTATAAGATCTTTCGGGTATATTATCTTTCAAAAAATTAGATCGATCCGCTCGTAACATATTCAATTTATTATATTTGTGTCAAAAAAAAAAATGAACGATAAATGTATTTTAAAAAATTAGATCACTTATTTTTTTGGTGACAAATGTAATAAATTATATAGGTAATAACGATTATCGAATTAACTTAATTTGTTATGTAGATGATATACATGAAGAATCTTACAAAATGAATAATTTAAATTATTAAAACAAAACTTATGGTGGGTCATATAGGCCCGAACAATATCTTCTAGCCCAGATTAGGAATTAGACGAAATTCAATTCCTTTTAAATTTATACCACACCGTCACTTTTGAGACAAAATTTAAAATAAATTTTCATGATTTATGGTACTTTTGCACAGCTAATGGTGTGCTATTGGAGGAAAAAGCCAACTACACGATGAGGATTTTTATTTATTTATTGTTTTTGATAGGCAGACAATGAGTACTTGATAAATTTAAGTTAAGCTGGTTTTGAAAAGTAAGTTGAAAGTTAATTTTTAATTTTTTTTTAAAACATATATAAAAAAAAAAAAATATGATCCAACAAAATGACTTTTAAATAAGTTACCAAAACAAGCTTTAACTTTCTCTTTTGTTTGGATGAACGAGTTCGCAACATCAAATTGCTTGCTTGTGACATGTATTATGGCGTGTCTGGGTGTAAAATATAATTTGTCTTATTTTTTATTTATTTATTCATTTATTTTTTATGTGTACAGTAGGATGATATTCATGTTCAACTATAATTATTATCTTTTTAATTATTGGTTTTGTTTGACAAAGGTTAAAATTGAGTTTTTTAAGCTAAAATTTATAAAAGATAAAATAAATTAAAATAGTTAATAAGACAAAATGTCACATCAAACTCATAATCATTTTACTTTTTTTTTTTCTCACAAATATCACATTTAACTACAAAAAAATCTAATTATATTCCAAAACACAAAAAATTTAGCTTCTTGAAATAGTCAAAAACTAAAATAATTTACTAAAATAGCCAATTTTCCAAATAAGACCATAATTTATTTATTTCGTTTTAATCTATCACAAGTCACAAAAGACTGTAAAGGGTAAAAACGAAACATTTCGTTTGTCTCAAAATAATAATTTTTTGGGGGAATTTAATTTTTTTAATAGTATAATTATTATACTTTAAAAAAATTAATTTTTTAAAATTAATTTTTGATAGTACATTTTTTAGGAAATATTAATTGTCATAATTGTATTTTTTATATTATTAATGAATTTAAAAGAAAGACAAAATAAGAAATTCATATTATTTTAGTTCTTAATTTTTAAAAATACACTAATATTTTAGGAAAATAAAAAATGAAATAAGAGACTAATATTTTGGAACGGATAGAATGTAGGGGTTGTTTCATATAACCTAAATAAGTATATTTTTTTAATTATTTTAAAAAAGTAGAAAAAAAGTAGGGAAAATTAGTCTAAGGTTTCTCTCTCATTTTTAGTAATAGAAGAGAACCACACTATTATTTTTTGATGTCTAAAATCCCTAAACCCACACCCATATATCAGATTAGAAAAATTTGACTCCCTCTCTCTTTCCGATCTTCATTTTCACAAACTACCACTAGAAGACAACACATTTTTTCTACCAGTAGTCCCGAGGAACGTCGAACCAGATCCTCTGGTTATCCAAATTATATCCAAAACGATGAAGGGATTTTACACTCTGCATGAGCAAAAATCAGTGCATGGTTACATCGCTGCCTCCTTTATTTCATAAAAAACTCGCTTACCCCATTGCTCCTACAAGGAACACCAATATATGAATGTCAATCAATCCAATATCAAATCAAACCCAAGAAGTCCCTCATCCGGATTGATCATTGGGAAATTTGAATGGGCCAAAAACAAATTTCTCTGTGATGTATCTAGAAAAATTTGAAATTTTTTCTGTGATATGTCCAGAGAAATTTGAAATTTTCTCTGTGATGTGTCCAGAGAAATTCTTTGGATTGAATTTTCTCTGGATTGAATTTTTTCTGGATCGATGTTGAGGGACATTAGACATTATGAAAATATCGGGTGTCCTTTATACTATGAAATCTTAATACTAGGGACCTTTAAAAAAAATCTCCAAAAAAGTATATATATATTTAGAATAATTTTTTGACTTTTTACAAAAAAAAAAAAAAAAAAAGTGATATAAAATAATAAAAAATAATGTAAATTTATATTTTTACTCTTTTTTTAACAAAAAATCAGCAACAAATGTAACTCGATGAGACGTAAAGAAATATATATATATATATATATATATTTTGGTCCTTGCTCCTGGAGGGGCAGTGATGCAGGAGTGGATCATGTCAGAAATGAGGTGCAATAACTCACACCTTTATCCATTTATACTCAAGAATCTCTGTTAAAATGCACAATAACTCACACCTTTATCCATTTACACTCAAGAATCTGTGTCAAGAATCTCTGTTAAAAGGTAGTACATTTTTGTGTTTTTCTCTTTTGCTTTTGCTGTTTCAATTTTTTTGGTATCGTGTTTTTAGTTTTGGAATCAAGATTATTGATAACAAAAATTTGTATTTCATCAAAAAGCATACAATTCAAAACTCATACACAAACGGGATTTTTTTTTTTAGAAAGAAATTGTCTTTTACAGCGGTGGAATTAAAAATTTAATATAGGGGACACCCATTAATTATAATCTCAAAATTTTTCTTCCCCAATCAATAACAATAACATAATAATATTTTTTCGAGCTAATGTTAAACATTAAAAATTAATATTCCCACAAAAAGTTTTTAATTTTGGACTTTTACAATTGACCCCAACAAGTGTTCATCTTTTGAAATCTTTCCATAATAGTATCATTGTCAATGCCATCAAAAATATCTCTCTCAATGTAGACAATCAAGCTATCATTCATCCATTCATCACCCATTCGATTCCGCAACCGATTTTTCACAATATTCATAACTGAAAATACCCTCTCAACAGTAGCAGTTGCAACAGGTAAGATTAATACTAAAGTCAAGAGCAAATACACCAATGGATATACTTTGTCTCTTCTAGTCTTTACCATTTTCTTTGCAAGATCGGCAATTCCAATTAACATTGAGAACTCACTACTGGATAGTATGTCGATAATATATGTATCAAGTTGATCATTAAGTACTATGAGCTCCACTGAAAAAAATTCTTTGGGATAAAATTCAGCAGGATGAATTAATTTTTTCCTGCCAAAACTAGAGAAAGAGTTACACTACAAAAATTTCAGGTTTTTGTGATGGCAAAATGCCGGCACTAATACTCTTAATGTCGTTTCAAAAAACTTTTAGCGACAGCAAATGAGGAGTCACAACAGAGGGCGTTGCAAAAAAGTTTTAGCGGCGGTATTATGCCGTCGCCTTTTTTTTGCAACGGCAATTGTTGCCTTTTGCGACGATATTTTACTATCGCCTATAATATGTAAAAAATTAAGACCTTTTGCGATGACACTATTTTATCATCGCTAAAAGTTTTATTTGAGACGATAAGAAATGTTGTCCCTAATTGTTTTTTTTTTGCAACGACATGACCACTGTCGCTAATGGTTCTAATGTTTTTTGCGACGGTGTGGTACCGTCGCAAAAAAAAAAAAAAAAAAAAACTACAATAAAATTAATAAAAATATTAAAATTACCTGTATTAAATGAAAAACAATTGAAAAAGAAACCAATAATTGCAAAATAATATAAAAATTTATGTATAAAAATAACAGTTTCTCTATAATAAAAATATTCTTGCATCCATAACTACACATCAACAAAATTACAACACTACATAATATTTCATAATACATATATAATGTTTAAATACATAATGTTGTTCATAACTCATCATTCTCTGTGGGTAACAAAAATAAAAGTTAGTCACATTTTTCACAGGCATGCATTCCACAAGAAGCAAACTCCTACTCGAGAAATATCTGAAAACAAAAAATAAAAATAATTAATGACAATATAATTATGTGTTAACATATTAATTACAAAAAAATATAAAAATTTAACTACTATACAATTACAAAGATAATTAAGTAAATAATTTTGCTTAGACCGAAATCTGACTCTAACTCCCAAACTAAGAACCTGATTCGAGTCTCGTCTTCTCCCACAAGTCTCTCGTGCCTAGACGGTCGTGTGTGCGAAGTTTTGTGCTAATCCGATGCTGTTTGGTGATTTAGAGGCGTCAAAATCTCAAATTTTAAGTTTCTTAAGGAAGTAGTTTGCCTAGACCGAAATCCAGCTATAACTCCCAAATTGGGAACCTAATTCGAGTCCTGTCTTCTCCCACAAGTCTCTCGTGCCAAGGCAGTCGTGTGTGCCAAGTTTCGTGCTAATCCGACGCCGTTTGGTAATTTTGGGGCATCAACACCTCGAATTCTAAGTTTCTTAAGGAACTAGTTTGCCTAGAGTGAAATCAGGCTCTAACTCCCAAACCGGGAACCCGATTCAAGTCCCGTATTCTCCCACAAGTCTCTCGTGCCTAGGCGGTCGTGTGTGCCAAGTTTTGTGCTAATCCAACGTCGTTTGGTGATTTTGGGGCGTCAACACCTCGAATTCTAAGTTTCTTAAGAAACTAATTTGTCTAGAGTGAAATCCGGCTCTAACTCCTAATCTGGGAATCCGATTTGAGTCTGGTCTTCTCCCACAAGTCTCTTGTGCCTAGGCAGTTGTGTATGCCAAGTTTCGTGCTACTCCGATGCCGTTTGGAGATTTTAGGGCGTTAACACCTCGAATTCTAAGTTTCTTAAGAAACTAGTTTGTCTATGGTGAAATTCGGCTCTAACTACCAAACTGGGAACCCAATTCGAGTCCTGTCTTCTCCACAAGTCTCTCATTTCTAGGCGGTCATGTATGCCAAGTTTCGTGCTACTCCGATGCCGTTTGGTGATTTTGGGGCATTAACACCTCGAATTCTAAGTTTCTTAAGAAACTAGTCTGTTTAGAGTGAAATCCGGCTCTAACTCCCAAACAAGGAATTTGATTCGAGTCTCGTCTTCTCCCACAAGTCTCTCATGCCAAGGCAGTCGTGTCTGCTAGATTTCATGCTAATCTGATGTCGTTTGGTAATTTTGGGGCGTCAACATCTAGAATTCTAAGTTTCTTAAGGAACTAGTTTGCCTAGAGTGAAATTCGGCTCTAACTCCCAAACTGGGAACCCGATTCGAGTCCCGTCTTCTCCCACAAGTCTCTCGTGCCTAGGTGGTTGTGTGTGCCAAGTTTCGTGCTAACCTTTGTCGTTTGGTGATTTTGGGTCGTCAACACTTCAAATTCTAAGTTTTTTAATAAACTAATTTGTCTAGAGTGAAATCCGGCTCTAACTCCCAAACCGGGAATCCAATTCGAGTCCCATCTTCTCTCATAAGTCTCTTGTGCCTAGGCAGTTGTGTGTGCCATGTTTCATGCTACTCTGACACCGTTTGGTGATTTTGGGTCGTTAACACGTTGGATTCTAGTTTGCTTAAGAAACTAGTTTGTCTAGAGTGAAATATGGCTTTAACTCCCAAACCGAGAACCCGATTCGAGTCCTATCTTCTCCCACAAGTCTCTCGTGCCTAGGCGGTCGTGTCTGCCACATTTCGTGCTAATCCGATGCCGTTTGGTGATTTTGGGGCGTCAACACCTCGAATTCTAAGTTTCTTAAGAAACTAATTTGTCTAGAGTGAAATTCGGCTCTAACTGCCAAACTGGGAATCTGATTCTAGTCTCATCTTCTCCCACAAGTCTCTCGTGCCTAGATGGTCGTGTGTGCCAAGTTTCGTGCTACTTCGACGTCGTTTGGTGATTTTGGGGCGTTAACACCTCGAATTCTAAGTTTTTTAAAAAACTAGTTTGTTTAGAGTGAAATCTGGCTCTAACTCCCAAACTGGGAACCTGATTCGAGTCCCGTCTTCTCCTATAAGTCTCTCGTGTCTAGGCGGTCCTGTGTGCCAAGTTTCGTGCTATTCCGACGTTGTTTTGTGATTTTGGGGTGTTAACACCTTGAATTCTAAGTTTCTTAAGAAACTAGTTTGTCTAGAGTGAAATCCGGCTCTAACTCCCAAACTGGGAACCCGATTCGAGTCCTGTCTTCTCCCACAAGTCTCTCGCTGCTAGGCAGTCGTGTGTGCCAAGTTTCGTGGTAATCCGACGCTGTTTGGTGATTTTGGGGCGTTAACACCTCGAATCCTAAGTTTCTTGAGAAACTAGTCTATCTAGAGTGAAATCCAACTCTAACTCCCAAATTGGGAACTCGATTCGAGTCCCGTCTTCTCCCACAAGTCTCTCGTGCCTAGGCAGTCGTGTGTGCCAAGTTTCGTGCTAATCTGACACCGTTTGGTGATTTTTGGGCGTGAACACATCGAATTTTAAATTTCTTAAGGAACTAGTTTGTCTAGAGTGAAATCCGGCTGTAACTCCCAAACTGCGAACCCGATTCGAGTTTGGTCTTCTCCCACAAGTCTCTCTTGCCTAGGCGGTCGTGTGTGCCAAGTTTCATGCTAGTCCCATGCCGTTTGGTGATTTTGGGGCGTCAACACCTCGAATTCTAAGTTTTTTAAGGAACTAGTTTGCCTAGAGTGAAATCCGGCTCTAACTCCCAAACCGAGAACCCGATTCAAGTCTCGTCTTCTTCCATAAGTCTCCCATGCCTAGGCAGTCATGTGTGCCATGTTTCGTGCTAACAATGGAAAATCCTTTGTGTTTCTTTCTAAATATGGAATTAGCCTCTATAATTTTGGGCTGTGGACAATTAATGTATGGTTATTCTTAGCTTATAATGCAAAGAAACATTTTATACCTGATCTTCTGGTGGTGGTGTATATGGAGTCTCATCTCTTGCAGATTCCCTAAATACCTGGTGGCCACTCGATGCATCAGGAACCTATGACAGTCCATACATAATATGTTAATTATATTCAAATTTTATTATATATATGTATATATATGTTGTGTGAAAATTTAACTATCAAACAATTTAATTTATATCGAACCTGTCTGTTGGGATCCACACTCGCCTTTTATGACACAAAGGCCTTCATCTCGGCCCTCATCTACTGTAAATGTGTAGAACAAATGATTGGCTCAATTTCTGGATCAGTCGAATTCATATCAAATAAACCTCTTTGAGACATCTTCACCACCACTTGACAGTCTGGTTCTAACGGGCCTACAACATACTAAACTTGCTCTGCTTGGGATGCCAAGATGAAAGGTTCATTGGTAATTCGATCATCTTGGTACAACAAATGATTGAAGTTGACCAATGTGAAATTAAAGACATCTTCTTTCTTCCAGTGAATGTTGTCAATCTAATCACACTTAAACAACATATGCTTCTTTTCATTGGAATATTAAATCTCAACAATATCTGTCAATTGTCCATGATAGTACACAGACCCCTGTAGACACCCCATTTTTGACCGCCCTTAAGACTTGGGCGCTACTGATTGTTTACTTGGTGTTGAAAGATGTGCAGTGCAAAGATTCAATTTCTTTGGCAGGAGGAGAGTCAAATCCTAACCTCACACTCCATTTTGGACCAAAGCTATTTTGAATGGTTTTTAGACTTTAAAACCCTCTCTTTCAAAATATTTTTGAAATAAAGTTCCTACGATGTTCCAACGCTCGCATTTTGTTAAATGTTGCGCTTTTCGGTAAACCGGGCAAGGACAAAGTGGAAATGAATGAAAGAGAGGTGAAATCTTTGAAAAATCTTCCAAAACATCTTGTTTAGAGGTTTGGAGTTGAAGAAAAGAGGAGAAGAAGGAAGATACCAAGTTGGGGAAGAAGTTGGGCATGAATTGTTAAGAGAGAGTCGAGCAGCCCTCGCTAAATCAGGCACATCCTTTTTTATACTTGGATTTAAGCTATGAGGCCACTACCATTGGAAAGAATACTTCCGGGGCATCATTTTTTATTCAAGAATCTCCTCAAGCCGAGTCCGGATGAGGGAGATATAGTTGGTTGAAGTTGGGCATGAATCCGGTTGAGCCAAAACTGCTCAGTTTTCACTAAAATAAGCATAACTTTTTGCACACTTGGAATTTTAATGTGAGGCTGCCACCATTGGAAAGCTTACTTCCGGGGATTCAATTTAGACATAATAATGACCAGAAAAGGAGTCCAGATGAAGGAGTTATGCCCATTTGAAGTTAGACCTACAGAGCAGAATTTGCAGTCGGCCACGGAAGTGGCCAGTCAGCCAACAAAGTAGCAGGTCAGCCAAAAAGATGGCCGGTCGGCCAGAAATGTCCAGAAAACTCAGAATTTGCAGATCTTTTGCTCCAGCTGTCTTCCAAATGCTCCAGCTGTCTCTATTATTAGATATTTCGGCCAAATGCTCTCTTTTTGCTATATATGGAGCCATATCACTCATTTTGGAGAAAAACAAGTTGACAAGTTTGGGAGCTTCTCACACTAAAACTCTCTCTCTCTAGAAGATTTGTGAGCAAATTCTCCCATCTCTCTAGAATTCTCTCTCTCTCCTCTTGTTTTAGGCTTGAAAGTGAGAATTCCCTACATCTTTGCATACACTTCCTTAACCAAGGTTGATCATCTTTGGGCTGAGGTAGCTTGAGACTTTGTTTAAGCTCCAAAAGGTTGGTTTTGGCTCAAGAAAAGCGGCTGTTCTTGTGCTGTGCTTCAAGGGTGAGCATCTCCCTCTTTTAAGCTTATTTTTGTACACAATCTTGGCCACCTTTGCATGCTGATTTTGGCCTAGTTGTCAACTACAAAAACCTCTGTTTTTAAGTGTTTAAAATGATGGTTTGAGGCCTCTTTGAAGTTAGGAGTAGTCCACCCTCCTTTGTTGCTTATTTGCTAAGTGTTGAGCCATCTTTTAAAGCATTTCAAACAACCTTTTTTTGCCCCTTTAACCACTGAATTCCAGAGGAATTTCAGTGGTAGAAAACTTGTTTTGAGGTCCCAAATAGGAGGGGGTGGCCTCCCCTCCTTGTCTCTCCATGCTATGCCTTGTTAGCACTACAAAGTAGTATATTTTTTGTGGCTTGTGTTAGCTCATTTCAAGTATGTTTTTGTGACCTTTTAGACCTGCTTTAACTCTGATTTTGGTTGGTTGGGTCACCTCTTGCTTGATTTTTGTACTTATAGTGCAATCATGCTCACTAGCTTTACATACTTGATGTTTTGGCCTTTCATTCTAACTTGTCTTGGCTATACTCCAGCATGTTTTTGGCATTGTTTTGACATGCTTTAGGACTATTTTGAGTGGTCTTAGCCTTTTGGGGCTTGCTTTGTATAGCTATAGTGTAAATGGCTTCACTAGCTTTGAGTTTTGAGGCCTTTAACATGTTGTGTATGTGATGTTTGCATGGTATGGTACCATTTGGCATGTAATTTCAGTGCATATAGTGTAGTCACACTCTCATATACTTCACTTCTTCATAGCTTTTAAGGGTTGTGTATTATGCCTTGCTTATAGGCCAACATGTGTGCATGTTCTCCTAGTATTTTGAGCTTCCATTTCATCATGTTTAGGCCATTATTTTGGCATGATTGAGCTTTGTCCAGGGTTGGTTTGGACATTTGTGCTATGTGTTGCATGCCTCTTGTGTATTGCTCTTTACTAGCTTTGATGTTTTTGGTCCTCAACATGCCATGTTTGCATTGCTTGCATGCTTTAAGGTCTTTAGCATGCCATTTCAGCACTAAACATCTGCCACCTCCCTCATTTCTTTATTCTTCCATTTCATTTGAGGGTTGTTTGGCCTTGAGATTGTGTTTGAGCTTGGGATTGAGGCTCATGCTTAAATGGCTTTAACCCTCTTTTGAGGGTTCCTCCTAGTCAAAGGCATGGTCTCTCCTATGCCTTAAACCATTCTTTTGGTTGACCTTCTCTCCTTAGAGGACTTGCATATTGGACTTAGCCAATTAAAGAATGGATTGGTAATGTAAAATGTGCAAACAAGAATCGAGCAAAGTAAAACATGCCAAGAGAACATATGTGTGTTGCATTGCATGTGTTTGGATTGGACGTTAATCCAAATACTAGAAATGTGGCACGTTTCATACTTAAAGTGATGAATCGTGTTGCGTTTCTTGGTCATTGTCACCCTTGATTATGCATGATAGGGTCACGATGCTTAGAGTCTTACGTGTGCATTCACTAACATTGTGCAAGCTTGACTCTTTGGCCACCATGCATTGAGATGCGTGGTTGGTGGCTTGAGAGCCGAGTACTACGCTCCTTTGAGCTTGAAATATGATAAGGAGGGTAGTTGCACACACATTTCCTTACAAATACATTGTCATGCCTCTGTTTGTGCTCTGTTGCAGCAAAAGGAGAAATTACAGGAATTAGTGGCCGACCGGCCACATGCCCTAGCCGACCGGCCACCCAAGCCAGTTGACCGGCCACTAATACTGGCCGATGGCTATCACTTCTAGCCGATCAGTTCATCAGCATGTTCCTGGGATCAAACAGAAACAATCTGGAGGTTGGCACAATTTTCAGAGGTTCAAAGATGTGCAAACAGAGGCATTTAGAGGCAAGGTAGTGGATTTTCGAGGCGAAGCCAACTGAGCATGCATATTCCCCTCGCTTTCCGAGGCCATTCATCTGGATTGTTTAGCTGCTTAGTTCAGTAGCTTAATTGTTTTGTAATTAATTAGTTAAGTGTTTAATTAATTAATTCGGTTTGTAATTAATTAGCTTGGTGTAGCTAGTTATTCAATTCGGTTTTGTAATAATTAATTAGCTAGAATAGTTAATTAGTTGATTTGTAGTAAGTAGCTTAGCATAGCTTAGCCTATCTATTCTGACCTTCCTTCGTGAGGGCACAGTGTTGTAATAAGGGTGCGTGTGTGTGTGTATGTCTTCCAACGCCACTTCTTTCTCCCTTTTACTTATCAGCTTTTGATGGTTAGTTTTAGGGCATGTTTTGATTAGCATCCTTATGCTTTCATGCGTGCATCATTCATTTGTATTGCATGCACCGGGCTCGGCGCATCATTCAAACTGCATCGTATTTCAATACCTATTTGAATACGTGTATCCAATTGCTGCATTTCATATGCCATCTTAGATAGCTGAGCCTATTTAGTTGCATTTTTGCATGTGTTGCATTAGACATTCTGTATAGTTAGGATCATGCATGATTTCTAACTAGTTTTCTGTTTTCGCTTGGAGTACACTGTAAGTGTTTACGCTTTAGCATACTTGCATGTGTGTGAGTGTTGCCATGATAGCATGCTTGCCATGAGGCTATTTGCTTATATGCTAAACTGCATGAATGCCTGTGGATGAAGGCTTCATTACTTGAATTGGAACAATTCATCAAAATGTGAGTTTTAAGTCCACTTGGAGTGGCAAATCATCATGTTTTAAGCCCACCTTGTTTGGTGGCAAATCCGCATTTCTAAGCCCACTTGAGGGTGGCAAATTCAAACCATTTTTGAAAACAAACATTGAATTGTTTTGTTCTAATTCAGGCGATCTAGTCTATACTTGTATGCTGTGCGCATCACGTAGTAAAGTTAGCTAATAACCGGAATAAGAACACATGAGGTTTATAAAACAACATATCATGTTAGTAGAGGCCGATCCTTTGATTGGGCGAGCGGGGGTGCTCATTTTAGGACCTTCCCTTCTCATACCCAAGTTCCCGAGCTGAGGTAACTTTGGTGATGACGGATACGTGGCCTTAGGCACGAGTTAGGGTTTCCTAAATTTCCCAAAAACAAAATATTTAGGTGGCGACTCTGAAATCTGGCAAAGCAGTCCATGTTTGACGCTTTTTGATTAAAATCGATTTTCCAAAACGATATGCCAGATTTGGACTCTTTGGTGATTTATCAGTCTTACATTGCACTTTGTGAGATTAGATTCAGAACCGTGACAGGAGTCCGAACTGTAGTAGCTATGAACCCAAATCTGTGCCCTCTCCAAAAGGGAGGGCGCGCGGAGGAAGTTCGGGCGGTCTACAACCCCATACGAGGATTTTTGTCTTTTTGACTAGCATAACTTATGGTATCTGCCTTCAAAGCTACACCACAATTTTGTGTGGCTTGACGGTCATCCATGGCCTTTCCTTGATACCGAAACCCACTCATTATATACCAGTTGAACCTCCTTGCTAGGTTATGAGGACCATTTGTCAATAGAATAATCTTTTCAGAAAATGTGACATCACTAGTCCTTCGCAAAGTTTGGACCTATTTAAAATAAAAATGTAAAATTTAAAATGTAGTTCGACTTAGGTAACTAGAATTTGTAGATTTAAATATATACATGTTCCTTGAACCAAATGTGAAAAGTTTCAAAATGTTCATGCCGAAGCTGATTATCGTCGACACGAGGCATTTTGAGCTTAAGTACTTCAAGGTGTTTGCTGTGTAGATTGAAAATTTATCAATAAAAAAAAATTTGGTTCAAAATTCAATAAAACATAATAAAATATTGAGTGAGTGACATAACCTACTTTATGAATGGTTGAACTGCGCTTGTATTGAATAAGACCTACCGATGAGCTTGTACCCAAGAAGTATTATCAAGATAAAAGCATGTATTTTCACCAACAGCATGACCCAGATTATCATCACTATTGTAGTTCCTCATAGGTCGACTAGATTTGGTTTCCACATCATTGAGATATTGTGCACAAAATTCATGCATTCTTCCATAAGATATCCTTTAGCAATTGAACCTTATGGATGAGCTCTATTATGCACATATTGCTTCAAAGTAAGAAGATACCTCTTAATTGGATACATCCATCGAAACTGAATCGTTTCAGCCAATAATGCTTCGTCAGCTAGATGTATAGGCAAGTGCTCCATTATATCAAGAAAAGTTGGAGGAAATATTTTCTAGATGACAAAGTGTTACGGCGACACGATCTTGAATATATTGCAAATCCATCGCACGATTCACTTTGGAACACAATTGTCTAAAGAAATTGCTCAATTAATCAAGGGTTCACTTACATTCTTCGGTAACGACCTTCGAATAGCCAATGGAATAAGTTGTTGCATCAGAATATGACTATCGTGGCTCTTAAGACCCCCAATACTTCTATCATGTGAGCGCACACGACGCGATATATTGTATGAATACCCGTCAGGAACTCTAACTTCCTTCAACACTTTCAAGAACAAATCTTTCTCATCCTTGGTCATCGTGAATTGTACTGGTGGTAAATAAGCTTTATTCGACCCTCTTAACTGCAAATGTAGGGGTTTTCTAATATTCATATCTTGTAAATCACGCTGAGCATTAACACCATCCTTCGATTTTCCTGCAACCTCTAATATTGTTCACAACACATTGTCACAAAACATTCTTCTCTATGTGCATCACATCGAGGTTGTGTCTTATTAGATTATGCTCCCAATATGGAAGTTCATAAAAGATACTCTTTGTCTTCCAGCTATGGGTGCGATGTCTAGCTTTCTCCTTCTTTACTTATCTCCTATGCCTCTCTTTAAGGCCATCCCTCCTGTATTGGGTTAAAATACCCTCAGATTCTAATTGTAGCAGCATCTCAGTTCCAGACAACAATTTTGGTTTGAGTTTGACTTCCTGACTACCATCAAATGATACTTTATCTTTTCAGAATTTATGGCTACTAGGTAAAAATCTGCGATGACCCAAGTATGATTGTTTCCTACTATGCTTCAACCAACATGATATAGTTTGCACATGTAGGAAAATCATTAATTGTCCACAGTAAAGCTGCATGCATTTGAAACATTTGATTTGTTGATGCATCAAATGTGAAGACACCATCATTCCATAGTTCTTTCAACTCCTCAATCAATGGTTGTTATACACATCAATCTTGTTACTAGGTCCTTTCGGGCCGTCAATAAGCACAGATAAAATTAGAAATGGTTGCTTCATGCACATCCATGTCGGCAAGTTGTACGGAATGAGCACAACAGGCCAAGTGCTATGAACTATGTTCATCGTCCTGAATGGGTTAAAACCATCAGATGCTAAGCCAAGCCTTACACTTCGGCAATCATTACTAAAGTCAATATTCCGACGGTCAAAATCTTTCAATGCAAGGGAGTCAGCATGATGCCTAAAGACATCGACATCAATTCGTTCTCTACATGCCATCTCATTAACTTGGCCGTCTACCTCATATGTTTTGCAACTATTTATTTGCCACCTTTGTTAGGACCATTTGAACCACCATCACCATTTGATTTCCATCTAGAACTGTTGCATATGACACTTTTATCAAGATTGGCATCCTCGTTTCGAAACAACATGCAACTGTTGGGACATGCATTCCATGTCTCATACGTGAAGCCCAAATCTGTTATGACCTTTTGAGCTTTATAATATGAGTCCGGGAGTTTCACACCCAACGGGAACGCCTCATTCAATAACTCAAGCAACATGTCAATAGACTTGTCTGTCTACTGATTAAGCACCTTCAGATGTAGAAGTCGAACAATGAATGACAAAGATATGAACTTCTGACAACTCGGATACAATTCACTTTGTGCATCTTGAAGAAGTTTGAAATACTTTGCAGTCTCTATATTTGGACCGAGCTGGGGTTTAGATGCATGGGGATCAGGCCACTGTGGTTCATTACCCTCAACACTTGTACCGGCATGTGGATTTCCCACAGCCCCTTATATCATTCCAACCATATCATCCCCAATGTCCAAATTAGCCAATGTTTCATTCTCTCGATTATCATGCAGAGATATATAAGATTGCCCATGATTAATGTAATGTTTGTACTTTTTTAAAAAACCATTCAAAATTAGATGCTCCCGTACAGTCTCTCGTACAAGATGGTATCGATTCTCACATTTCCTACACGGACAAGTAATCATCGAACCTTCAGCCCTATTGGTGTAGACAAACACAAGGAATTGATCAATCCCATTAATGTATTCCCTCGACATCCTATTTGGCAAATCAATCCAACTCTTATCCATCATTTGTACTTCCCTCAAATATCGCTTCTGTAACTCTAAATATAATACCAACGTATTCATGCATCATGATACCTATCCGTCCAATTTCTCTCAAATAGGTAGGTGGTCTTATCCCATTTAGTTATTTATCGATTTGATAGGAGAACCAATAACCTGATAACAGACTGAAGCAATCATATACAAAGAAAATGCACTTGACTTTGAAGTTTACATTGAGAACATAAATAAATGAAATACTTATAGAATAACACGTGGGACATAAAAATGCTGCAAAACACCAAGTATTCCATCACTAATTCAACATTTATAGAACATCAAGAGGTGCACAGGACATCATAGGCTTTAAGAGCTAGGAAAAAAAAATGCAGACAAAAATAATTGCACCCTTATCTCTCAAAACAAGTAGTACACTTCCATTCCATAGCAATGAATTTAGCTATCCAAAGTAATCTAATTTCTCAACTATTTTCTTGAAGGATTCCTTAGGAAAAATAACATGTATAATATAAAGTGAACAAATTAGAAGCAGCATACCAATAACTCTATTTCAAGGGCCTAAACAAGTTATGTACCTCATCCAGTATATAAAGTGGAGCTGGTTTGAAGCATAAGTCTATCCATAAATGTGTCCATTTAATAAATTTAATTTCATTATTGTCATTCTTTTTCAGTTCCACAAGTCTGAACAAAACTAATTTGAACAAGTGTTTTCAGTATTAAAACACTAGGAAATAAATTAACCTAGAAAATGTGACCTCAAGTGAGTTCAAATACTAAAAGTTACCTAATTACCTCACATGTTGATTGACACTAAAAAATCCTGCTACTGTAATGTTAGGCATTCTCTTCTTTTTCTTGCTCGCATTAAATGGCATGTTAGGGCATCCTTACCCAAATGTTAATTTGAGTAAAAAAAAAATAACCCAAACCATTCACTCCTTAATTCAAACTCATCAAATTAAGTTTTACTCAAATTTTACACAAATGAAGGGAGATTTGATTTAAATCTTGACTCAAATGTCCAAAGGTTATATGTGCTTCATTTATTTACTAGATTGTCATTTTTGATATGATGAAAAATTTTAAAAATAATTTGAGTAAAAATTGGCGTTTTCGATTGGAGTTTTTCATATCAAATGAAGCTTTTACTCAGATTTGAGTCATGATTGGAGGTGGCCTTAGGTGTCTGTCCATTGTACATTTATAATAACTGTGTATAACAGCATTAAGTTTGTTAATTAATGAATATCAAATAAACCCAATACCGTCGGTTAACTCCCCAAAAGACCAGACATATTAATCTTTGCAGGCATTGGTTTTGAAAGCTCTTCAGGGAATAAGGCATACAACATAATGGTCTAATGGTTTCAAACTCAATGTAATGCATCAACAATAAAAATAATTTAAAAATAACAAACACCAATTAGAGCTAAAGAACACTCAAAGCTTAAACAATGTCTTTGCATAGTGGTACTAACAAACAACCCATGATTGATTGAGTTCTAATAGCTAGCCTAATTGTGCCATCATACAGAATTGTGATTGGTCATTTAACATAAGTTTCAAACATCAATTTGCAATAAAAATTCAATCAATAACATGAAAATGTTGAAAAGATTAAGATCAATAGCTAGAAAATGCAGATCAGTGAGCTCCATTGTAACCACAATTGTTATTACATGGAAATCAAATAAGGAAGAGATCAAGAGGAATTGGAAGCACAACTTTCTTTCCTGATGAGATCTAAAAGAAAATTGTGCTCTGTGTATGTGTGTGTGTGTGTGTGTGTGTGTGTGTAAGAGAGAGAGAGAGAGAGAGAGAGAGCATACAAGGGTCATCACTCGCTGAGTGAGTGAGAGAGACGCGATTGAGACTGACTGAGCTCAAGCGAGAGAAAGACAGAGACGCCGCACCACCGCTGCTGCTGCTAGCCATCATTGCTCGTCGAGAGAGAAATCGTAATATGCCGGTGAACACTCGCTGTCGTCGCTCGTCAAGAAACTAGTTTGGGTATTTTTGCTTCAGAGGTTTTAGGGATTTGTGGGGAAAACAATCTTGCTTCAAAGGTTTTAGGGATTTTGGGGGAAAACGATCAAGCACCAATGGGCTAAAAGAGCGGAATATCAAAAATTTTTCATTACTTTTTGCGACGGCATATTTAAACCGTCACAAATGATAAATCTAATAGGTAAAACGACGCCGTTTTAATAAGGGTTTTTTTGCGATGGACAATTGCCGTCACAATTTGTCTATTTTTCGCGACAGTAAATTTCTCTTGTCTCAAAAAATTTGTTTTTGCGACGATACACAAGGCATCGCGAATACTTCCATATTTAACACACCTTTTCTTGTATGCTTATTAGCGACGGTGTAACTACTGTTGCAAAAGCTATTTATTTACAACAATTTAAAATGCCGTCGCAAAAGATCATTTTTTGCGATGGGATACGTGCCGTTACAAAAAGTTTCATGTTTTATAAGGCCTTTTCTTGTAGTGTTAGATGGATTCAAACATGCTACACAAAGTAACAACTCAGTGTTTGACTCAGTGAAATGAGCAATTAGTTTTTGAATTTGCATATACAAAATAGTGTAGAATAACCCAGCGCGATAGTGATGTAAGTTTGTAATTTCTTGAGCATTGCGCCTTTTTCTCCCTCGAGCTACAAACATATCTTCCATTTGGGGAACATCAATTTCATGCTTTTCACAAAAAAACAAAATATCATCAAGTAAAGATGTCCACCCACTCTCCCTCATCTTTTGGAGCTATACTTTAGAAATTTGAACTAAATTCATGGCATTAACAGTACCTTGATCTTTCCTTTGTAGTGCTTGTGATAACTCACTTGTAATAGCCAATATCGTTTTCAGCAAATGAAGGTTGAATACAAACTCAAATGATTGAATTGAGTCCAACAATACATTTGCTTCTGCTCGTTGTTCTGAATTTGAACCATCCTCCGAAATCATTTCAAGCACATCAATCACTGTTGAAAACATACTAGCCAAGCTGACTTAAGTACCATAGTGTGAACCCCAACGTGTATCACTAACACGTTTAAGATTAGTTTCTTGATTTAAGCCTTGCCCGCTAGATAGCTCTCCAGTATTAAGTGCCTTAGCCACTTTTGCAACTTGCTTCTCCCAAACAATATCTCGGCGTTTACATGATGCTCCAACAACATTCACCAAATTAGAAACCAAAGTGAAAAGTAAAGCAATTTGATTATGATTCTTTGCCATGGCTACAAATGCAAATTGCAATTGATGAGCAAAACAATGAACATAATATGCACACGGATTCTCTTTCAGTATAAGTGTTTTAAGACCATTGAACTCACCTTGCATATTACTAACCCCATCATATCCTTGACCCCGCAATTTGGAAATACTCAATCCAAGTCTGGAGAATAAATTTTCCACAGCTTGTTTAAGTGAGAGAGCATTCGTATTAGCAACATGCTCAATACCCAAAAAGCGCTCAATCATTTGGCCTTTTTTGTCAATATATCATATTACAACTGCCATTTGCTCCTTGATTGATATGCCACGGCCTTCATCAATCAAAATAAAAAAAAGTGTATCACCAAGATTTCTAACAATCACATTGATAGTTTCAAATGTGGCCACATTTACAATGTCTTTTTAAATATCAGGAGATGTCTACTTGAGATTTTGTGGAGCATTGCTCAATGCAACCACTTTGACATCTTCATTATGATTAGCAAGAAACTTGAGAAGTTCAAGAAAATTTCCTTGGTGTAACAAGCCCGCGGGGGACCTCGCTACAGCTCGGACTCGATTTGTGTCACGGTTCTTAATCTTGAACCAAAGAGTCCAAATCCGGCAAATCGTTTTGAAAACAGATTTTTTTGAAAGAAGTGCCAAACATGGACTGCTTCGCCAGATACAGAGTCGCCACCTAAATATTTTATTTTTGGGAAATTTAGGAAACCCTGACTCGGTGCCAAAGGCCACGTGTCCGTCATCACCAAAGTTGCCTCGGCTCGGGAACTTGGGTACGATTGGGGAAGGTCACTTCGTGAGCACCCCCGCTCGCCCGGTCAAAGACCGGCCTCTACTAACCATGATATCTTATTTTGAAAACATTGTGTGTTCTTATTCCGGTTATTAGCCTAGGTTACTATGTGATGCTCGCAGCAAATAAGTATAGACTGAGTCGCCTAAATTGGAACAAAACATTTCATGTTTGTTTGTTTGAAAATGGTTTGATGGTGCTACCCGTAGGTAGGCTAAGACGTGGATTTGCCACCCTCAGGTGGGCTTAGAAAACATGATTTTGCCACTATCTAGTGGGCTTAAAACAAACAGTCAATGATTTGTTCCACTTCAAATAACCCAACCTCCACCCACAGGCATTCAAGGCAGTTATATCACATAATCACATAGCCTCATGGTAAGCATGCTATTCATGGCAGCACTCACACGCATGCAAGGATGCTAAAGCATAAAACTCACCGAGTACTCCAAGTCAAAACAGAAAACCGATTAGAAATCATGCATGATCCTAATTATACAGAAATGCCTAATGCAACGCATGCAATAATGCAACTATAGCAGGCTCGGCTATTCTAAACATGGTATGTGGAATGCTACAACTAACATGTATTCAATTTGGAATTGAAATACAAATGCAGTTTGTATGATGCGTCGAGCCCGGTGCATGTAAAACAGATGAATGAATGCAAACATGCTATCATACTGTATGCTAATTGAAATATGCCCTAATCTAACCATCATAAGCAGGTAAATAAAAGGGAAGAAAGACGTGGGATTGGAAGACATACATCACACTCACCCACACTTATTACAATTATGCCCTCGCGCGGAGGGTCCGAATAAATAATACAGTCCGAATGAAAGAATAATACAGTCCGAAATAATACAGATCCCTAATTAATTAACAAATTAACTAAGAAAAACTGTAAACTGGCATGCAAGCCAGGGGGTGCCTCACTTCCGCTGAATGATGTATGCTGGGCTACCTTTTCGGAAATCTACTGGGATGCCCCGATTAGCCTCCGTTTGCAATGTTTCTCGAAATACGTGCCAAGCCTCGGAAGACTGCTGATTCTCTATTTTGCTGCAACAGAGAGCAGGAAAGGGGCATAGCAATGTATTTCACAAATATATGCATGCCTCGATCCTCGTGCCACCAATCACGCATCTCGATGCATGATGGCCGAGGAGTCGGATTGCACAACTCAATATAGGATGAATGCAGATGAATGCTGCAACAAAACCTAACTCCATCATGGGTAATCCGGAGTGTTGGTGACTTGGGAATTGAGACCCGTTCCGTCACTCGGAGTACGAAACGTGTCTCGTTTCCCGTGCCCGGGCTAACTCCTATCCCGAACACGATGCAATATGCATGATATGTATGAAATGCAACTAAAATACAATCCTAGCATGCACAATGCTATGAAAATGAGATGCCTCGAAATGCGTGCACACGGGCACGCAAACCGAGGCGATGATCCTAAGGCATGAAATGGCATACGCAATGCCGATTGGACTTACACTAACACGAGTGGACCTCAGCCACACTCACATAAGAGGTCGATGGATGAAAATGAGATGCCTCGAAATGCGTGCACACGGGCACGCAAACCGAGGCAATGGCATACGCAATGCGATGAGACTAAAATGACATACAGAATGCAAAATGGACTTACACTAACATGAGAGAGCCTCAGCTACACTCACATAAGAGGCCGTTGGATGAAAATGGGATGCCTCGAAATGCGTGCACACGGGCACGCAAACCGAGGCAATGGCATACGCAATGCAATGAGACTAAAATGGCATACAGAATGCAAAATGGACTTACACTAACATGAGTGAGCCTCAGCCACACTCACATAAGAGGCCGTCGGATGAAAATGAAGCACCTCGAAATGCGTGCACATGGGCACGCAAACCGAGGCAATGGCATGGAAATGATATACAATGAGACTAAAATGAGATGTCTTGAAATGCGTGCCCACGGGTACGCAAACCGAGAAAATGATATACGGAATGCAACAGGACTAAAATGAGATATGTGATGCAATATGGGCTTACACCAACATGAGAGAGAGCCTCAACCCTACTCACACAGGAGACCGACGGATGAAAATGAAGCGCCTCGAAATGCGTGCACACGGGCGCGCAAACCGAGGCGATGGCCGTAAGGCATGAAATGGCATACGCAATGCCGATTGGACTTACACTAACACGAGTGGACCTCAGCCACGCTCACATAAGAGGCCGTCGGATGAAAATGAAGTGCCTCGAAATGCGTGCACACGGGTGCGCAAACCGAGGCGATGGCCGTAAGGCATGAAATGGCATAGAGATGATATGCAAATATGCAAATGAATTTTGGCACTGAAATGTGGGGGAAAACAGCCTCGAAATGAGGCGAAAGTGCACCCGAAGCGTGGAATGATCCCGAAATGCGATATTAGGCGCCCGAAATGGCCTATAGCTATGCAATGCATGCACAATATGGACATGGAATGAAAATACAGTAGCAAGACAACCCCAAGACAAGCATTTTTCAGTCATAAAAAGGGGTAAACAGCAAGCACACATAGGATTAAGCAAGAATGCAAAAATGGCCCCGCAAGAGGGGTATTGAAGCAAGTGATACATGCGATGCCCAAATGGAAAAGTAACCTTCTACAACACTGATGAGGGACTAAAAATATGAACATTTACAGTAGATGACATCCCCCAACTCAGTATGAAAACATGCTAAAAATGTCATGCAAGAACTAGGATACATAAGGCTATAACATGGGGTACCCCAAACATTCATCAAACCAGAAAAGACCCTTAATGAAATATGTCAAGAAGATCAAAATATGACTCTTTCCAGCTCTGATGATGGCCGAAAACAGAAGCTAGATAAGCTTAAAAAAGCATTCAAAATGGGGGGGGTCAAAGAGGGGTATAATGACAAGTATAACATGGAGACCCCCAACAAGGTTGATCCCTTCTACAATGTTGTAGAGGGACACAAAATAATCTTACTCACAGTTCATGTCATGCTCCAAAACAATTTACATATAGGCCAAACAAATCATGCAAATTTACGGTAAATTGGAGGAATTGTGAAGCAAGTGCATGATAGAGAGGTCAAAAAGGGTTGAGCCCTTCTTAAATGTTGAATAGGGGCTCAAAATAGGCCCACTCAAAGTTTACATTATGTTCGAAAACAGATCACTCATAGGCTAGAAAAAGCATGCAAAATATTGACATACAAGATGATATTGAAGCAAGTGCACCATAGAGGGCTCAAACAGGGTTGAGCCCTTGAAAAAACATGAAGAATAGCTCAAAATAGACCTAGTTTCAGTTAAGGCTGGAGCCCAAAACAGTAAGCAAGTAGGCTTAAGAAATGAAGCAAGAAAATGCTACAAAAGAGGGGAAATCTACTTACCCTTGAAGACCAATACTTTTGTTGCTTCTTGGACCAGATTTGATGACTCTAAGCTGCTGGAATCCCTTCCTTTGCTGCTGGAATGGAGTGGTGAGGGTAGAGCTTGAAGATGATGAAGAAATGGCACCAAAACTTGAAGGAAATGAAGTTGTATGTATGTATATGCTTCAACCAATGCTTGTAATCTCTTCTCTTGAGTTGGGAGGACACCAATGTAGACAAGAGAGGGAGAGAGGAATCCTTGGCCAAATGGAGGGAAATGAGCTCTTATTTCCCTCCAAAAGGTTCCCCCGGATCAGATATTTTTTGGGAGAAAACCAAGATACAGCTGGAATAAACTCACACTGAGGAAGCAGGCCGGCTAGGCACTTTTGCTGCAGGTGGCCGGCCTTCCACCCCCCATGGCCGGCTGGCTAGGGGTCAAAAGGGTCAATGAAATTTTCTGGCCGGCCACCAAGGATTGGTGTCCTCCCATGTGTGTACAACAAGACCCTATGGTTGGAAATTGGCAACTCTGAAACAAGAGAGACAACAAGCTATTTTTAGAAGGGGTTCAAAAGGGTCAATAACAATTACTGGCCGGCCATGTGTTTTTAGGATCCTCCCATGTGTGTACAACACAAATATGTGGTTTTGGCTCGAAGAAAATGGCCCTAGGGTGTTCAACATTAGCCCGGAAGTGAGAAAAACGGGCGCCGGGGGGCGCCGGAGGAGCGTAACTGGTCGCTGAGACAATTGCTGGCCTCCCACCCTCCCGTGATCTTCCTGGTGATAAAACAGAGGTACCTGCCAAAAAAGAACGAAAACCGATGCAAAACGAATGCTCGGGGACCAAAACACGCAGTTCGGGGTCCCGAAAATAGGCTGTTAAGCACCGAAAGTGGCATTCGGCCACGAAGTGGGTATCTAAGACCCCAGTGTCCCTCGAAAGGGAGTAAATGAGATGCATGCCAAAAACCGGAGGAATCGGAGATGGTTGGGTGGTCCCGAACCGAGGCACACGGCCTGACGGCCCCGAAAATCGAGAACCGGGCTCCGAAATGGGCAAAATGGCCTACGGCCACAAAATGTAGCCCACGGCCACTGAGAGATGGTCTACGGGACCTCTCCCTCCCCTCAGGAAAGAAAACAGAGAAAACCGAGTCCAGTTCGCAAACCGAGGCAAGGCACAGAAGAGAGTTCGGAAGTCCGGAGGCAGGGCGCACGACCCGACTCTGAGACTTCTGAACGAGCACAATATGCAACATCACCGAGCGCTCAATCGGTGACGTCTGAGTCTTAAGGTCGGTCAAAAATGGGGTGTCTACACTTGGTTACTTGAATTTTTAGATTCATCATGCCCACGAAATGCAAGTCCTTGTCTTAGAAGAAATTTGACACAATCAACCAATGAATTCAAACGGGTTTGATACTCAATTCGAGCTTGATCAGATTGTTTGAAAAAAATCATTTCAATATGTTGGTTTTGGTTTAACAAGTCTTGACATTTACTTGAAGCTTGATTATGAGCACTATTAGTACCTCCAACACGAGTCAGAATTTTTTCTTTTTTCTTCCAATTTGAGAAACCCTCACCAACAAAAGAATCACCACCATCTTGATCTCCAACATCGGGTTTGAAAAGATAATAACATAAACAAAATGTTGTATCTTTTGCTACGCTATACTCCAATAAATTAGGAAATTCACTAAACCAAGACTGATTAAATTGCCGAAATTTTTTCCCAAATGATTTTTGTGGAAAATTATGATCACGAGGTTGATAAGGACCTTTTTTTAGATATGCCCTACGAATTTGGTCTCAATCAATAGCATTATAGTCCATAATCTGAGGCCATAGTCTTGGATCTGCAGGAAGGTCTACTAAGTTGATTTCTATGTGACTTTATTTTGCGGAAGAATAATTATCTTTTTCTTGAGGAAGAAATGATTCCAACTTTGATTTTCTTTTGAAATATTTCTCCATGACTGTTTGAAAAAACTAAAAATCAAAATAAAAATTCATAATCAAAATCACAAACCCCCCACAAATCAAAATCCCCAAATTTAATACAAATCAAAAAATTTAAATTAGCACAAATCACAACAAATCAAAATTTCTAATTTTAGCACAAATTATAACAAATCAAAATCCCTAATTTAAATATTAATCACTGCAAATTAATATTTTTAATTTTAGCACAAATCAAATCCCTAATTTTAGCACAAACAACAACAAATCAAAATCCGTAATTTTAATATAAATCACCACCAATTAAGATTCATAATTTTAGCATATCAAAATATCTTATTTTAACATAAATAATAACAAATAAAAAAAATTTACAAATCAAAACTTAACAAATAACTATAAATTAATACTCATAATTTTTATTTAAAAGTAAAAAAATAAATAAATAAAGTTACCTGGAAACAATGAAGAGAAGATACCAAGGTTGTAGTATGGTTCCAAATTTGTGTTGTGTGATCCTAATTTGGTGAATCACGAGTCGGTAAATTGCAAAGTAACAAAGGGAGACAAAGAAGACAAAGAAAATACGAAGATACCTAACAAGTACTGTGAATAAATAAAAAAATAAAGAATTTCATACACTTTTAGGGTTTTAGAGTTTTAACCTTGCTGTAATTGGAGTTGTGTGCACTCACCAAAAAAAAAAAAAGTTGTGTGTCGGTATTTGGTTGGGATTGGGATTTCAAAAAAAAAAAAAAAACAAACAAACAAACAAACGAACGTAGGTGCGTGTGGTGTGTGTGTCAGTGGGTTTGAGGTTGTGTATTAGGAGGGGCACAGTCTGTGTGTGAAAGCCAGACCCCACTAAAAAAAAAAAAAAATTCAAAAGTCAGGGGGGCACGTGACCCCCCCCCGAGCCCAACGTCCCTCCGCCACTGGTCTTTTATGAATTATTTTTAAAATTCATAATCAAATATTTTTACTAATTTTTTTTAATTTTTACAAAATATGAATGCTTTTTGTAAAAAATGAAATATTAGATGATGTTGACAATATGTAATATTTAAATGTGTTTGTCAAATAATTTTTACAAATTGTAACAATTTTTAGTTAATCATAATTTGTATGTTTATTTATTTATTTATTTTGGTGTTTGATATGACGATTTTGATAAAAAATTTCACAAATATTGTTAAAAGTCATAACCAAACCAAACTTGCCAAATTGAAAAACTCTTTTCATCCAATTGCTTGCAAAAAACTCTTGTTTCGATAACAGAAAATAACATGAAACAAAAATGTGTACTAAAAATACGTACCTATTTGCAAAATAACACTATTGCTTCAATCCATTTGACCACATTTGTTAACAATTGTATGAACATGTTTTTTGTTATAGTGAAATTAATTTTATACCGCTTCGTTTTATTATGTTGGCATCACGATTTTGCATAACAAAAATTAATAGTTGCCAAGTTTAATAGGAAAAGATTTCAACAATGATCTAAAAGAAAAAATATTTTATTTTTTGATCCGTAAATAAAAAAATCTTTTAATTTTTTTTTTTTTACCCTCAACGTTTGATGACATGAACTTATTTCTTTATTTTTTTTTTATCTTTAACAAATAAAAACATAATGTTAAAAATAACATAATTTACATTTTTCATATACACAAACAATCTTGTAATCTACTTCCCATTGCCTTCACCAACAAAGCTACCAACAAAGCTATTGCACTTGTGTTGCCAAGGCACATGCAATAGTCACCTTCACATTGGCCATTTCAATGTCTTAATCTCCTAGCTTCATTATATCTTCAATCGTTGTCATTGTTGGGTGGTCGGAAAGGTTCGATGCTTCGTAGTTCTCGACATTTTGGATATTTTGCGTTACTTCATCAATGAGGCTATTTCGTCTTATGAAATTATATAAGGCCATTGATGCTGTAACTAAGGGAAATTGTACTGCCCGAGAATTGTATATCATCATGTTCCCCAACATGCCCCACCTTGATTTCCACGCCCCAAACGTCCTCTCGATGCAACTATGCAATGATGAGTGTGCCCTATTGAAGCATTCGTAATCGTCCTGTGGTCTTTGGTTGCGATAAGCCTATTGGTGATACCGGTAGCCCTTGAATGGTGCCAAGAACCCTTTCTTATTACAATACCCACTGTCAACCAAGTAGTATTTACCTGCACATAAAAAATTATCATATATCACACAACATTTATATAAAGTAAAGAAATTTAGAAAAACTAGTGCATATATGTCAAATAATTATTGCATACAATTTTATTAACAATCAACTTTTACCTGGTTCAAGATGCGGGAATCGATGCATGTCATTACTTGTAACATAATGCAAAACTCTGCCATTGTGCATGCTTCCATCCTAGCCAGAGGAAACAAAGTGAACCATAAATCAAAGTCACACACCGCAATAATATTTTGTGTGGGAATTCCTTTGCGTCCGTAGTACGGCCTGCGTCCGACTGTTTGATTCGGGCCATTACGTGCGTGCCATCCAAAGCACCAATGCAGTCTTATTTTACATGTGTGTGGTAGTAATGAGTTACATTACACATTGTTGTGGAAATGTAAATTTATTGTAATGCACGTGTTAAAGAAAAAATACAAGTATTGCACCTGGAATGGCAAGTATTGCGCTTGCGACTGTAGATGTAGGTGCTAATGCCATTGCATAGTCATTGGGTCTAAACTTCTACTATGAACGTTCGTGAAGGGTATCATTGCCTACAACAATTCATGGAAATTTTTTGACAACGTCTCCCCAGAGTATTGAAACTATTTTATTAATATTTTCCAGGCAAGCCCTTGTAAAATATTTATGAAAATAGCCACCTTCTCTTCGACCTCTAAACAGTGCTCCCGTTTAGGTGCTGGTAGGCCAAAGTCAACAAGAGCTTGGCATAGTAATAAAAAAAGGTTCTTTGGCATACCTATCGCATCTTCGCAATGCCCATGATGGCCCTGAAACGACTTGTAAATCCATAACCATCCTGTTAGTATAGAGGTATTTCGTGGTGCTTCGTGGAAATTGTTGTAATAATATGTTGCTGCACTATTGCACGCTGCCAACAAGCTCGAATCAGTTGACTCTACCATGTCGGCAACAATTTCATCAATTGTGTCTTGTAGTGATTGGTTACCATTGAAGTTTCCAGGACCGGCCTTGTCATTCATTTTACCTATGAAAAGTAATAATGGAATGGTTGAGGATAGTAATCACAAACAATAAGGACACTTGTGCAACTCATAAATTTGTGAAGTATTCTAACGAATATTGCAATAGTTGGTTAGTGTGTCGTATTGTCCACAACTTGAAACACAAAGACCTTTATTTAAAAAATATATATGTATAGCAAACAACATCTATTGGGGGCTTTCCTAGTGTGTTTCTGTTTGCTGCCACCAGTTGATGTGTCTTCCACCGAAATTGTTGACGACTCTTTACGCACATAAGGGTCTGATGTATGATGGATAGGCTCCGAAGGGGGCAAATCATTAGTTGTGTCATGGACAGCCTCGAAAGGGGGCAACCCGTTGTTTTCCTTAAGGCCGTCTTCTGCCATCCGACTCTCCTCATCCACTTGAAACGAGTTGAAAGCTTGACCGGGTGTCCATGCGTTCTTCCCTGTTGTTGTTGCACCTCCGTACACCCGCCACATTAACTCCAAGTGCTCCAATGGTTTGGTTCAGAACCTAACAACATTCTTGTTAATCTGTAACATAAGGAAAAATATACAACACAAAAATTTGAAACAAGACATCAAAACAAATAAATCAGGGTGGTAAAAAAAGTAATCAATTGAAATAAATCAGCAACTGAAATAACCAAATAATCAACAAAATTAATGAAATAAATTTATTGCAACAGAAATCAATTTGGATAAAGCATAAACTAACCAAATAAAATAAGCAACAAAACTAGGAATTTTTATACATAATTGTAAGAAACGATTAAACCATACATAACCCATTACAAAAAAAAGAAAGAAATAACAAAATCAATGTATGTCTAACAGACCTTCTCAATTTTGGACAACATAATTAAAAAAATCAATTAGGGTTGTCTATAAACAGTGCCTGTTCAACTATATAGCAAAAGTAAGTAGATAGCGTTTACAAAACTGAAAATATGAATAACTGGAACATACCTTCTCCATTTTTGCCCACTAGTCGATTCATCATAACTTATACCTGTCGGTTTGTGCCTTGTGCCCATAAGTCTTGCCTATGACTGCCAATCCTTTTTGAGCAAATTGTACTTGTTCTACATTTGTTTCACGTCATGCACCTTTCTGGTAATGGTTTCAAAGTTCTTGCACATTGCTTTGTACCCGTGCATTTCTGGCTCCCACAATTGCCCCAAAACTTTCGTTGTCTTCGATTGAAGGTATTATGACCCCTAGGCGAGAGTGTAGGCTGCAGTATTAGGACCCCCGGACGAGAGTGTAGGCCACGGTATTAGGACCCCCGGGAGAGAGTGTACTGTATTGCCCAGTGCAAAAATTGCTGCAGAATATGGACTTCTATGCCGAGTTAGAGATATTTCTATGTGCCGAGTATGGAAAGCTCCAAAATATGGAGGCGGTTGTTGGTGTCAGGTGGCGATCAATTGCAGACATTGCAAGAGGATAATACCCCGTGTCAATGATTGCTTGTACCAAATGCCGAATGTGTAGCCGAATGTGTGGTATAATTGTGTATTGCCCAAAATTGTGTGAAAAGGAGCGAGAGTTTGGAACTCAAGCAATTGTCGTTGTGTGTAATGCTTGTATCAAGTGGGCCGAGTATGCATGCATAACAAAGGTGCCGGGATGATGATCGACTGATATGCCCCAATTGGAAAGCAAAAAATTGGCTAAGATGTCCTAGTGGGCAATAAATGGCCAAGGTAGCGAAATGAACGATTGAGGAAGACGGAGGATTATTTCCTAGCCTTAAGATCTTGCTACTGAAATTGCATGTTGATGAGATATGATATGACCGTTGAGCAATCTTGTAACACCCGAACGTTCCAGGTTGTTGATCTTAATATTAGGCGTGAGAGGCATGAAATTTGTAGAATTGGACTTCAAGGTGATTTCGGATTTGTTGTTGATACTAGACTGACTGGATTATTGGGGGAAGTGGGAAATATGTTGAGTACTCGAGAGTTGTCGAGAACAGTAGTGACCAAGTTGTAGGTGTATGAATGACGCATAGGTTTTTGAGCAGTAGGTTTTGAAGCGGCTAAACGGAGATTGAACTGCCAAGTTACCGAATTGGTGGTAGAATTGCTTCTATTGTTGTGAACATGTAACATCGGATCACCATTGCCCCATTTCTTGCTAATGACATTAGTTATTCGGAAGAAATGCAAATTTGACGCTGGCCAGAAGTGCCGAGGAGTAAGCCAAGAACAAATTGTTAAAACGGATTCTGTGCCCCAGTGCTGTTGAATGATAGTTGTTATTCGAAAGGAATTCATCCTTTGGTGACAGATGAGTCGGGCTGGGAGATAGGCAGAAAGTCGCCAAATAAGATGTAGTTGGTGAATTCGGCATTGAGCAAACTCCAGGTGTGGTGGCAAAAATGTTGTTTTAGCTGCGATATGTAGCACTGCATATAAAAATCTATAAATTTGTGGTGTAGAATTTGCAAAATCAAACTGTAGAGATGTGTTCAGAAGGCTCAAAATAGTTGGAAACGACTATTGGATCGTTGGAATCAGACTCTGGATGGCGTAACTTTAGCCAAAAATGGATCCGACGGCTCGGATCGGTGGAAAATTAGGCTCCGCGAAGCACTGGATAATTTCATTGATACACTAGAAGGCTTGTCAAAAAATAAGAGGAAGTTGCCAGCAAGACTTGAACTCATGCCTATATAGAGAAGGAGTAGGACTTGACCACTTTGCCACACTAGATCTTGTTGTTTGTATTTGGCAAGAAATATATTTGAACTTGATTGTTCTTCAGCCAAGTGGAACATAGCCGCCACACACGTAAGACTTTATTTGGCTGCCAACTTATGGTCGTCTTCTCCAGTGAAGAACTAAAATTGCTCGGCAAATTGCAACGGCCCGTACAGCTTTGTTTGTGCTTTGATTTTGATGCGGTTTGGTGTGTTGGACTCGTCTCAATAAGTACTTCACACTGGTATGATCAAAACTTGATTTCGATAATGTTGAAAATTTTAGTTTGCTGAAACTTTGGTATGTTCCGCTAATACTGGCGAACGTCGGTTACTTTTTGCCTTTGTGGGTTGGTAGGTTTGGACTCTTTGAGTTGACACGAATCCTCTGGTATATTCAGAAGTTGATTTTGGCAAGCCGAGATGCTAGTTCTATGTCGAGATAGTAGTGCCGAGCAATATTGTACTTCCGAAAAATCATGAGATTTTTGCCAAATAGGTAGTTAAAGTAATAATTGTAATTGTTCCGAGAATGTCTGCTGCTGTTGACGTAGGTGTGGCCGAGTAGTCTTGCGGAGTAAGCAATATTAGCCGGATATTGTTGCCAAAAATGTTAGCCGAATAATGTTACTCTACTGCCGAAAGCTACCTGGCCCAAGAAATCGGCTTTTGATGTTTGGTGCCAAGTAAACTTTTGATGTTTTTATACTCTATTTTTTGTTGCATTCAAAACTATAAATAGCTATATCTAAATATATATATATATATACTCTGAAATTTGCAAAAATAATGTAACCGAATAAGGTTGCCAAAGCCGAGTTTATAATGTTAATATACAGTGGATAATATGCCGAATGAAAAGCCAACTTGCAGAGTTAATAAGCAATGTTGCGGAGTAGTGGTGAGCATGGTTGCATAATGTGAGTAACTTGGCAAACTTGTTGCGGTTAATGATTTAAGCGGGTGGTGATTGCCAAGAATGGAAGTGTTGCGGTCCGATCCTCCATTGCCGAGCTTTGACCAAGGTGGCCAAAGCCATTGCTAGAAATAGTTCTTGCATGACATGGCCGAGTGACATAGGTGAGCTTGCTGAAGAACCTTGGTGCGGTCGGAATGAGCTTCGATTTTATGCATGCTTCGCAAAACTTTTTCTCGGCCTTTCATTGACACCAATGGCTTGCACCTATTACCGAGAGATTGTGACGAGTCCTCTTGGTGAGTTTGGAAAATCGACGGTGACCCGAAGTAGTGAATGAGCTACTTTAATGTCGGTGAACGCACTTTATTGCCAAATCAATCACACTTTGTTGCCCCAGCTTTGGTGTGCAATTGGTGAATCTCAGTTCTTTACAGAAAGAAAATAATTAATTATGGAGCAACACGTCTTCAAAAGCAAGTCCAAATATTAGAGTTTACATATGCATGCGAGGCATAAAGAAAACATATACATATATTTTGGGAATGGAAGCTTTTGAGTGGCACTTTTTCGACCAACAGTTTTAGAGAGAGAGTTGAGACCCAACCATGGGTTTATGAGCAACAATTCAATTATTGAATTCTAATATTTATTTATTTGTAATCCATTTAAATAATTCATGGGTGTGCACATAAAAAATAAGAAATATAAGGAATTCTCCCTTTTTTGGTCACAACCGCTGTGATTGTTACTCGCTCCGCGATAATCACAATTTGATCTTTAGCGCCAAGTTGCCTGGAATGTTCAAAATGAAGATGGTTATGGGTTGGTTGATGACGTTTAGCTGTAATCAAAATACTCCATGTTTAATGCTGAATTTTAGGTGCCAGAAAGGCCTAGAAGCCGAGCAATATTGTAATTGGAAAATTCACAGCATTCATGATCGGCTTTGTCCATGTAACGGTGTCAACCATCTAATCATTTTGTCGGCTGCAGCTTGTTCGGAGCTTGGCATAATGAAGCTAGCGTTGGGTCATTATTTGCCGATCACGTAGAGAATCGGGGTGCTTCTCGACAGTTGGTCAAGCTTTGGTGAAAATGTTTGCAATTGTGATCGGCGCCGAGAAGAGGCTAGCTTGTTATGGGTGCTAAACGGTTTTGTCAAGATTTTGATCGGCATCAACATGAGCCATTCATGACAATTTAAGTTGCCTCTAGATTAGACTGTTTGAATTTATATGCATATATATATAAATATGAAAAATCTAGAAACCTCCTAGATGTTGATTTGTGATTATGTATCAATAAAAAGCAGTAAAAACAATCCCAATCAAAACAATCAAGAGAAAGAGACACAACGATTTTTACGTGGAAAAATCACAATTGGACACCTCCAACTGTGATAAAAAAACCACGGGCAACTGCCACAAGACAATCCACTAAGAAGAATTAAAGGAATTACACAGGTATACTCTCAATTATCTAGCAAATCCACAATGCCTAATTGAACCAACCTCTATGTGCCTCTTCCAACCCCATCTTCACCACGGAATTGTCTTTCTGATGAGCCACTCCGGATTCCACCAAAGCTTCAGGCTCGAATTCTTCAGAATCCACAACTGAAGAACAACTCTCTCTTTTGTGTATAACAAACAAATCTTTGATGTATTCTCTTTAAACCATGAGTTGAATACTCAATAAAACATCAAAGAAAATAACAAAATATCCCCAGATATAAACCTTTAAGAACCAAAAAGAAGATCTGGAGGACTTCAATGAATACCTTAGTTTTGGGAGAAAACAAAGTATTTATAGAGAACCAAAAGTAATCCTAGATTGGGAAGAAAACAAACTCCTTGAGAAATCCGGATTCTGAGGCTCGTTCGAGCGAAGCTTTGCTGGCTCGAGCGAGGAGTGTATTTTTCATGATTTCTACTAGTGCCTTGGCTCGAGCGACGAATCCTTGGCTCGATCGAGGAATACACTTCTTCAGGTTTTTGTATGGACGCAATCCTTGGCTCGAGCGAGAACTCCTTGGATCGAGCGAGCAAACCTTCGCTCGAGCGAGCTCTTCTTGGCTCGAGCGACCAATGGCAGACATGCAATTTTGAATGCAATTTTGAATGCAATTTTGCTTCGGCCGCGAGCTGACCGGGCAGCTCGACCCCCGTAATAATCAGCGAAGTGGAAATCTTGAAAGCATTGACATCACAAACTTCTCTGCAAAGCACGATTCGGCTTTGATTTGCATCTAATAAACTCAGCCTCACTGAAATAAAAGTGCGAAAATAAATACATCTGAAAGGAGTTTTGTCAAACGGGGTTGCCAAGAATAAAAACCTAACAATATATATATATATATATATATGGCCAGCCGACTACCACAATTAATTAAATAAGAATAATAATTTGTTTTTATCATAACTCATGGTCCATTCTAGAGAGAGAAAAAATTGAAGACCCAGCCTTGGATTCTATAGAAAGTTTTAGCATAGGTACACGTGCATACATGTCAAGAATCAACTTTAAGCTAAGTTTTGAGAAACAAAGAATAAATAAATAAATGGACAGACCCACTAATGGATTTAGCCAAGCAACTTTATTGAATTGCCGAATAGATGTTTGCACCAAGAAAAGTGTGAAACCTATTTTTAGAGAGAGAAAATGGAGATGTAAAAGTAGACCCATGAATTCTATTATGTTTTAAAACTTTTTCATCAACATAAGTTTGTACGCAGACACATATGTATATACAATTCAAGAATCCATTTAATCAGAGAGAATAGATCACCATCACGGTGTAGTTAAATTTTTACTTACAGTACCATGTTTGCTATTTCCTTCGCTGACCTCTTTCAGACGTTTCCCACAGACGGCGCCAATTGTGATACCATGAAATATCCTCTCACATGGATTGTTGGTGAGATTCAACGAAGATAGTTCCATGAACCTGCAAGAGATAAATATGGTTGATGCCACCCAACTGGGTTTACCGGCCGGGGACACTCTGATGATGAAGTTAGAATCCATGAATGAAGAATCAAGAATTGTAAAGAGTATTTGTGTGCTGTGTGGAGTAGAGAGAGATCATCCCTATATGTCATCAGATGCCTTCCTTTTATAGATGGTGGATGGGCCAAATAAGCCTAATAGTTAGTCCCTTAGCAGGCCTTATTTGGGTTAGCCCAATAAGCTGATATATATTTTTTTCTAGCTCCCACAGTCATGGTATGTGTCATGCCTTTGAAACTTGTCTCAAACTCTTTCACCACGATTTCTAGGAAAATGCAAGTTATTTTCGGAGTCCCATACTGCTTTGTGGACATTTACCAATTGTGTTTGGGTCTAGGACTGACTATTACCCCGGGTGAGGGACTGACTTGTAGCCTGCTTCCACAAATTTTTGGAAAGGATGGTTGGTGTTTGGGACAGATCCATATCACTAGTATGGTGCGAGAAAAGAAAAGTTGTTAATAATTAATAGAATTGCAAAGTGAAAAAAAATAGTACAAGCAATAATAATATAACAAAAGGCTAAAAGGAGTTTATTAACGTGCCATAATAATTGGAAAACCATAAGTACTGCATAATATACATAGAAAAGGTAACATTTCTAAAGGTAAATCAGGTATGCAACAACAAAATAACAACAAACAAGCTCAACACGAAGGTCACACATTGAAGGACACGCAAGGAGTGTTAAAAGTTGACGAAGTCACCCTTTAATTGGAAGACAATGTTCATAAGGGAGGTGTGAAAGTCAAGGATGTGCGTTTGGCCATGTTCGTCACACCAACCAACCCAACTACGACATGGATGAAGTAGACAAATGTATAGTAATGTTTAAAAAAAATGTAATTTGCACCAGGGCATTGGTAGTAGGCACGACTCGGATTTCTCGAAGGTCTTGAAATCTTCACAAGACAATGGCCAAAGCCATAGGTACACAAAGGTCCTCGCTGCATAGACGTGGTAGATGACATAAAGGAAGCCATAGTCTGTTTTGGGAAGAACCATAGATGAAAAAGAGTAATGGCCAGAAAAAAAAAAAAATTGAAAAAATGTGTTCAAATGTACCATAGGCAATTTCTTGGAAGGGAAAAACGAGTGTACATTGCCTTGTTTTTGAAGAGAGGCAAAAACCAATGTATATTGCCTTGTTTCTCAACAAACACAAATGGTAATTAACGTTTTCATCAAAGAAGATGGTTCGGAAAAAAAAAAAAAGAAAAAAAAAGAAAAGAAAAAAAAAAGAAAAAGGAAAACACTCTGTGGTCATCCAATGTTGTTTAAAAAAATAGGAAAACCCTCCATGGGAATAAGGGCAAACTGCATAAACAGAAAAATGTTTGGATGCAAAACAATGGAAAGGAAAATGGATTACAAAAATCCTCCCTCAAATCCTTGAACAACAAAAAAAAAAACATCGATTGGTCATCCAATGTTCCAAAATTCATTTCGGAGTTCAAACAAAAACAAAATATTGCATTAAAAATGACCATTTTCCATAACCAAAGAGTATTTAAAAAAGAAAATGTCAAGGATATTCATTTTTCACTCAAATCCCCAGATCCACCTTCGAAAACATGGTTGAAAGTACCAAACAAGGCCAACACACAAAACAAACCGAAAATATGGTTCATTTGTTGATAGTGAAAACATTTTTGGACATTTTTTGGGTTTTTTTTACCCTACATAGTGAAACTGTAGGTGGATGGATGATTGAGAGAGAGCCTCGATTTAGGGGCTTTGATATGAAAACCAAAATGTGATGGAGTTTGTTTCGAAAACCAAAAAATCGTGTGTGCTCTAAATCAGCCATTTTTAAAGACCATAGCTGCGAATAAGGGTTAGAGTTGTTACCTTCGTCGAAAGTGGGAAGAAGGGTTAGAGAGATGAAGATCTGGATGATCCTTTCTCTTCTGCTGCAAGTTCCAGTGGGATGAGTACTGTTGAGAGCCAATCTGCTATTCGGAGGAGTTCCGATTGGCGGCAACGTGAGTTGTGCAAGTCCGGCTTCCATTGTCCTCTCGCCGATGTAAGCTCACAAATTAGTAAAGTGTCTCAAAGAGGCTTTGTGCGAGTTTAGAATCTCAATATATACATACATTTATTGAGACCTGTGTCCACAACGGGCCAAAGAGGGGTATTTTGGTAATTTCACCAGCTCGGCTTCTTTCGTACACTATTAAAAATATGATGTACTTTTCTTTTTTTAGTAACTTTTTAGTTTTTTGTACTACTTTAGAGTCTGCCAAACAAAGCCATAATATTAGAGATTATATTCTATCTAGTCAACAGCAAAGTCTTATTCATTTTTGTGTATTACAGGACTCATAATCCTTTAAAATAATAATAATAATAATTAGCTTGAGAAAATTATAATTTTTAATATAATTGAATTTGCATTTTGTCCAATGAACTTGAGGGTTAAGACAAAAATTGAGAGAGCCTTTATGATTGTGGGTTTGTAATTTTGAACAGGATTTTACAATAATCAAGAAAGTAAAAGTCAAACACAATTTTTTTACCTTTTTGTCCTTATTTCGTTATGAAATGTTCCACAATAATAACTATTTTAGAAACAATAATATTAATATTTCTAGCATTATTGTTTATAAAAAGTTAAGTACTTTTAAATATTTCTAGCAACTCATCTATTGGCTGGTATAGCTACACATGAGGTAGGATTTCATTCTTGGATTGAAGTGGTCAAGATGTGATTTGGTCAAATGTTTTTGCTGATGCTTTGACATCTATAATGTTTTCCTTTACCAATCAATTTTTTAATTTTTTTTAATAAATGTGAATGAATTTAATAACGTGAAGTAAATGGATACTCTAATAAATTTTAATACTAGTAAATGAAATCAAATTAAATTTTTGTCCCCTTAAAAAGTTTTGGTAGATAGTACTAGCTCAATCTTGGAAATGGGGTGATTGCTACGCGGAAGCACATATAAACATCCTATTTTGACCAGTATTAAGACTTGGGCATTTCCTCCTAGTCATCTGATGATGAAAACAAGGACGAGTAACTTCGATTATATCTTCCGCACGAACCATGAAAGTGGATCCTAACCTTACATCCGTTTTGGAAAAAACAATTTTTAGACCCATAAAATCGTTTTCTTAATGTTTTTATATTTGTTAAATCTAACTTTGTATCTTTTGGAAAAGGACCAAGAACATAGTAGAAATGAATAGAAAGGAGGAGAATCATTCAGAAACACACTGATTGTCCCTCACTTGACCATGGTTGTACACTTTTACCCTAACCATATTTTTTTTTTTTGAACGTGTAACATACCGGGGGGTACCCATGGTTGTACACTTTTACCCTCAGTTTCTTTGATCTAGTCTCACGAGTGCAATGTGAAATATAGATAAGAGTCTAGATTTGGAAACTTTTATAGAAAATCCGTTTTATTACAAAATCTTTGCTAAAAATGGACTACATCACCAGATCTTAGAGTCACTACCTAATATTTTGAAAAAATTAGGAAACCGTGATTCGTGCCAAGACCACTTTTCGTCGTAACCAAAGTGCTTGGCTCGGAACCTTAGGTATGAAAAGGGAAAAGTCATTAATTGAGCACCCTTGTTCACTTGATCAAAAGATCGGCCTCTACTAAACCATGATGTGAGTTTTATTTTCTTTATATGTTCATGTTCCAATTATTTAATAAATCCTAAAATTTACTATGTGAAGCATACAAGTATAGATTATGCCATTCATTTTGGAACAACTTGATTTCATTATTTTGAAAGAGTTTTGAAGATGTACAACTTAAAAAAAATTGAGTTTACAAACATGAAAAATTAACATCAGGTAAAGGAGAAATGGGTCTTAACAAACATACGAGACCTAGATCGTACCTCAATACGAAATAGGGGATGGGTTTCAACCAGGTAAAGGAGAAATGGGTCTCAACCATTATGCAAGACCCAGATCGTACCTCAATATGAAATAGGGGATGGGTTTCAACCGATGAATAATGTTAACCATCAACCCAAGAAAGATGAGGTATTAACCGATGGATAGTTTTAACCAACAACCCAAGAAAGAGGAGGTATTAACCGATGGTGGTTTTAATCGACAACCCGAGAAAGGATAGTATCGTCATCCCGAAGAGGGGCCAGTATTAACTGAGTGGTGTTAACCATCAATCCAAAAAAGGGGCCAATATTAACTACTGAAAAAGGTTGTAATCCAATGTTGATGTGAATGGATTGTAGCCAAGTGATGCAACAGTGTGATAGTTGTAACCATGCATGACAAATGTAATAGATAGTGCATGTGTGATAGTGAATGCAAAAACACGAAGGGTGTGATCTGAGACATGCAATATGCAATAGGATATAATGATGCAAAAATAATATGATGGATGCACAATAGATGAATACACAAATTGATTTTTTTTCTTTGTTTTCAAATTTTTTTTTTGATTTTTTTGCTTTTTTTTAGATTTTTTTTTGTTCATTTTTTTTGAAAATTTATATACATACCATATATACATATACGGATACAAACAGTATACAAAATACGTATTACATACATATACATACACATACAAACTACATATATATATGGATACATACATGTACATATATATACAGATACATACGTATATACAGATTATATACATGTCTCTCTATCGTCCCTGTTTCTCTCTCTCTCTCTATCTGTCTTTTTCGTCTTCGTCGAGCGCTGTATCTGGTCCACGATTTCAACAATCATGGTGCCTGACCGACAGTAGTTAGACCAACCTCAATTTGTCAAAGATTACCTCGACAATCCCTCTTCTTTTGGCTTCTTCTTCTTCTTCTCTATTCTCTTCTTAAACTGAGCCTGCAAGAGATAGAGCAAAAAGCTACAAAACAAACTCTCTCTGCCATTACTCTGCAACCTCTCTTCTTGACATTAGTCTCCCCTGACATGGCATCTTCTCATCGTCCTCTTACTCTCTTCCCTATCTTGAACGATTCCCAAATCAAGATTACCAGCTCCTTTGAATCTCGACAGAATGCCTCTGCCCATGCCCCTATTTTCAATTTCCCTGCGGTGTCAATTGAACAACTAATGGCAGTGCAGTCTGACATTGATGCCAACCATTACACATTGAAGTCTTGTGTGGAGACGGTTACCACGATTTCTAATTTGTCCCTCCAGTTACAGAACAGGACAAGTGAGGTACATCGGTTAAATGTACAACTCTCTCTGCTCCAGCTTATGTACAAGGATGCTTGAGAAGAGATTGACCCACTGAAAAAACTAAACAAAGAGCTAAAATCACAGGCGACCTCCATGGCTCGATTCGAAACTCCTTAGCGCTCCTCATTTGATGGCTGGCAAGGAGTAATCTCTTTTGGAAGTGCTACCAATGCTGAGGCAGAGTCTTCAAGGGCTTCTTGAGAGTGAAGATGTGGCGAGGCAACTGATGATAGAGTTGAGCAACGAAGTTGTCTACAAATGGAGCCAGTTTATAATCTTCACTGCCGGGTTGCTGCTGGAAACCAAGAAAATTCCTCCATCTCTCATTTTTTTGTATTTTCAATTTTTTTTTTCCTTTTGTTTATTTTTTTCCCTTTTTTTTTTTTCTTTTTTTGCTTAGGAAGGAGCACCAATGCTTCAGAATTTCCCTCTTTTGTTGTTTTGAAATCTTCTTATCTGTTTTTTCTTTGTAATGCTGATCGAGGCTTCACGGCTTCACCTTGAAGTGTCAATAAAATAAGTTATGTTGTTTATACATTATGGCGTGAATGGCATAACACTTGAGCATGAAAAAAATTTGGTTTCGAATTTGAATATGAGAATGATTGAATTTTCAATGAGTTTTGAATTGGACCCTAAGCCTTTAACTGACCAAAAATAAAAACGACTCAATGAAAGAAAAACAAAGCAAAAGCAATCCAAACATACCTATTTAAACTTGCTGGAATGAAAGACACTCAAAACAAGACTCTAGAAGACAAATCATTGAGCTTACACAATTCAGAAGTTTTTTATTCTGGATTGATATAAAAAATTGGCCAGCCACTAATTGATTGGCCGGTCAGCTAATTTGTTGTCCAACCAGCTGAAAAATTGATAGGTCAGCTGATTCATGAACCGACCGACTGAATGAACTAATGAACCGCCTGAAAAATTGGTTGGCTGGCTAAACAAGTGGCCGGCCTGCTAAAACAATCAGAAAACACACGTAGAGTTAACTAAAAACTTGGAAGGCCGACTGAATTGTTAGCTGGCCAAGTGAAACATGTAACATGATACTCGAGTGTGCAGGGAGAAGACTGAATTCCTGACTCGACTATCCCCCTAGTTCATTGCTTTGACTTTTTCTTATTTTATTTTATTTTATTATTTTCTGCTAAAAATATTTTGACCAATATGAGAGTTAGATTAGCATGCTTGTTCCACTCTTTATTTTGAAATCATGTAATTCAAGCTGTGAGCACTAAAATTTTTCCTTTTTTGGGTCCAAGAAATGGTCTGGGTTTCGCAAAAATGGAATAATTTTCGAGAAGATCAGTCAACTTCATTAAAAGTTCTCAAAATCTGTTTTCGCAAATGGCCACTACTCGACCAACATGAAATCAACTCTTGAGATGCACAACCCCAAATCCAAACTTGATTTACCTTGCAATTGAATCTCCCATGAAGAAGAGATAGGACAATCGAACTAAATGAAGATAACCCAATTGATCATGGATAGGATAGCCGAGTTGAATAAGGATAAACCAATCAAACATGAAAAAGACAAACAAGTTGAAAATGGTTGGGGCCTAACTTCAGGATGAAGCTTCGTACGTATCCCAAAGATATGAATCAAACCTTACGTAGTTCCGGGGTAAGGTTTACTCGGGTATGCGCTCTAACTTTTTCCAATGCTGTCCTTCCAGGTTTTCGACCTTGCGAGCTTTTCTTCAGTTTTCATTTTTTTAGTTTCTTTCATTTTTTTTCATGTTTGAATGTTTTAATTTTTTTTTTTGCTCTAACTTTTGCCTGGGTCGCGTTTCTGGATTTTCGGCCCAATGAGCCTCTCAAGGGTAGTACATTTGTAGCTTGTACATGTTGATTGGTTGTGAGATCTCTAGGGTATCTAAATCAATGAGAATGACTGTTCCTCCTAATCAGATAGACTTGATGATGTAGGGACCCTGGTAATTGGGTTCGAATTTGCCCCTAAGGTCGTGGATAGAAGTTCGATTGTCCTTCAGTACTAAATCATCTTCTCTTCAATTCCGCGATTTGAATTTTTTTTTTGGGGGGTCTTTATTGGCTTAAAAAACAACCCAGTTTGAATCTCCAATCACATCCAACCTGATTGCCTCTAGTTCTAGGGCAGCTTTCAATTCAGTTTGCAAAACTCATACTTTGGTTGATTATTTGAACACTTTGAATCAAGGTTTGAAAGTTAGGGGGGTTAAGTCCCAAGGTTGAGAGTGATCCTATGTTGTACAGTCTTAAGATCAGTTCCAGGCATGTTTTCGTAGGACTATTCAAAAATTATTTTTAAGTCTTTTAATAAAGAGACTAATCGCTCATGCTTTTCTAAAGATAATGTAGAACCAATCTAGACCAAGCCAGGATCCTTCTCAGTACCCATATTAACTGAAAGAATCTCTTCCATTAAGGGCTTAACACACCTCTCTTCCTCCCAGTTGATCATATTTTGCAAATCTTGAGAAATTTCTTCTTTCTCATTTTCATCGAAGTTTTTGAAAATTATGGTCAATGCAATGAGCTAAAGGTATAGAGAAGTAGGCAAAATTTATGACACTTTTATTCAAAAGAAACTTCGACTCAATGATGACAACAAACGCAAAAGAAAATGACAAATAAGACCTGGACAGGAAAACGATGTCTAGGTTAGCACTCCCGAAATCAACAGACTTAGACTCGCTAAAATGACTCGAGCCTGATCCTAACTCTACAGACTGGGTGGAATCAAACTCAGACTCAACAATCAATTCAAAACTCAGAATAAAACCATTCTCAATGGTTAAGTGTAGGCCATCAACCACATCTAGAATGAAATTTGTGTAACTTGTTGTATAAATTGTGTACTTAAATAAAATAAATAGATTCATATTGAACAACTGTAGCTTGCTTTTCGTGCTCCTTTCGAATACGATAGCCCTACAGTTTGGACTCCCGTGGTTCTGAATTTGATCTCACAAGTGTAATGTAAAATAGATAAACACAAAAGAGTCCAAATTCGACAAATCTTTTGGAAAATCGATTTTGAATCAAAATGCCAAAAAAGAACTGCTTTGCCAATTACAGAGTTGCCACCTAAATATTTTTGAAAAATTTAGGAAACCCGGGACTCGTGCCAAAAGCCACTTATCCGTCATCACGAAAGTGTCTCAGCTCGGGAACTTAGGTACGAGAGGGAAATGTCATGAATTGAGCACCCCACTTGCCTGATCAAAGATTGGCCTCTACTAATCATGATGTGATTCTTATTTTCATTATATGCTCTTGTTTCAATTTGTTAGGCTAACTTTACTAGGTGATGCACACAAGTATAGACTTAATTTGCAAAAGTTGGAACATTTGATTTCATGTTTGTTTGAAAAAAAAAGTGTTTTGAATACGCGTCACTTAAAATAGTGAGTTTGTATTGTACATTAATCAGCTTATCCCAATTTTAGCAATTAGCCTTCATCTACCGGCATTAAAACAAGTATATCAATTAAGCACCTAGCCTCATGGTATTATGCTTGACATGGCAACAATCATACTTATGCAGTATGCTAAAATAATAAGTGCTCACCTAGTACTCCAAGGCAAGCCAAATAAAGAAAAATGATTAGAAAATATGCACGTTCCTAAACAATACAATGTGACTAATGCAATGCACACATTTATGCAATTTTTATAGGCTCGACTATGAGCATGGTATATAATCCAATTCAAGACATGTGATAAATCATGTTTTCAAGGAATGAAATTGAAATTGACATTGGTTAGTATGATGAGTCGAACCCAAATGTACATCAAACAAGTGTATGCGAACATGGGAATGCTAAGTAAATATGATGCTCTATGCTACCATCATAAGTGGGCAAATAAAAGGGAGAAAGAAATGGGTGTCGGAAGATATATACCATCATTACATATTTGCCCTCATGCAAGAGGGTTTGAATAAGTGTCCAAATGTCCGAATTAACTAATTATTACAAATTCAAATAAATGAATTAAATAACTAACTAGCAAAGTTAATTAACTACTTATTACAAATTCAAGGGGATACTAAGCTAACTATCTAATTTATTACAACAAAGATATTATATTAATACTGATTACATGACAATATCCAATGCAATTGCAACAACAATTAATATTTACAACAACAACAATAATTACAATAATAAGATAATAATACGAATACAAGTAACGATGAGGCATGATGATTGCGTGCACAATGTCTAGAAGCAGCTCTGTCTGCCCAGACTGCTCTGCCTCACCCTCTGTTTCTGTAAAAAGACTCACTGCTTGCCAAACATTGGGAGCCGGCCGGCCCCAAATGAGATTTGACCGGATCTAAAAAGAGCCAGCAGTGCCCTAATTTTATGTCAAAGCTGTTTTTGTGCTCTAAGGTGAGAACAGTGCAGACAAAGCCCTTCTTGGCTCTGTTTATCCCTTCTGCACTTCTCTGTCATGGGGAACTCAAGAGAAGAACGATTTCGAGTCCAAAACCACCAATAAGCACAATTTGATGGCTTGATGATTTTGAGCACATTTGGACAAAATTTAATAAATGCAATGGAAAACCACCCTTCCCTCCTATCGTGAAGGCTCAAAGAGGAAAGTAGATACGCACCAAGTCTTATCAACATATCATGGATTGATATGTGACAATTCTCAGAATGATGGACTCGGCATAACATCCAGTCGAATCCAACCAACTCTAAACATTTTTTTTTATGTTGGTTTCATTAATTTTAGGCCAATTTTGTTAGTCATTGCCATTCTTTAATCAATTTGTCCAAAGTGATGGTTAAGTCCACTAAATGAGAAGAAACGTCAAATCAGAAGTGATCCTAAGCATGAAATAGAGCCTATGCCTTGACGATGAACCTCCGTAAAGATTAAGCCATTGAGCATAGGTTTCTTTCTCATGCTTTGAATAATCATCAATCGGTTGAAGTGTCTCTCAAACCAAAGAAGAGAAGAAAAGAGGGAGATTGCAGAAATGATTGTGGGATCAATTATTAGAATGAGACTCTTCAACATAGAAATTAAACAAATAAAGCTATCAACTCAAATAACTCGGCGTCTATGGCCTAAACAACCGAAGCTATGAGGACATACAATACAACAAGCAAATATTCAAAGCATAAAGTAATTTAATAAATTAAGACAGCCCTAAACAGTCCCAACTATGCAAAAAAAAAAAAAAAAGTGGGAAAGAACAAGGAAATACAAGGCTAGTGAACAAGAGCAAGGAGAAGTGGCTAACCCCTCCATTTTTGAGACCTCAAACCATGTTTTTTTAGCCTTTTTTAAGCTCTAAAAATCCGTTTAAAATTCAAAGAAAAGAGTGTAAAAACAAGAGGGTGAGCTGTGAAGTAAGGTGCAAGAAAGGGTGTTAAACCTTTTTACCTTTGGAAGCTATTCAAACCAAAGTTTTAACACTTGAAATGGATCCAAAACAACACAAAGACACCCAAAATAGATAGAAAGGGATATAAATGAAAGCAAGAGAAAAGGTGGTAAGCTTATACCTCTTGAAGAGGACAAGCTCTTGTTGTGAACCAAACTTGGTCCAAGCACACTCTCAAGCTTGAATTGTGATTCACAAATCTCAACCAAGGCTCCAAGGCTTTGCTCTAAGGTTGTATGTAGTGTACATATATAGTGTATGGATGATCAAATATCTCAAAGTTAGCTTGCACAAGAAGAAAGGGCTCTCAACTATATTCTAGCTTCTTTGAAATTTTTCCAACCTCTAACACTGAGATATATGCTCGTATTTATAGAATTTGAGCAAAATAGGTCAAAAATATCTTCAAAAATGGATAGCTAGCTCATTCCCGCCTGTGGGAGCCGGATATTGTTGGAATACGTGCAATAAAGCCGAATGACGGTATGAGGATAGTCAAGGATGAAATTTGTATTCGGCTTCATCTTGGACGATCGCAAGACCGAATAGACTAATCAGCCAAAGAACTAGTTGAATAAAAGCCGAATGAATAAACGTGCAATGGATTGAGGGTGGGCTCGACCCTGAGGCCCAAAAGAAAAATATAAATAGAGGAGCATCAGCCAAAGAAAGGTATGTGAGAACAAGTAAGATTAACTTGAGATACAAGCTACCAAGAGAGTATACACTGACTTATCCGTCGGAGTGCTAATTCCGGCACCCCCGACCGAAGTGCTCATTTCTTTTCAGGTGACTAACTGAGGATCAAGAGCGTTCTACAGGATTAAGAGAGTATTTCCAAACTACTTCTCCACAATTGGCGCCATCTGTGAGAATACTCCAGCACATCCATGGCGGGCGTGATGGAAGATCCTCCAGTAGTTACTGACAACCTTACGCCACGAGATGATACCACTCCAAGCAACATGCTTGGGCCACAGAACATTACCGCACGAAGGGCCTTGAACTTCAACTCAGTTGCCCAGGCCTCACCTTCAACTTCAGCACATGAGACAATGCAAACGATTATGGATCAGACGAAGCAAAACGAACAGAGGTTGGAAAACATGATGGCTGAGAACGAGTGCCTCTGATAGGATTTGGCCTTGGAGGTGGCAAAATCCCAACAGGTCGCGCGCCAGGATCCGGTACGACCTTTGAGAAAGGATGGCCGACGACCTCAAGTTCGGCGACATGATAGTGGCAGTGATTCTGACTCATCATCCCCAGAATCCAAAAAGAAGGGAAGAGTTCAAGTCCCCAGTTCTTCCGAAGGCAGTCTGCGAAGATCAACATGACCCCTTTGTGCGGCGGATCGCACGGGCAATGCTACCCAAAAAGTTCAAAGCTCCATCGTTCACCTTATACGATGGAAAATCGGACCCCACTAATCACATTCGTCATTATAAGCAAGCCATGACGCTTCATGCAGACGACGAGGCCCTCATGTGTCGAATATTTCCGAGCAGTTTGGGACCGTTGGCCGTCAGATGGTATTATAAATTGGAACTAGCATCGATTAAGAGCTTCCGTCAACTCCAAAAATCCTTCAGGGCAAGGTTCATCACCAATGAGGTCCAGCCGAAGCAGGCCGATTCTCTTTGGGCAATGCAAATTCAACCAGGGGAAACCCTACGTGCATATTTTGCGCGCTATTTGGAGTGCTTTAATCTAGTAGATGATGCCTGCAATTACTCTATAGCCATCATGGCCTTTAAAATGGGATTGCATCCCGATAGTGCCCTCCACAGCTCCTTGACCAGAAGGCTCCCCAAAACAGTCTAGTCGCTAATGAAGAAAGTCGAGGAATACTGCAAAGTGGAAGATGATGCCCTGCGGGTCAAACCCGGGCACAAGGCCAATAAGACGGCCCCGTCTGAAATCGTTTAGCCAGTAAATTCTGTACCGTCGCGAAGCCTTGAACCACGAAATCGGGCTAAACGAGACAAAAGACAGGATTCGCGCCGATCAAATGACCAATGTTCACACCGAGCTAATGAACAACTTTAAGTGATAGCAGGCACATAAGGCGTGCAGACAAGAAATATACAGAGTTGTCGGAGCCGATCAGCACGATTATATCTAAAGTTTAGCACCTTCCATTCTTTAAATGGCCATCCAAGATGGTGGGACCTCCCGACATGAGGAGACGGGATAAGCGGTGTGAATATCACAAAGACCACGGTCATGATACCGACAGTTGTTATGCGTTGAAGGATCACCTTGAGGAGTTGGTACAAGACGGTCGGCTTAAGTAACACGTCTGAAAGAACAACTCAACCAAAATAGTTGTTTTACGGCGGGATTCACCTCTACTTGGCATAATCCATATGATATACAGCTTGCTGACAACATCCATTGTACATACAATTCAGTCGCATCCTAACCCCCAAAAGCAAATCACATCAGCGAAACGGCCCCATGAAGCTGTGAGAATTACTTTCGATGATTCTGATTTGGTCTGCGTAACGCTCCCCCACAATGATCCTTAGTCATTGAACTACGCATAAACTGATTCACCGTTGAACGTGTTCTCATTGACCAGGGGAGCACTTCGGAAGTTATGTACTACAAGACCTTCGTCAAACTCGGTTTCACTGAGTCAGACCTGTCTCTAGCTCATTATCCGTTATTCGGCTTCAACACTAATCCGGAATATCCGTTCGGCAAAATCACACTACCAGTTCGGGCGGGCTCTCGATCAGTGGATATAGAATTTTTGGTTGTCAAGCTTCCTTCGCCATATAATCTTATCATGGGACGAACTTGGTTGCACACCATGCATGCCATGCCAAGCACCTATCATCAACTACTTCGCTTTCCGACTGAACGCGGCATTGAGCAAATTCGAGGTTCCCAGAAATCGACGCAGGCATGCTATCTTCTTGCCGCAAAGACACCAAGAGAGATGGAAGTGAATTCAATTGAGGTGCCGGATCGGGAGAGCCTAGACGATGTTGGGTGGCTCCCAAGTGAAAAGGCAACCAGAGCCCTGGATCGGGTTGAAATTGACGGGAGTCCTGACAAGTTCTTCATGGTCGGCGCTTCCCTGAATAAAGTCAACAGGCAAGAGCTAATTTCCTTCTTACTCGACAACCTTAATGTATTTGCATGGTCACCTTATGAGATGCCGGGGGTGGATCCAACTGTGTCCCAGCACCGCTTAAACGTTGATCCCAAATGTAAGCTGATTATCTAGAAAAGCCGGCGTTCAGCCGTGGAACACACTGCTGCCGTTGTTGAAGAAGTTGACCAGTTGCTTGATGCCGGGGCAATCCGCGAAGTGACCTATCCTACATGGCTATCGAATACTGTGGTTGTAAAGAAGAAAAACGGAACTTGGCGTGTTTGTGTGGATTTCACGGACTTAAACAAAGCTTGTCCCAAGGATCGCTTTTTCCTCCCTAGAATCGACCAGCTCGTAGATGCAACGGCACATCATCAACGTATGAGCTTCCTGGATACATACAGAGGCTACCATCAAATTGCCATGCATCTGGAGGACCAAGAAAAAACCGCATTCCTCACCCCAAGAGGAACCTATTGCTATAAGGTTTTGCCTTTTGGGTTGAAGAATTCGGAGGCAACCTAGCAAAGACTAGTCACTGCCATGTTCAAGGAGCAACTCAGCCGTATTATGGAAGTGTACATCGATGATATGGTGGTCAAGTCCAAAGAAGAGCAAACCCATCTAGCCGATCTGGAAGAGACATTTGGCATTCTTTGTAAATATAAAATGAAGCTGAACGTTTCCCAATATGCCTTTGGCATCGGATCCGGCAAATTCCTTGGCTACATTGTTAATCATTGCAGAATCGAAGCCAACCCAAGGAAAATCACAGCAATTCTAGAACTCGACTCTCCTTGGTCTGTCAAGGAGGCTCAGAAGCTGATGGGAATGGATGCCACACTAAACAGGCTCATCAGTCATTCCACAGATCGCTGCCGACAATTCTTTCATACCCTTCGGCAGGGTAAAGCTTTTGAATGGACTCCCGAGTGCGAAGCCGCTTTGTATAGCTTGAAGACTTACCTTCAATCAGTTCCACTCTTGACAACACCTTCGGCAGGTGATCCGCTCATTTTATAGCTGGCAGTTTCTGATTGGGCCGTTAGCGCCATATTGTTAAAGGAAGAAGTAGGGGAACAACGGCCAGTTTATTATGTGAGCAAAGCAATGGTTGACGCAGAAACACGTTACCTTCCGTTGGAAAAACTCGTCCTTGCTCTGATCATGGCAGCAAGAAAACTAATGCATTACTTTCAGGGGCATACCATTAGGGTATTGACGGACTACCCTCTCCGGTTAGTACTCCGTAGTGCAGAAGCATCAGGGCGCATTTCAAAATGGGCTCTTGAACTCGGCCAGTACGATATTCAATTTCTGCCCAGAACCTCAATCAAGGGGCAAGTGCTCGCCGGCTTTGTGGCTGAATTCACTGGATGTCTCGCTGACTTCAAGTCTGATCAAATTCAACCTAAGCCGAATTGGAGAATTTACGTTAGGGACATTTGGCAGTTGCATTGTGACGGATCATCCAACCAACGGGGCAATGGGGCGGGTGTAGTGATCATGGCTCCCGACTGGGCAATAATTGAGCAGGCTGTCAAACTGGGTTTCGAAGTATTGAACAATGAAGCCGAATATGAAGCATTGTTGACCGGCTTACGAAATGCACTTCTTCTTGGTGCTTGGCGTCTGCTTATCTTCTGCAACTCAAAACTAGTCATCAACCAATTGAAGGAAGAATACACAGCCAAAAATGACCGTATGGTAACTTACATGAAAACGGAGAATTCTTTGCTTGCAAAATTCGACCATCATGAATTAAATCAAATAACCCGAGATCAGAACACATATGCGGACGCCCTGGCTTGCCTAGCCTCTGCCATCAACTCAGAAATTAAACGGACAATTGAAGTAGGATTCATCCCTGAGCCAAGCATTGCCCCCCTCAGAGTCAATTCAAATCAATGTCATAGAATGAGGTCCAAGTTAGATAGACCCCATCACTGCATTTCTATCTTTCGAACAGCTCTCGACGGACAGAAAGAAGCGCACAAACTGTGAAACAAAGCCTTGTGATATTACTTAGATCCGCAAGGAAAGCTCTACAAAAAATCCCTTTCTGGTCCATACCTAGAATGCGTTCATCCGGATAAAGTCGAAGAACTCTTGACTGAAATACACGAAGGTAGTTGTGGTACCCATTTTGGTGGGCGTTCTTTGGCTCATCGAGCTGTAACACAGGGGTACTACTGGCCGACCATGAGAGCTGATGCTGAGTGTTACGTCAAGAAATGTGAACAGTGCTAGAAGTTTTCCCCTCTAACCCATTTGCCTGCTGAGGAGTCGAGCTTAATCACCAGTCCTTAGCCGTTCACTCAATGGGGGCTTGATATTATCGGGCCATTGCCTCGGGCCCCAGGGAACTAGCGATTCTTTATTGTCGCAACAGATTACTTTACAAAATGGGTCGAAGCGGAGGCACTAACACACATTTGAGACACTGATGTTAGGCATTTTGTATGGAAAAATATCATAACACGATTTGGCATTCCAAGAGCGCTCATTTCAGACAACAGCACCTAGTTTGATTGTGGCGTCTACCGAGAATTATGCAGCATGTATGGTATTTAGCCCTATTTCTCCACCCCGACTTATCCACAGAGCAATGGTCAAGCTGAAGCCTCCAACAAAGCCATATTGGACGGCATCTAGAAGAGGCTTGAGAAAGCAAAAGGCAGATGGGTCGAAGAATTACCCAGTGTGTTGTGGGCTTATCGCACTACCCCGAGGTGATCCACTAGGGAAACACCGTTTGCTTTATGCTTTGGAACCCAGGCAATCATCCCCATGGAGATCGGCCTCCCAACCTTGAAATCGAGAGTTTTTGACATGGGCCAAAATAACATGTTGTTGGCCTGGGATTTGACTCTGATTGAAGAACGACGAGACTGTGCCGTTGCATCCATGGCACGGTACCAGCAACAGCTCGCTAAGTCATATAATCAACGTGTTCAGCCACACCATTATACACCAGGAGAATTGGTCCTCAAGAAAGTAGTTCCCGCTGCCAGGAATCCGGCTGACGGAAAACTGGGCCCTAACTGGGACGGCCCCTATCAGATCGATTCAATCGCAGGAACAGGGGCATATCGGCTCAAAGACATGTCTGGGAGAAGTCTGCCACGTCCCTGGAATTCCACGCATTTGCGTAAATTTTATCATTAACCCGACTTGTGGAGCATGATAACTTGTTTTGAATGATTGCCGTGTACAACTTTCACTTTTATAATGCAAGACTTTTTATTTATGTGAAATTTTAGTTCGGCAAATTAAAAGCCTCCGGTTTTAGAGCGCCCTTCGTGAATTACACGATCAGCCAACACAAAAAGCCTTCAGATTCAGAGTGCCCTTCGTGAATGACACGATCGGCCAACACAAAAAGCCTCCAGATTCGGAGCGCCCTTCATGGATTTCACGATTGGCCAAGTTAAAAGCCTCCGGATTCGGAGCCTCATTCGTGAATGACACGTTTAGGCCGAGTAAGCCTCCGGATTCGGAGCGCCCTTCGTGAATGACACGATCGGCCAACACAAAAAGCCTCCGGATTCGGAGCCCCTTCGTGGATTTCACGATTGGCCAAGTTAAAAGCCTCCGAATTCGGAGCCCCATCCGTGAATGACACGTTTGGGCCAAGTAAGCCTCCGAATTTAGAGCGCTCTTAGTGAATGACACGATCGGTCAACACAAAAATCCTTCAGATTCGGAGCGCCCTTCATGGATTTCACAATTGGCCAAGTTAAAAGCCTCCAGATTTGGAGCCCCATCCGTGAATGACACGTTTTGGCCGAGTAAGCCTCCGGATTCGGAGCGCCCTTCGTGAATGACACGATCGGCCAACACAAAAAGCCTCCTGATTCAGAGTGCCCTTCGTGAATGACACGATCGGCTAACGCAAAAAGCCTCTGGATTCGGAGTGCCCTTCGTGAATGGCACGTTTGGGCCGAATAAAGCCTTCGAATTCGGAGCGCCCTTCGTGAATGACACGATCGACTAACACAAAAAGCCTCTGGATTCGGAGTGCCCTTCGTGAATTACACGATCGGCCAACACAAAAAGCCTCCGAATTCGGAGCGCCCTTCATGAATGACACTATCGGCCAATGCAAAAAGCCTCTAGATTCGAAGCGCCCTTCGTGAATGGCACGTTTGGGCCGAATAAAGCCTCCAAATTTGGAGCGCCCTTCGTGAATGACATGATCGGCCAACACAAAAAGCCTCCGGATTTGGAGTGCCCTTCGTGAATTACACAATCGACGAACACAAAAAGCCTCCAGATTCGGAGTGCCCTTCGTGGATTTCACGATTGGCCAAGTTAAAAGCCTTCGGATTTGGAGCCCCATCCGTGAATGACACGTTTGGGCCGAGTAAGCCTCCGGATTCGGAGCGCCCTTCGTGAATAACACGATCGGCCAACACAAAAAGCCTCTGGATTTGGAGTGCCTATCGTGAATGACACGATCGGCCAACATAAAAAGCCTCCAGATTTAGAGCGCCCTTTGTGGGTTTCACGATTGGCCAAGTTAAAAGCCTCCAGATTCGGAAACCCATCTTTGAATGGCACGTTTGGGCCGAGTAAGCCTTCGGATTCGGAGCGCCCTTCGTGAATGACACTGTAGACCGCCCGAACTAGCTCCGTGCGCGCCCTTTTCGGAGAGGGCGCGAATTTGGGTTCTAGCTACTACAGTTCGGGCTTTTGTCACGGTTCTGAATCTAATCTCACAAAGTGCAATGTAAGACTGATAAATCACCAAAGAGTCCAAATCCGGCAAATCGTTTTGGAAAATCGATTTTAATTAAAAAGTGCCAAACATGGACTGCTTTGCCAGATTTCAGAGTTGCCACCTAAATATTTTGTTTTTGGGAAATTTAGGAAACCCTGACTCGTGCCAAAGGCCACGTGTCCGTCATCACCAAAGTTACCTCGGCTCGGGAACTTGGGTACGAGAGGGGAAGGTCCTGAAATGAGCGCTCCCGCTCGCCCGATCAAAGGATCGGCCTCTACTAACATGATATGTTGTTTTTATAAACACATGTGTTCTTGTTCTGATTATTAGCTAACTTACTATGTGATGCACACAACATACAAGTATAGACTCAATCACGAGAACTGGAACAACACAATTCATGTTTGTTTTTTGAAAATGGTTTGACAGTGCTACTCGCAAGTAGGCTAAAGCGCGGATTTGCCACCCTCAAGTGGGCTTTAAAAAACATGATGATTTACCACCCTCAAGTGGGCTTAAAACATACATTTGATGAATTGTCCCAATTCACGCAACATAGCCTTCATTCACAGGCATTCATGCAGTTAATCAAGTAAGCACATAGCCTCATGGCAAGCATGCGATCATGGCAGTCACTTACTCACATGCAAGGATGCTAAAGCATAAACACTTACAGTGTACTCCGAGCCAAAACAGGAAACTAGTTAGAAATCAATGCATGATCCTAGCTATGTTAAATGCCTAATGCAACACATGCGAAAATGCAACTAAATAGGCTCGGCTATCTAAAGATGGCATATGAATGCAACAATTGATAACATGTATTCAAATAGGTATTGAAATACGATGCAGTTTGAATGATGCGCCGAGCCCGGTGCATGCAAGACAAATGAATGAATGCAAACATGCATAGCATAAAGTATGCTAATTGAAATATGCCCTAAACTAACCATCAAAAGCTGATAAGTAAAAGGGAGAAAGACGTGGGGTTGGAAGACATTCACACACACACACACACTTATTACAACATTTGCCCTCTTGACGGAGGGTCCGAATGAATAAGAGCTAAGCTAAGCTACTTATTACAAATCAACTAATTAATTATGCTAAGCTAATTAATTATTACAACACAATTGAAATAAATTTAACTAACTATTCTAAGCTAATTAAAATATTACAAAGATAAATTAAATTAGCCAAGCACATTAACTAACTAATTACAAAACTGGTAAATTAACTAGCTAAACAAAGCAGTTAAAATGGCGTCAAGAGGAGGGAGACATACATGCTCGGTTTGCTTCCACTCGGAAATGCACTGCCTTGCCATGAGTTGCCTCTATTTGCACTCGCGGTGACCTTAGAGCATCAAACACACTTTCATGTTGTATCTGTCCCAAAATAGGAGCATTTTGGAAAATTTTGCCACAAGTGGCCGGCCGGTCACCTCAACTGGTCGGTAAGCTACCTCAACTGGCCGGCCGGCCAGTGCAAGTGGTCGGTCGGCTGGTGCAAGTGGCCGGCCAGCCACTTTTTCTTCCAGAATCCCAATTTTGCTGCAACAGAGAACAACAAAGGACAACAATGCATTTGCAAGGAAATGTGTGTGCAACTACTCTCCTTATTATTTCTCAAGCTCAAAGGAGCGTAGTACTCGGCTCTCAAGCCACTAATCACTCATCCCAATGCATGATGGCCAAAGAGTCAAGCTTGCACAATGTTAGTGAATGCACAAACAACACAAAGAGCCTCCACTTCTATCATGCTTGATCAAGGGTGTTAGCGACCAAGAAACGTGACACGTTTCATCACTTCAAGTATGAAACGTCCCATATTTCTTGTGTTTGGATTAACGTCCGATCCAAACACATACAATGCAACACACATATGTTATCTTGGCATGTTTTAGTTGATTCAATTCTTGTTTACACATTTTACATTACCAATCCATTCTTTGATTGGTTAAGTCCAATGTGATTGTCCTCTAATGGCAAAGATGGCCTCAGCCACAAGTACCTTGAGCATGAAAGAAGCCTCATGCTTTTGGTTAGTAGAAACCCTCAAGAGAAGGCTAAAACCATTAGGCATGAGAGCCTCAATTCCATGCTCAAGCCAACAAGGGGCTCAAGACCTCTTTCAAAACAAATGAAGGAGTAAACCATGGAGTGCAATGGCCTATATTTCAGCACTGAAATGACATGCTAAATGGTTTAAAATGATGCAAACAAACCATGTAATGCATGTTGAGGGCCAAGAGCATTAAAGCTAGAGAGGAGCATTACACTAGAGGCATGCAATACCAAGCACAAATGATCAAACCAGCTATGGACAGACCTAAAGCATGCCAAATCAGTGGCTAAGACATGATGAAACTCAGGCACAAAAAGCAAGAGAAGCATGCTCATATGATGGCTCACAAACAAGGCACAAAGCTCAACTCTCAAAAAGCACTTAAAGAGTGATTTAAGTGGAAGTATGGCAAAGATATAAGCTTTGAAATTACATACCAAATGATGCCATATCATGCACACATCACAAATATAGCATGCTAGAAGCCTCAAAACTCAAGACTAGTGAAGTCATTTACACTATAGCTATACAAAGCAAGCCCCAAAAGGCCAAGACCACTCAAAATAGTCCTAAAGCATGTCAAAAAAATGCCAAAAACATGCTGGAATTGAAGCTCAAGAGACTAGACAAACATGCACACAAATTAGCTCTCAAGCAAGGCATAAGGCACAACTCTCAAAAGCTTTTAAAGAGTGGAATATGTGAGAGTGTGACATTGATATGTGCTCTGAAATTACATGCTAAATGATGCTATGACATGCAAACAACCCAAGCAAAGCATGCTAGAGGCCCTAAATCTCAAAGCTAGTTAAGGCACTTGCACTATAGCTATGCAATACATGAACCATATGACCAAGACCACTCAAAACAGTCCTAAAGCATGCTAAATCAGAGCCAAAAACATGCTGGAGTGGAGCATAAACATGCTAGATTAATAGGCTAAACCATTAAGCATGTTAGGCAAGCAAGTAGGATTGCACTACAAATACATGAAGCATGCAAGAGGTGACCAAACCAGCCCAAAATAGAGTTATGGCAGGTCCAAAAAGTCACAAAAAGTGCTTGAACTCAGCTTAAAAGAAGGAGGAATGCATGCTCATTTGGTAGGCCAACAAGGCATGCAAGCAAGACAAGAGGAGAGGGGACCACCCCATCATATTTTGGACCTCAAAACCACCTTTCCACCACTGAAATTCCTCTGGAATTCAGTGGTTAAAGGGCCAAAAAGAGATGGTTTCAAAAGCTTAGGAAGTTGGCTCAAAAGGCTTTACAAGCCAAAGAGTAAAGGGAGAGACAACCCCCTAACACAAAAGGGGCTTAAACTACCATTTTTAGGATTGAAAAATAGAGTTTTTTTTTTCAGTTCAATAGCATCCCAAAAAACAGCCCTAAAGTAGTTGAAAACTATGGCAAAGCAAGCATGCAAAAAAAGCTAAAAGGGAGGGAGTTCTTACCCTTGAAGCATAGCTGCAAAACAGGTTCAATTCTGAGCTAGAACCACCTTTTGGAGCTCAAACAAGGCTCCAAGGAATCTCAGCCCAATGATGATCAAGTTTGATCGACGATGCCTAGGCAAAGGAGAGGTGTATCTCCAAGTATATCTCTTGTATGCACATAAGGGCAAAAGAGAGAGAGAGAGAGAGAGAGAGAGAGAGCAAACTAGAGGGAGAGGCTGAAATTTTGCTTAGAAAATTATAGAGAGAGAGGGAGATTTAGAGAGAGAGGCTCCCAAACTTCTTCATCCCCCAAATTGTAGAGAAATGGCCCTCATATATAGCAAAAATGGAGCCTTGGTCGAAATATCTGAGTTTGGAAATATCTGGAGCAATGCACAACAGCTGGAGAGGAAATATTGCCAATTCTGGGCTTCCTGGAAATTTCTGGCCGACCGGCCACTTCAACTGGCCAACAAGGGTCATTTTTGGCCGGCATATGGCCGGCATGCTCCATAAGTGGCCAGCACACTCCCATAGGGGCCGGTAGCAAAAATCAATCCCTGGTCCCGACTTCAACCAGGCATAGCTCCTTCATCTGGATGTCTTTTTAGGTCATTCTTGTGTGAAAATTGAAGCCCCGGAAGTAAGATTTCCAACGGTGGTGGCCTCATATCAAAATTCCAACTGTGCTAAGAGATATCCCTCTTTTAGTGAAGACTGCTCAGTTTCGGTCCAACCGGGTTGATGCCTAACTTCAACCAGCCATATCTCCCTCATCCGGACACGGCTTTAGGAGATTCTTGAGTGCAAAATGAAGCCCTGGAAGTCTTCTTTCCAATGGTGGTGGCCTCATAGCTGAAATCCAAGTGTACAAAAGGATAGGCCTGATTCAACGAGGGCTGCTCGACTCTCTCTTAACGGTTCATGCCCATCTTCTCCCCAACTGGGTTTCTTCCCTCTCCTCCAATTTTCTTCAACTCCAAACCCCTAAACAAGATGTTTTGAAAGATTTTTCAAAGATTTCACCTCTCTTTCATTCATTTCCACTTTGTCCTTGCTCGGTTTACCGAAAAGTGCAACATTTAACGAAATGTGAGCGTTGGAACATCGTAGGAACTTTATTTCAAAAATATTTTGAAATAGAGGGTTTTAAAGTCTAAAATATTTTTGGTCAAAAAGACTTTGGTCCACAAAGGGGTGTGAGGTTGGAATTTGACTCTCTCTTTGCCAAAGAAACTGAATATTTGCTCTGCACACCTTTTATCACCAAGTAAACCATCAGTAGCGCCGAAGTCTTAAGGGCGGTAAAAAATGTGGTGTCTACACACGATTGGCCAACACAAAAAGTCTCCGGATTCGGAGCGCCCTTCGTGAATGGCATGATCAGCTAACGTAAAAAGCCTCCGGATTCGGAGTGCCCTTAATGAATGACATGTTTGGGCCGAATAAAGCCTCCGAATTTGGAGTGCCGTTCGTGAATGACACGATCGGCCAACACAAAAAGCCTTCGGATTCAGAGCGCCCTTCGTGTATTACACGATGGGCCAACACAAAAACCCTCCGGATTCGGAGCGCCCTTCGTTGTTTTCACAATTGGCCAAGTTAAAAGCCTCCGGATTTAGAGCCCCATCTGTGAATGACACGTTTGGGCCGAGTAAGGCTCCAGATTTGGAGCGCCCTTCGTGAATGACATGATCGGCCAATAGAAAAAGCCTCCAGATTTGGAGTGCCCTTCATGAATGACATGATCGGCCAACAGAAAAAGCCTCTGGATTTGGAGTGCCCTTCGTGAATGACATGATCAGCCAACGCAAAAGGCCTCCGGATTCGGAGCGCCCTTCGTGAATGACACATTTGGGTCGAATAAAGCCTCTGAATTCGGAGCACCCTTCGTGAATGACACGATCGGCCAACACAAAAAGCCTCTGGATTCGGAGCGCCTTTCGTGAATGACACGATCGGCCAACACAAAAAGCCTTCGGATTCAGAGCGCCCTTCGTGAATGACGATTGGCCAGCACAAAAAGCCTCCGAATTCGGAGTGCCCTTCGTGAATGACACGATTGGGCCAAATAAAGCCTTCGAATTCGGAGCACCCTTCGTGAATGACATGATCGGCCAACACAGAAGCCTCGGATTCGGATTGCCCTTCGTGGCATTCACTTTGGGCCGAATAAGCCTCCGAATGCGGAGCGCCATGGAAATCACGGTTGGGCCCAGTAAGCCTCTGAATTCAGAAGCGCCCTTCGTAGATATCACGATTGGCCAAACCAATAAGCCTCTGAATTCGGCGCGTTATGATTGACAAGCATAAACGCAGTTAACGAAAAATGGAGGATGATCGTAGCTGAATTTATAAACATAAATTGAAATAGCATGCAAACATTTAAAATAATATGTTTCATTGAACTAATCGATAATACATAATTTGCTTCCGATAGACGTTAAAACGGTACAATATGTTTAGTTTTATTCAGCATCCCCCTAGTCATCGCTCTTCTCGACTTCGAAAGCCGCGAAGGAAAAATGATGACCTTGATATAACGGCAACGCCGAATCAACGCCTGCTGCCCGGAGAGCCTCTGCGGCCTGGAAAGTCTTAATCCACCCGTGCTTAAATCCACGATTCTCGCATCGGTAAACCTCTTCGGTGAGCTTTTCCTTAGTCTTGTTTATCCCCACTTTTCGGCCGGTATGGAAGCCTTGTTCATAAGCCTTGGTCTTTGCAGCCCCTATTGCGAACATGCTTGCCGTATCTCAATTGGCAACGCATGACTTATAAGCCGCTGGGTCACCCTTTCTTCCACAATCGAGTTAGCTTGGCCGGTCGACTGTGTCTCGGCAATTTTGACCCTCCTTAGCTCACGCTCAGCCTTCTCCGCGCGAGCTTCTAAGTTTCAAATGCGTTCATCCTTCTACTCTATCTCCCACCGTGCGGAATGTAGACGTATGCGGATTTCATAGGCGGTATACAGCCCTTTCACCGCTCCATGAACGCCCTCTCGAAACACTTCGAAATCAGGTCAACCGACCATTGACTGTTGGACTTCTGGTGGAAAAATCTGTCGAGCGAACTCGACTGCCACATTTGGGTCATGAACAATTGAATCTGCTTCCGTCATCGGTTTGTTCCCCACAAAAATCGTAAAAACTTAACGGGCGCGGCGTCGCACTGGTTTCTCTCTCGAGCGTGGTGGAGGGGAGTTGCCCCGTTGCTGTTTTCCCCTCTTGGAGACCTACTTCGATGACGTGGGGACTGGCGTTTTTCACGCTCCCTCGACGTCCTACTCCCTGTGCGCGTAGGCTCGCCACCTCGATTCATCTCTGCGTCCAACTCCACCAGTGTTCCCCCTTGTCCTCTACTGTTGTAGAATAATCTTCTTGCCATCCGCAGTCGTCCACACTGGTCTTTATTGGCTCTGAACGCAACAATGGCCCCTTCGCGCACCCAACACCCACCCCATTTATTCCTTACGGGTGCAGCATCCCCGAGGCGACCTCATCAATGCTAAAATTTAAAACTTTTCACCAGATTTGATCCGGCTCTCCTTGGCCAAATGACCAAAGATCGAGGCCTTGCGCTGATCCGGACGTGTGCCCCGGCCACTCCATGAACTAATAGCATTCGGTATTCCAGTTCATGCTTTCGCTGGGGCAAGGCAGATTCATTAATCTAATCGGCCAAGTGCCCAGAACTGGCGCCGATCATCTCATGTGCCCTAGCCACTCCATGAACTAATAGCATTTAGCGTTCTAGTTCATGCATTCATTGGGGCAAGGGCAGATTCATTAATCTAATCGGCCAAGTGCCCAGAACTGGCGCCGATCATCTCATGTGCCCTAGCCACTCCATGAACTAGTACCATTCAATCATCTCATGTGCCCCAGCCACTCCATGAACTAAGAGCATTCGGCGTTCCAATTCATGCATTCGTTGGGGCAATGGTAGATTCATTAATATAATCGGCCAAGTGCCCAGGCCTGGTGCCGATCATCTCATGTGCCCTAGCCGCTCCATGAACTAATAGCATTCGGCGTTCATGCATTCACTGGGCCAAGTGCCCAGGCCTTGAGCCGATTTACTCGTTATTTTATCGAATATTCATGTACCTTTCCCAATTATCAACTGCCTATTCGTTTGTTTATTCGGCTAAATAGCAAAGACAAGCATATGATGTTTAATTAATTCGGTTAATTTATCCGATGTTTAATTTACTCATATGTCACAGACAGAAAAGCATAAGGAATTTTCATTAATAAATTGAAGACAAATAATATATGCAGTAAACTGAAAAGCATAGGCAATTTTCATTAATAAATTGAGTACAAATAGTAGTCATTTTACACATGAAAATTACCTTACATTTAAACTTCCAGTCGAAGTAAAGAAATAAAAATCTACTAACAAAACCTAAAAAAGTACGCATCTATGTATCACCCTAATCAATCTTCAGGGTCAGACTCCAGCGGCTCAACGTCCACCTACTTATATGGAATCGGTTGCGCCAATGTCACATTTGCGGCAGTGAGGGCTTTGAGCCAGCCGTGTTTGAAGTCCCGATTCTCGAACTTGGGCACTTCCTCCACGTAGTTTTCCAAGGCAGCGTCCTTCCCAGCTTGGAACGCTTTGGAAATCTTAGAGTCGGCTATTCCTTTGCCTTCCTCGATTCTTCCAAGTCGGCTTCCACCTTGGCAATCACCTCATTGGCTAAGTTAAGCACGTCTTCACTCGCTTTGGCCTTCTCTTCGGTGGCCAGCCTTAGTTGGTCGGAATTCCTGGCGCTCTCGGCTTCAGAGTTGACTCTCGCACATTTCTCCACAGCTTTCGATGCCTTGGAATCGGCTCTTTGAGAGGCTTCCACAGCCTTGCTCTTTTCATTTTCAATTTCAACTTTCAACAAGCCGATCTGTTCCATAGCGTCATGTTGACGGCGGCCGATTTCGGCTATCCTTTCCAACGTCTGCAAAACAAGGAAATAGAGTTACAAAAAATAATATATATATATCTAGGCGGAAGAATGCAGATAAGGCAAGTAATGTACCAATAAGGCCGATTGTGCGGCAAGTGCAATTGACAGTAGATCTGGCTCCTCCCGAAATGTGGCTCTGTTAACCGGCAAGGAAATTGAGGAGGCCATGCTCAAGGCCACAGCCGGGTCCTTCAAAGCCGACGCATCAGAGGCAATCGGCATATTCCTTATCTTTGGTTGAACAGTGAACGGAACAACCAAGTCAGATTCCTTAATGCACGGCCGTTTATCGATTTGGTCCTCACCAGAGACAACTTCTCGCTTGACGGGGTGCTTTTTCCCCTTTTGCTCAGCCTCCTGATCCCCTTGTTCAACTTGCTCCGTCTCGGCCGTTTCGGTTTGAGCCATTTCTTCCTCAATAACAGGCAGAGAGGACTCAACGACGGCAGCGGGTGGAGTTTTCAATCGGATGGCCTCGGTTGTCCTTCGAGCGGCCATCCTTTAGGCATTTTTCTTTCTGGCAAGTTGAGTGAGCGACTCCCCAGCCATATTCCCAAGATACGTGCCGGGAAGGTCTCCTAAGTCTGTAAAAATATCTCCAAATGAGATGTCCTCTCGGCCTGAAGTGGACGAAGGGTTGGATGAATTAAGGCCGGCTTCCTCAAAGGCCAAGTTTAGAGCCTCGTCTACCTCATCTTCCGACTGGTTTGGTTCTTCGGCAGCCTCTTCGGCTACTTGTTCTTCCACCTGCTCCGAATCGGAGGCTTCCAAACCAATCTGCCTTAGGTTTCTGAGGTTGGGGAAGATAAGGGCCATAAGCTGTTGTTCGCCCCTCGGAGTTGGAATGTTGTCTGCCGCCGAAAACATTGTGTAAGTCAGCTCGTATTGAGAAGAATGTGGGCCGCCCTCCCTTGTTTCTGAAGGCTTGGACGGCCTAAGAATTGGAGTGCGATTTTAATTTCTACAAGTATGGTTCGTCAGCTGAAACCAAAACTTTCTTCAAATCGTTGTCTGCACAAATAAAAGGGTAAGTACATAGAAAGAAAGTCGAATAAATATATAATAATAAAAAATAAAGAGCCATACGGCCACCTGGTTCGCCTCTTCGTCTTGGCACAGGATCCAGGTGATCTTCACCCTCGCCAAATTTCCAGTTGCCTCGGACAACGACCATTACATCGTCAACACACTTGCTAGAGCTAGCAAGCATAGTCACTAAGTGATGGTCGGTATCCTTGGCCCTGAGAAAATAGCGTCCCTGCCGGCCAGAAGATTTGCCAAGGCATAGCAATGCTGAATTGCAGGTATGCCAAGGTTAATCCTAAGGCATCGGTTCAACTCTATAATCCCCATTACGATTCAGAAAAAAATTTACATTAGGTTGGGAAGGAATTAAACCCCAATGGCAAAGGACGGCCCTTAAAAATGGGTGAAGGGGAAAATGGACTCCGCCCTCAGCAATTGATAGGAGAGGAAAATGATTGTACTTTCATCAGCCTTATCCATATCAATGGTTCTGTCTGTCACGAGTGACAGATGGACATTGTCGGGGATGGAATAATGGCGTTGGAAACCAGAAATTCGATCCGCAGAAAAGAGTTCTTTCAAGTGTTTCGCCATCCTAGTTAGCCTAAGGATTGTGCAAAACTAAAAATAAACAAGGAAGTGGGATTCGAAATGAAGGAGAAGAGAACTTACAAGGAGCAGAAGAGATAATGAGAGACAAGAGGAAGTCGTAGAGGTCGCAAAATGGAGGTATATCGAAAGGCAAACCACAAGCTTTGAGTATTCAAAAAACTTACATTCGAAGGGACAACTTGGTTTCAAATCACATTAAATGAAGAAAGCATACGAAGAGGCGGGTAGATGTAATGATGCCTAAATATCGTGAGTTCTGACATGCGTTGGAATGGGTTAACCACCATTCTTTCCTTGTTTTTTCAAGTTCGAAACCAAATATGCCATTCGAAACCAAACATGCCAATTAACTGGCATTAATAGGATGTTTGGGGGGCAATTGTGGGAGCCAGATATTGTTGGAATACGTGCAATAAAACCGAATGATGGTATGAGGATAGTCAAGGACATAATTTGTATTCGGTTTCATCCTGGACGATTGCAAGACCGAATAGACTAATCGGCTGAAGAACTAGTTGAATAAAAGCCGAATAAATAAACGTGCAATGGATTGAAGGTGGGCCCGACCTTGAGGCCCAAAAGAAAAATATAAATAGAGGAGCATCAGCCAAAGAAAGGTATGTGAGAACAAGTAAGATTAACTTGAGATACAAGCTACCAAGAGAGTATACACTGACTTATCCGTCGGAGTGCTAATTCTGGCACCCCCGACCGGAGTGTTCATTTCTTTTCAAGTGACTAGCTGAGGCTCAAGAGCGTCCTACAGGATTAAGAGAGTATTTCCAAACCACTTCTCCACACTGCTCGAAACAGTGTTTCTTGCTAAAGATAGCCGGCCGGCTCCCAATGTGTTCCCTTGTTCCTTTGTTTCAAACTCAGTGTAGGGTGGCACAATGTTCAAAAATGAATTTCTGGGGAAAGAACAATATGAATATCAAAGGATTGTGATTGGTTTTGGAGATTGAACTTAAATCCCTCGTTGAGAACTCAAACCACACTCAACGCAACTTTCATCATTGAGTGCGCAAGACAAAGCGTCCAAGTCTTGCGAGCGGTCAAAAATTGGGTGTCTACAATTGCCCCTTTTTGATAGAGCTCGAAGTCATAAAATGACGTGAGTGAATGTCAAATCCCAAAGACAACCCATTTGACAAGGCCATAAGACTTGGGCAAGAAAACAAATCAAAATACAATTGCCAAAGGTTGAACCCGAAGGTTGCCTACGTATCTCCTTTGCAAAGAATCAAACTTGCGTAGTTCAAGGGCGGAATGCAAAATGAGATGCAGGAAACATAACTTATGATCATGTAATGAAACAAATGCAATGAAACAAGAATATAAATAACAAGTGACGAAACAGTGCTATAAGCAAAACCAGGTATGCAACGTCTAAACGAAAGCAAAACAACTCAAGCCACGTCTCACACGGAAAGAGGTGAGTAAACAAAAACGGGGACAAAGAGAGTGCAAACCAAACCATGTCCCACACAGGAAAGATGCCAACCTAACTACGTCTCATGTAGGGAAGGTGGAGGGCGATGCAAAGACCGGGCACACCAAAGGTTTTAATCGAGGAAAACAACAATCCCAACGTGTCTCACGCAAAAAGAGGAAAGTGATGTGAACAAACAGGCGCACCTGCTATTTTTAACCAAGGAAAACAACTATCCAAACGTGTCTCACGCGAAAGAAGGAAGATAGTGTGAATAAACAGGCTCACTTGCTATTTTTAACCAAATGAACTATCTTAATGCGTCTCACGTGAGAGGAGGAAGGGTGGTGTGAACAAATAGGCGCACATGTTATTTTTAATTGAGTAAACGAGCCTAATATATCTCACGCGAGAGGAGGAAAGATGGTGTGAACAAACAGGCGCACTGCTATTTTTAACCAAATGAACTATCCTAACGCGTCTCACGTGAGATGAGGAATGGTGGTGTGAACAAACAGGCACAGCTGCTGTTTTTAACCAAGTGAACAAGCCTAACGCGTCTCATGTGAGAGGACGAAAGATGGTGTGAACAAACAGGCGCTCCTGCTATTTTTAACCGAGTTGAACAATCCTAACATGTCGCATGCGAAAGGAGGAAGGGTGGTGTGAACAAACAGGCTCACCTGCTATTTTTAACCAAGGAAAACAATCTGAACACATCTTACGTGAAAGGAGGAGATCAAATCAATAAAAAAAAAAGACAAATCAACGGAAAAGCAGACAATCCTAACGCGTCTCACGCGAAAGGAGGAGAATCAAATCAATGAAAAAGCAACAACTTTCTGAATGGAGCGAGATTATCTCATCCCTGGGAAGGCCTCGGAAAACAAAGCCATGATGCCCATGGAGATAACTCAAATCAAGGTACAAAGCATAAACACGAGTTTTAAAAAAAAAAAACGCACAAATCCAAAACGACTCTCGAATTAGCAAATTTTCAGAGCAAGTTTGTCAATTTTGAAAATAGACTTAGCTTGAATAATGGAACGTATTACAAATTCTCAAAACAACGAGATAATGGAACAAAGCATGAATTAATGAAGCGAATAACGGAATAATGGAACAAGTTATAACTTCGAAACACCAACAAAACAAATTATGAGTTAAGCAAAATGAATTATAAATTAAACCAAACAGACTATGAATTCAAACCAATTTTAAACAAATAAAGTAACAAAATTATCTTCCTTTTTTTTTTCTCTTATTCCTTCCTTTGTTTTTCCTCTTTGTTTTTTTTTTTTTTTTTTTTTTTTTTTTTTTTGCCTTTCGTTTTTTTTTTCTGCTCTATTTTTCCTTTGCTCTCTTTTTCTTCTCCAATATCTGCTTCAGTATTTTTTTTCTTCTTCATGCTTGTGTTGTTTTTTTCTTTGCTCTTTCTCCTTTGTTCTTTCTCATTTTCTTTTTCCCTCATTGTTTATGCTCCTCTATTTTTTTATTTTACACCTTTCCCAAACCAAACTGAAACCCAACACTGAAACACATTGAAATAAATAAAAACCAAAACTGGGTTTGCATTTAGAGCCGGTCGACTCTCAATGAAGCATGGTCAGGCTCAAATAGAGCTGGCTGGCTCGCGATGGCGGTAGCGAGGCAGTTTGGTAAAATCACCCACCGTGGTTGGTTTAAAACACACCCAACCCTCATTTTGTACACACACACACCCGAAAACCCTTCTTCTCTTTCGTTAGGCTCCCTCTCCTTCTAGATTTCCTCTTTTCTCGCATTACCCAACATCTCTCATGAATCTTTTTATAAAACCCTTCTCACCCTCTATACTTTGAACCGAACAAAAAGTGATTTAGTTAAGTTTTGGGATTTTCCCTTGGTTTTTCGTGCTTTCTTACATATTTACCCATACTTTTTCGTCTCCCTCTTTGATTTTTACATTCTCTTTATTTTCTCTCCTAGGGTTTCGGATTTTGGGGTTTTTTTTCACTCAAACTCACCCACCTGCTCACTTTTCTCCACTTTTCTCACTATGGCTAGTGATGAGGTTCCTATCCCCGACCCCGTCATGGGTATTAGTGTCGTCCTAGGTGAGGATATAGAGGCCGAGGATGTCTTTCCTCCCATTCCTGAGCCGGAGTTGCCATCCCTTGCTGATAGACCATTTGATGTGGCCATTTACCAGCCACGTACATACGCTCTAACCCTGGACGGTATCCTATGATTCAAGGGTCTCCTCCCTAGGATTGAAAAGGACATTCTACTACGAGAGCCTGTGGAGCACTTGTCCATCAATGCCTCCACGGTAAGCAATTTCTTCTCTTTGTTTGAACCTATTTGAATTCCTTTCAATGCACTGCGAATACTGACAACATTCCTGCACTACAGGTGATGGCCAGGAGGATTAGAGGTTATGGGTCTATTTCTCCCCTAGGCACTAGTATGAGAGGCTCCCTACGGAGGTCCATGCATTAGTTGAAGTAATAGGTCAGGGCCCTAGTGGAGTGTGGTGGGACACCACAAACTCGTTCCACTTCTCCTCAATCGGGGAGGTAACTCTGACCTCGTATGACTTCTCGGTGCTCACTGGCCTATGGGTCAGGGTTGGAGGCCCGATCCCTTTTAATCCAGACATGGCGTAGTGGAGAGCTGCACAACTCCATCTCCTCGAAGTGATCCCAAACACTGTCGGTCCTAGGATGGTGAGATACAGCTGGCTCTTGAAGCACTTCTTTGATCTTCAGTTAACTACTCCAGAGGAGGTCGCCCAGTACACCCGCGGGTTCCTCATGTATCTCCTCGGTACTACCCTTTTTGCGAACAGGGAAAATGTTGTGGGGCTATATCTCTTGGGAGCACTGGTGCATCTACAGTGGGTATGGGAGTATGACTGGGGTGGCACCGGCTTGGCTACCCTGTATTGCTACATGAGCTTTGCATCTCGCCATAAGGCGGACTTATTTGGCGGCTATTGGCGAGTTTAGGAGGTACACCTCACACTTCTTCTTTCTATTTTGCTTTCCATTCCCTGTTTATCTTATCTACTATACTCATTCATTGGTATGTCCCATTATTGTAGCTGTGGGTTTATACGTATTTCACTTCCCTTGCTCCGGTTCCAGTACGATTGCTTGAGTTATCAATACCTCGCTCTCGGTACTACAACTCTCTATTCGAGAGGCGTCGGCGCGTGGTTCGAGACTTCCCTTATTTTCGTCGCTTCTTCGACACAATCACCGCGGATAGGGTAACAACACTAGTCTTTATCTTTCATCGTTTTTTAGTATTTCCATACTGCACTACTATTCTCATACTGTTGTTTGCATACTGCACCGTTATTTTCATATTGTTGTTTCCATACTGCTTAGACCTTTGACATCTGACACCTGCTTCCACAGTTGACTGGCACCCCTGGGCGGTTATCCCCTAGGCGTTGAGGGTGATTTACATTGTTGTATGAGAGGCCTCCACCATGTGAATTCTCTTCGAGGGCCCTTTCGACAGGGCGTACTACTTAGAGGAGCGGTTCCTTCACTAGACCTGAGGTCGGGCAGATCTTGATGTTCCATATCCTCCTTCTCCCAGTATGAGGATTACTGATAATCTTCACGACAGGCCTCTGATCAATCACTTGATGCAGGGAGAGGATGGTGACAGATACCATGAGGCCGACGATTTCACTGCATTCTTACGAACCCGGGTGATGGCGCTTCTTACCAAGAATGTAGCCCGCGTACTTTCCGAGGCTGCCGTCATTGCTGCTAGAGGTGCCCCTACTGCCATTTCTATTCCTGGGCTTCTTGTG